>CM033684.1:52489837-52932337 GCA_019514585.1 Dendrobium officinale
ACGACAAGTCATTCGCGAGATCTCTATCGGACACTACCGGCTGAGACCCAACCGCAAGCACCTCCAGCCGCCGCACCGCGGCCTCCAGCCGCTCACCAGCCCCATCTCAATCGATATCTCTTCTCTCCACTTCACACACTAAACAATCAAATCCACCACAATTTTCATTGAAAACCAACATATAAAAAATTATTATATAAAAGACATAACTGGCGCTAAGTATACTCAAATAGCAAATCAATATCGGCAGATTTAAACAAATCATTTAAAATGTGTTTCAGCCCTAGGGTTTCCACTGCCAAACAGACCTTTATTTGGTGGATCACGAAATGCAGTCAAGAGCAGAATGAACAAACCAATTCGAAGCAGATTACCGACAGAATTCAAATTTCACATGGTGATGAAAAATCGTATACAAAGCCGCTGAGCCGAAAAATTATTCTAACAGTACAACAATTAAGAGAGATAACAGATTGCTTCCCTTCAGGCAAAGACGATCCAACTATCATGCACGAAATAGGATAAGGTGAGGCTGTTGAAAAATTCAAATGGTGATTCGTAAAAGTGACGGTAGAAGGGCAAATCCTATTTATAGCCGCGTTCTTTGTTTAGCGGCTAGCGGTGTCGGGTAGGCGGGCGGTCGCTGGGCCCAGTCCGACGGCGGGGGGGCCAAAGATGATGAATTTATGTCAAGAATTGTTGTAAAAAAAAAAATCCCGCACCAATGTATTTACACTAAAAAAATTTTTTATGTATTTCAGGTTTTTATTATATATCATTCTTTTTTAAAATTTATAGGTTAATTTATTTTATGGTTGAGTTTTCTTTGTCATTAAATTTTCAACTAAAAATATTAAATAGAATTTAATTTGATATCCAAATAATTATGATATCTTATTGCGTTTTTTTAATAATATTTTTATTTTATTATAATATGGTTTTGTCTTTTTATTAAATATATTTATAAATTATTATGTTGAATTTGGATGGTCTTTTTCATTAAATTTATATGATTTTATGATTTTTAAATGTGTCTTTAGTGTATATAGAAAGTTTTGTGATTTAGCATAAAATGTTTAAATATTAGTTTATTATATTTGCTAACATATTAAAAGTAATATTAGTATCATTTAATGCTTTTCGAGCTATGTTTTAAAATGTATGATAAGTTTATTATACGTTGTTATGAGTGACTCATTTATTATTTAACATTGATAAATTTTATATGAAGTATTTAATATTTGTGACAAAATTTTCCTCTGGTTATTCAATTTTATTATGATGTATTATTGAATATTCAAATTTTTTTTTTTAGTTACGATGACAAAATTCAATGTTACAGTACCAACCATATAGTGAGATTTAGACTTTTATGTATTTGGTTTGTGATAGCCTTCACTTACCACCAATTATTTAGGAAGATTGGAATGAAGCATGTGTAGCAATATCTCCATCTAGTTTTGAACGAAGGATTGATTAGTTAGTTGCAATTCAAAGCAAGGGAAAACTTTGGTGTGTATTTAGGGTAGGATGGGTTGCTTGATTTAATGCTTATATGGTGATCTATATGTTGAGATATAAAAATAGAGTAATCATTTATATATATATATATTATGATATATTATTTCATATAATGTATTATGATGTTAATTCTAACTATCATCTATATTGTGCACACATTTTTTTAATTGTGTTATGGATTGTATTCTTGTGTTAATAGCCATTGTTTTTAATTGGCTATTATAGATTATATCAACTTTTGAGGAGCACATCAAAAATATTAATTAGTCTTTTAAGCTTGTGGGAAAATAAAAATAAAAATGAGGAATTTGGCCTTTTATTATAGAGCATTTGAATAGTTGCCATATAAGATAGGAGCACTTGTGTGGAATGAACAACTTACCTACAAAGTAATTGGTTGTTTCCCTCCTTTATATTTTGTAAATTAAGGAGACATTGAGGGTAGGCCATAGGGGAAAGAGATATAATAGCCATTGGGTCCCAAAATATTTATCATACTTTTATTCAATTCCCCTCTAGAGGCACCATTTCTTCTTCATTTCATTTTCTTTCTCACCTCAAATAAACGGTTTTGATTTATTTATTACTCTCCTCTTCTCCAAAAAATATTTATGCTCTTAATCTCTAAGTAATCTAATTATTCACATTATCCCTCATTCCAAAGATTAAAACTATTTAAGGATTTTCCTGTTTTCATTCAATTTCTTCATCATTTTATAGGTATGATATTTCCATGTTAATTTGCTTTTTTTTAATTATTTAATGATTTATGCAATTGAATGATATTTTTTGAGATCTCATATATTAATTTTTTTTTATTAAAAATATTTTTAATCGTAAGAAGGATAATGTTAATAAATTAATGTTTATAATAGTTTGCACTAATAATAGCATGCCTAAGATGATTAGCCCCAAATTTACATTTAATATTACATGTTTATGGAAGTTAAGAGTCACAAACAATTTTCAAGCCCCCATATGATAGCAAGAGAAAGTAATATTTCTCAAATTGTAAATTCAATAACCCTATAAGACATGAAACTTAGAGTTACACAATTGTTACCTTATAAAATAACTTGACTTTAACCTAATATGTTAATCTTCAATTAGTGGTTGTTTGATTTATATTATAAAAGATAACATTTGCATTGGTATTATTGGAGGCTAGCAAGCATACCTTGCATATATGCATGGAAGTTGAAAGAATACCATAAGAAAATATATAATGTCATTATCGTATCTAAAGGCATGCAACCAAATTTACTGAAACTATATAAATATATAGTTTGTGACCAACACATTTATTATTTTGTTGGATTTTGAAATATCATAATTAGAATTGTGATATTAATATAATTTATTCATATACACTCATGTCTATGTCGATGAATTCTTAAGTTATCGATTATTTTAAGCAATTTTGTCAAATGTTTGTGATGTACCATACATCACACTCTAACATAACTCGTTAACTCTCATATATAAATATATATAAATATTGATGTTAAGCCAAAAGAGTATCTTCCATTATTAAACTTATAATTATATACTCATATGGAAGCATAAGAGACACTAGGACATGCCTCAAATTAAGATATACTCAAATGAGAGAAAGGATGGCCATGATAATATCATGATAGAATTATATGTTAAGGTAGATTGCAAATTCATGACTTCACATGCTAACTTGCATTTACTAATGTTAAATTAGTTAATGCAATGAAATTGGATAACAATTTGTTTGAGTAATTTGCATAACACAAGAGTGTGAACCAACTGATATATGTAGTAGTCCATTAAACAACATAGTTATAAGTCTATAGCACATAAACAAATAGTTCTATATGATATTTTAAAGTAAATAAGAATCTCATCATTCATTAAATGGCAAACTATCATCAATAAATGTTAAATATCAAATGCATGCTTTAAATAATAAATTATTAATGGTGGAGTCTCTATCTACATCATACTCCTGCTTTGCATTCACATAGTGGATGCCTATATGCATCTAGGAGCCAACATTCAGGTGGTGTATGGAGAATCTCAATAATGTGTAATCCTTATACATGCATGCATCATATAATATATGTTTGTGATAAGAACAACACATCTAAGATCATATTTCATTATATTTTCCCATTGATTTATTATGGAAAAGTTTATTAATAGAGTTATTAACATCAAAGCAAGGAATCTATTATTAATGGCCATTAAATACATATTTTGTAGTTATGAAGATTCATATTGATCACTTCTTTTTTATTTCATAAATGTTATATGTTGCTTCTTAGTTAGCTTTATCTATATAATACAAGCTAGTAGAACTACATATTTTTATGACATATTTTGGGCTTTCTGACCATGCATATCTAGTTAAAAATTATGCCAGCTTATCCTCAATATGGATGGCATAGTTTACTTAAAGGTACAAAGATACATTACTTATTACCCTTGGCATCAATGTGAATAACAATTTATTTTCGTTAATATTTCCAATGGTTAAGTTTGAGTGTAAGAAGTTGTAATTATGGTTCCTCATAATGCTTCATGATTTATAGGAACGCATGCATACTTTTATATAAACATAATGGTTTGGTTCATGTTTGTCATGATATCCTTCTCTTGGCAATATATAAACATTATTCAAGATATCTATGAGATAATTTCAAGAAGGCATTGAGTATAATGACTAAACTAGATATTGATACTACAATAACAAAATTTCTTAAGATGAAAATAATGTTGATGTCACTACTTTTGATCAACACAAAAAAGCATTAAAACCTTAAAAAATAAAGCTCTTGCATGGCCAATGGAGTGGTATGTTACAAAATGCTCTTTATCTCATGCTATAGTGTTTACATATGAAACCATGAAAACTTATATGGTTTTTTGAAAAATGCTTAAGAATATTTAAGATATGAGTTCTATGCATGGTTTTTTGAAAAATGCTTGTGGTCTCCCAATTCAATGACTTGTTAGTGCTATTTATTACAATACAATTGAATATTTATCTTGCATGCAAATGGCACACTGTAATACTTATTGATAAATGAGTTACCATTTGTTCCATGAATGCATAATATTTTTATAAAATGTTGAGCATATTGCAAAAAGATACACAAAGTTGATATGTATTATTAAGTGTGAATTTTAAGTTTTTGATTTGTCATATTAGGCAATGTTGATATTTCTTCGATTATAGAAAATAAATGGATTTATAATATGCCACAAACAGATCATGCATCATGTGCTTATGTTAATGTTACATTTCATACGAAATGCTAATTAAGATTATATAGTTTTGATATTTCAAATCTCTTATAGTAGTAAAACGTTATAGCAAAACATGTAAGGTTCATTTACACATTATTCCTTAACTATTTCATGGCCGAATTATAAATTGGATAGATGCATGATTTAGTTACTTACACCTACCTTTAGAGAAAGATTTTGTATGCAATGAACAACTAGGATTCCAAATATAACAAATAAACATAGAATAAATAGTGATAGTCTAGTATATTTGCAATCTTACTTGATATAATAATATTGCTTGTCCAAATAACCAAAAAATATTATGCATGTATCTTCAGTTACAGAATAACTAGTTAAAATATGTCAAATGCGTATGAAATTCTTATTCCTAATCCTAAATATCAACAAACATCCATTTAACTCCCCTTTAATGCCACAATAAATTATTTGTCATAAGACACATCATAAGGTTCACTTGTTTCAAACCAAATCACTAGTTGAGTATTTGTGAAGACTTTTCCCTTTTTGTAGAAAAATTTATTTTCTTCATCAAAGGAGTGCTTAAAGTTGCATGAAGGATGCTTGATGACTTGTTTTCCTTTATTCTGCAAGCCATTAATAGTATTATATATCTACTCGTTTTCTTTACTTAATTCTCTTCTTGTCAATTTCTTCATAAATCACGATACCAAAAGGGTAATAAGTGTATCATTTTTTAAGAATATTAGAAGAACTCCTTGGTGGAATAAAAGGAGCAAGATTATATATATTTAATTGAGGGAAGAACAATAGTAGTGACTATGATTGATGAAGTTGAATGAATGTAGAGTTATCAATTATTTTAACTTCAAGACTTGACTTACTAAACTCTTCAAAAATGATACTTGGCTTAGCCTTCTTTTTCAAACTTTTTTTTAACATTCCTCGTTAATTGTCCTTCATCATCATCCAAGAACTAGGCAACTTTAGGATATTGAGGATTAAAAAAAAAAAAGCTCTACCCAATTAAATAACTATATATAAAAAATCAATTAGTGAATAAATAAAAGAGTATTCAATGACTTGTCATAAAGAATGCTCTTAATCATTTTGGGAGAAATATAGAATTTAACTTTTAATTTTTTTTTTTGAATTTTTTGAATCTATGCATTTTGTCTATAAAACTAAAAAATAATTGGCCACCTCTTTAAAGACTTAACAATGAATTGCTTAACTTCTTCTTTTTTTCTCAAGGCTAATTTTTCTCACATAATTCATTCTTCTTTAAATTCCTTGACAGAAAGCATATATCTAAGAAATTTTCTACTCCGAAAAAAAAAATATTATAAGAAGATAATGAAAGAAATTATGTTAGCAAGTGACTTCAACATTATCAAAGCAAAAATGAAAATCCAAAAACTTCAGTAATCTCATGGTATAAAACAAATCGGAGGTTTAGTCATAATTGATATTAGTAAAAATATATTTCCTCATTAGAGAAGAATTTCATATATTTGTCAATATTTAAGGCCTGATAAAGTTTTTATCATTTGTGTTGTCTAAATATTAAAGAATTTTTATAATATTTGATGTAACAAAAATTTAGAATTAACAAATACCTCAAAATTTCTTAATAAAGCAATGACCAACATAAGAATAGAGAGAATGCATGTGTGTTCAAGAGAAAATGAATGCATAAAGGAAACTTCAATGGCCATAGGCAGATTTATAAAGAAAATTTGAATATAGAGAGAAGCTATCAAATCAATGATTCATTTCATCATTTTAAATATCAAATCATAAAATATAAAAATAAGATTGTCATAATAATTCTTATAAAACTTTCATATTTATAAGAAAGCCCGAATGATATTCAAGAGACACTTAAATTTATTATGGCCAACTCCATTTAAAAGTTGACTTCAATTAAATATTGATTCCATTTAAAATCTGACTACATTCCAAAAGTAACTATGGCCAAAGGTCAACTTCATTTAAGGACAAGGATGAAGTGAAATATATTTAAAACTCTTGTTGACATAGAAGATATAAAGTAAATTTTTTTTTACAAATAATTCATAGTACATGGAATAAGAAATACGATATTAAATTAGAAGTCTTATTCAAATTAACAAAAATTAATTATTGCAAGATAATAAAAAAACTTCAAGGTTTAATAGAAGAAGTCGTTGCATCCCTAACATTTCAATTAGATTTACTAGAGCAAAATAAAAAAATAAAAAGTAGGAGTCAAAAGGGACCCATGATCTAATGAATGATGAATAATACACTCTCCTCTTGCTAAAAAAATTGATTATAACTTCATTATTGATAAACATATGAGTAGATATGACTTTGATCTTTAAGCATTGCAGTTTTTTTTGCAAGTTATTAGTGGCATCATCTAATATTATTGTGAGGTGACTTGACAATACTTCAAGCTTGTCTTCCAGATGAGCAAGCAGACTTCTTAATTAGCATCAATAAAAATATTTAGGTGTCGCAAGTTGATCCAAAATGTTGATAACATCTAAAGTAGCACAAGCTTAATTTATATTAGTGAATTCGAAGAATAAAATTCAATCATAAGATCTTTCATTTTTCTTGCCAAGAATGACATATTAAACCCATCACAAGATGTAGATGGATGGGCAATGTTTCAAAAAAATCTTAGACTTCTTATTCTCACCTTCAACAATAACTTAAATAGGTTTGATAGACAATACAAATTTGCTTCTTTTTTTCCTCTAGTTTGAGAAATTCTAACTTCTGAATTTTTAGTGTCAACTTTCTTGGGAACATTCACATTCTCTTCTCATATAGTAGTTTCAAGCTTCTTAGAAGAATCTCTCATAGAATAAATATTATAGTTCTTAAATTTTAACCAATTAATAAGAGGTTTAAGAAGGAATAACTCTTACGAAGCTTACTTGACAAAGGCTTATCCATTATATGTAATCCATTCATCCAAGAAGGATTTGGCAAGGAAGAGCTAATTATCACTCCAACTACCATCTTCATGTTAGCACATGTCTTCTTTAGCTATACATAAAAGCAATCTCATAATAAATCTTATAATAATATTGTTGGATTCAATTAATGAAGTATTGCCATAATCATCTTTATTGATAAAGATGACTAGATCATTTTTAATATTTTCTTCCTTGGCTAGCAGTTTTTGATATACTTTCTCAGGAGGGGGGAGACTTCATAAATTCATAAGTTTTATGCAGAATCTCAAGATCAGCATGCTCCTAAATCGCCTCACCAAGCTCCAACTTTATCTTTTTTAGAGGTAGGTAGGGATCAAATAGTGTCTCTATATATTAATTCTTCTATTGAAGGTTCACATTCTTATGCATTTTCGATATGAAGAAGAAACAATCTCTATCTAGAGGATCATAATATTGAAGATGGTAAAACATTTCATCTTAACCATAAAAAAGGATGAAGTTATATAATAGAGCTAACAAAAAAAATGAATTGTAAGGCACTAAAATATTGACAAGGCCTCCCTTAGGATATTATTTATAGATTTTCCTATAATGTTGGCATGTATTAAAAAAGATCTCACATCCATATAATCAATCAATTGATGCAACAGTTCATATGAATACTATATTTATTATATTATTCTTTAATTAAGCTCTTCAAAGAGATAAAAGAATTATGGAAGTAATGTACGCCTAATATTGCCTAGGCTGATTTAAATCTATCTCGTTGATCACTCAGAATCAAGCTCGATTCAAGTTTGTATATAAAGGGAATTAACTCACCATAAATGTGAAGCTATGAAAGAGTATAATAAATTCACTATCGAGTTTAAGTTGCCAAAAATATTTGACACATTTATCTTGGTCCTCAACCAACATCTATTCAACCCCAATATTAAGTAAAGTCATTAAGTTTATTCGCTAGCCTAAACCAAAATTATTAGACACTTCAAAATAACTCATCAATTTTATGAGAAGTGAAAATCAAATTCACCCAAATTTAGACTTCGTTTGGGACTGCTTTCTTACTGCTTTTTAAAGTAGTTTTTTAATAGAAAATTTTAATTTTTTGTACTAAAAAACTGCTCTAAAAAGCAATAAGAAAGCATTCTCAAATGAAGTCTTAAACTTCATTTGAGACAGCTTTCTTACTGCTTTGTGAAATAATTTTTTAATAGTAAATTTTTTTAATTAAAAAATTTTATACTATAAAGCTAGCAGTAAGAAAGCCGTCCCAAGCAAAGTCTTATTCTTCAAATGTAATCCATCATGATATCTTAATTTATATTTGATAGAAATAACATAGTTAGATTCATTCATTTTATAACAATATGTTGTTAAGCGCTGTTATATGTATTTACTTGTATTCCTTAAGTGTAGCCTTTCTTCTAGCTTCTCGACATATCGATCTACATATTAATTTTTTTAACACTAAGCTCTCTTTCTCTCTCCTATTTTCTCTTATTTTATATTAATTATGTATTAGATATCACTATCACCTACAAATAAATTTAGAAATAACAACCAAATTATCCTTATTATTTCCTTATTATCAATCAATCTTAATATTTTTTTTCCTCCAAAAAGAAGGACAAAGTTATCCTTTTAAATAAAATTCATCCTTCATTTCTTATGCTTTTCTTAATAGGAATTCATACCAAGTTTGTAGAATTTATCTCTTAGTGGACTGGAATATTTACCATCCGGCCCGCTAACTTTAAGCCTTAAACACACGGCCGTTTTTGTTATGGGCCCAACATAACAGCCTTTGTGTTAGGAATCCTCATCTTACCGTCTGATTCCAATCTAACGGTCAGATACAATTTTCTATTATTCCACTTCATCACTTCGGCCCACTTGAAGGGATGGGGGTCCCACATGAATTTTGATACTACCTATCAGCAAGCAAATATGGCAGTACAATTCTAATGCGCTGGGCATAACTCACTGACACGTGTCCTATCCAAATCACAAAATGCTGTTGAGCTGGAACGGAGCGCTCAGATCACCAAAGGCCCAGGTCATAAACTACAAGCTCTGTAGAACTTTCTCCCATTAGCGACGACACTGCATTCGTCACTTTCTAACTTCGTAGGACGAGAAACCCCTCATGGACTCGGAATAAAAAGACCAAAACAGAGGGTAGAAAAGTATTTTCATACCAACGTCATCTGCGGCTCATTACGTTAGGTGAAATTAGAGAGGCTTGTTTTAAAAAAATAATAAAGCTGGTTGAATTTATTAATTAATTACATATAATTAGATAAAACTATAATTTTTTATTTACAAATAAGCCAAGAGGGCCTTGACTGCAAATTTAACCCGAGCGCCGACTGACTTGCGCAGGCTGTTCTGCAATTATTTAAAAGGGAGCCGCAGGAAGCTAAATAACAAAAAGCCAAACATCTTGCTTGCTATTATGGCATTAAGCACCAGTTAATTGACTGTTCATTTTAATATTCTAATGATGCTAATGTTCGAGTACTTAATGAAGTGATTTAGGTTTTTTTGGATAATTTTTTACTGTTTTATAAAAATTATTGGAGAAAAATTAATGTTTAAAATTAGTATAGAATGCATCTTCTTATATATTTTTTTTTAAAAGTAGCAAAAAATTTAATGATTAAATAAAATTTAAAAAGCAAAGCAGTAAGAAAGCGATCCCAAACGAAGCCTTAGGTTTCGTTTGAGACAGCTTTCTTACTATTTTCTAATACAGTTTTAATTTTTTTTTTGTATTAAAATTTGTTTTAGAAAGCTGTCTCAAATCAAGCGCTTCTTTTGGGATAGTTCATTTACTTTTTTTTTTTTTTTTGGGGGGGTGGATATTTAGGTCAATTAAGACATACTCACACATACATCGTATACATAAAGCCTCGAATCCAAGATCTCTTAGTTGGTAGCCTAAGCTCTCAACCAACAGACCAAGGGTGAGTTGTGTTATTTACTATTTTTTTTCCAGCAATTTTTAGTACAAATTTTTTAATCTAAAAACTTTTGTGCTATAAAATAGCTTTAAAAAAGCAATAAATATAACTAAAATCCAAAAAGCTCCATCGAACAATTCTAATAGAATCCCTCAAACATAGAATATTTTTTTTAGCATTTTAAGTGTCTCAATTATGTCAAAATTAGATGGTTTGGATTTGTTGATCTGTACAAGCATGCAATATTTGGAGATGGTTTAGTCATCCAATTAATGCCCAAAGTTTTCTATTACCCTTCAAGTGCCTAATTTTGCCTCATTTTAATCACGGTTAGTATCAATGGATTATCTCGTCTGACTCGTCGAAACTTCTGATTTGAATAAAAGTTCGTTAAAATATAAAATCCAAATCATCCAAAATTTAATTTTGAAAGATTTCAACTCAAATATGCATTAAGATTCGTGGTTGGTCCAATCTATTTTATTGACATATCATTCATTTTGATGAGAATTGACTTTTTTTGTCGGTATTTTCATTATATTCCCTACATTATTATTTCTTTTCTTTTAATGTAGTTGAGCGAATGCTCTCATCATTTTGCAAAGAAAATAACAAAGAAATAATAAATTGAGAAACAGTTGTGATCTTGTGTGAGTGTGAGAGAGATAATTTCATTAAAAAATCTCATTTAAGTTAAATCCTCTATAGTTCATATGTCCCAAGATTTTTTTGACTTCCTTAATTTAAATAAATGCACTACAACTTCTATTTAGAAACTATTAAAAATCCTTCACATGTTTTTCTTAAGAAAATACTAAAAACATCTTATAGGAATAGAACTTATATTCATTTAGTTGAATAGTTTTTTCTATGATTTTTTTTAAAAAGGAGCATGTATTTAATTAAATTAGGAATAAGAACAAAGTATCAACAAAAATTTTGACAAAAGCAAATTAGTCAAACAGAATGGTGTATTACATTAATTGCACCAAAATATTTGACGTATTTAGAATAAGTCAAACAGTTTGGAACATTCTGTTTGGCGCATTAAACTGAATGCTTCAAACTATTTTTGCGCATTATTACAGTATTTTTAAAATTAATTCAGTTGATTGGGGTGAATGCGTTAAATCATTTTGTGTATTCTTTAGAACTAGCCATTCTGTTTGGCTAGTTTTCTTCTTTTTAAATTTTTTTTTAAAACGCATGATCATATAATCAGGGGCGGAACCAGCCTTAATTTTCAGGGGGGGCAAGCTTATAAATAACTGTCGCGGGTGCAAGGGGGCAGCGCCCTCAGCGGGGTTCGACCTACCCGGTCAGGTCACGGGGTCAAGGGGCAGCGCCCCCGGAACAAATTTTGGTTGTAAGGATATTTTTGGAATTGAAATTTAAAAATAAAATGATGAATGCTCTTTAATATTTGTTTGGGGGCAATTGTCTAAATATCATAGTATTTTAAAAGTTTTAGGGGGGGGCAATTGCCTAAAAACCCTTATAATAAAGATTAAAAAACCTAAAAAACTATGCAATAAAAAAAATTTATTTTTTTAAGGGGGGGCAATTGCCCCCCCTCACCAAAAGGTGGTTCCGCCCATGATCATATTGCTAATTTAAATTAAATATCATGCTCCTATTTATAATTTTCTCTTTATTTCATAATTTTAATAAATCTAAAGCTAATTAAAATTTGAATATAATACTTCTAAAATTTTAATTTTTTTTTTTACTATTGACATGAGCTAAAACCAAAATTTAACAATGAAATTGCTTAAATAAAAAATATTGAATGATTCACGCTAATACTGAAACTATGATATCTTTATAAGAATTTTGCTGAAATGAGACAATGCATAAAATTCTGGGAAAGTAGGAGGTTCGCCTTTTCATGGATCCATGGAGTTTTTATTACTTGATTCTCTATAAAAATTGCTTCATTGAAAAAAAAATTATTATTATGTGTGGATGTGAATGACATTTAGAGACCAATCAGAATGCGCCACGTCACCTCTTCTCTCTGTATCGTGGCCGATACTGCTGACGCTGTTTGACCTCCTGATGACGTTCTGGGTCCGGTCCCCGCACCGAATAACTCCTCCATTAAAAAGTTGGTTGAAAATTCATACTTCCTCCTTTCTAGACTTTGGCCAAGCAACAAGCATGATTGAAAGGGAACCGGTTCTACATTATTGCCTTCATGATGATTGAAATATAAAGATGAAAAATATTTTTTTTTCTTCTTTTAGGATGATGAGGTTTTTTAAAAAGTATTTTGAAAATAGATAAATTTTTAATATGTAATAAATTTATTATTTCATTATGCATCAATATCTCTTTTTAGGGACTTGTGGATCAATGATCATTCTCTTGAGGCGGCTAATTTAATAATAATTTTTTGTATAAAATGCAGACTAATGCTAAATTAAACTCTATCATTTAAGAGGAGAAATGGATCCTTTAGAATCGATTGCTATCAATAATCCTTCTGGCTTCAACAGTATCAAGAGTTTTTTTTTTAAGTGTTCACAAAAGTTCTTGATACGTCGTCAAAAATCGTCTTGATCAATCACGAATCTCGAAGCATATATGAGTTGACAACTTTCAAAATTAAATTCTAGACCACCCGAACTTTAATTCTAGCAAATTCATATTCAAATTGAACATCTCAAGAAGATGAACACAACGACACAAAAAGTTTTTCCTTTCTAAGCCCAATTGGATCCAAATGATGGATCGAAGCACATTTGGAATGTTCAAAATATTAATTAGATGGTCAAATGATATCCAAATATAACATGCTTATAGTTGAATCAAGCTGCTCGACGAGACGAATCCAGTAAGTCAAATATCATTTAATTCTGATATCATTAAAACACTTAAATGCTAATCGAACGCTCCATGAATGAGGGAACCAGTATGGGTCGTTTGATAGAATATTCTGAATTTGGCCATAATCTTCTTCATATTTATTAGGCATCCCACTCACAAAAATTTATAAATAGGCCCATGCTATCTTTACAAAGGGACCTTTGGCTGGAGGTTGAAGAGAACTCTGAGGCTTTAAAGATCCTAGAGTTTTACCCAGGCAACACCGCAATCGAACTCCTTTCGACCGCCTACTGTCGGACCATTGCCCGACCGTCGAAGTTCATTGGACCTTTGCCCATCCACTGATCGTCGTCGGACCACCGCTTATCCGTTGATTTCTATCGGACCTCTGCTCGTCCAGCGACCGCCATTAGACCACCATCGCCCTCCGACTACTGTTGTCCATCAATTATGGTTTGTCGGACCAATGTTGCACACCGACTATGATCCCTACGATCAACAACCTTCGTCTGCCGACTTCGATCTCTTTGACCTCTATCATCCGTCAATTATAATCCCTCCGACCATTATCGTTTATGGTCCCTCCGGCTGCCGTCATTTGCCGACTAAGGTCCTTCCGACCTCCATCGCCTACCGGCTAAAGTCCATATGACCTCTATCGCCCTCTGATTATGGTCCCTCTAACAATTGTCGCCCAACTACGATGGTCTAACCTCCGTCATGTGCCAACTATGGTCTATCTAGCGACAATTGCTCGAGTACAATCCATCTTACCATTGTCGTGTGAGTACGATCCCTTAAACCACCGTCGCGTGACTATGGTCCTTTCGACCTTCGCCACCCGCATATTACAATCCCTCCGACCTACCGAATATGGTCCCTTCGACCTCTATCGCCGGCCGACTACGGTCCCTCTGACCAACGTCGCCTGCAAACTACGGTCCCTCCGACCATCATCACTCGCTGAATGCGATCCCTTCGACCTTCGTTGCCAGTCAACCACGATCCTATTGACCAAACAAACAGGCTAACATTATGTTAGAACAACTCTCATATCAATGGATTATTCCAACTCCAGCCATGTAATGTGCCAATTATGATGTATATTATCAACATTAAGCCAAGGGCTTCCCCTCAAGATGAGCCAATGCCTTCCCCTGAGGAAGAGCCTAATTTGTAATCAAATATAAATACTAGTGGATTCTTTTCAACTAGGCAAGGCTCGGCAGTTTTTTTTTTCCTTTTTAGGATTTTCAACGTAAAAAAAATATGGTGGTGCGCTTGTGAATGATGCACCGCTCTCTATTATCTATCTATGTGTTGGATATTCATTCAAAGCTAAGATGCTAAATTCTTTATCTCTCTACCACCGCTAATATTCATGCCCGCAATAATTCTATAAAATAAAAACAATTTTTCCTCTCTATTTTTGAAGCTAAGAAAGAATTTTTTTTTTTTTTCACTTATTTTCCTTGAGATCAACTCTATTTAAATACTTTTGATTTAAAAGGCTATACTATTAAGCACTCCATCCCATATATAATAACATATTTTAAAGATTCAAAATTCATTTAATATAGCTCATGATGATACGTCGTCACAAAATTAGCTTGATTGAGCACGAATCTTGAGGCAAAAGCTAGTTGGAAACTTCGAAAATTAAATTCGGGAGCATCCGAACTCCGATTTCAGCGGGCTTACAGTCAAACTGAGCGTCTCGGAAATACGAACCCAACGACACCAAGATCGACCCAATCCGAGCCCAAATGAGTCCGAATCAAGGGTTCAAAGCGCTGTCGGAAGGTTCAAACCGCAATTTGAGTAACCAAACGGTCTCCGATTTTGACGAGCTTATACTCGAATCGAACGACTCGACGAGACGAATCCAACGAGCCCAAGATCATTAAATTCCGACATCATTAAGGCCTCCAAATGGCCAACGAACGGTGAACGGTCGTAGGATTCAATATCGGCCGTCCATTTGACCACTCCCTATTCGCCCCTGATCTCACGCCTATTTACGGGTCATGCCACTCCAGAAAATCTATAAATAGAGCCCTCATTCTTCACAAGAGAGGATCGAAGCAAGAAGAGAAGAGGAGAAGAGGGGGAAGAGAGGAGGAAGAAGCTCCTCCTCGACCACCACCGGAACCTCGCCGGAGCCTCGCCGGACCACCGCCGGAGCCTCGCCGGACCACCACCGTAGTTTCGCCGCACCACCATCTCAAGGCCCGACGTTTAGGCCCGATGTTCAGGCCCGACGTTCTACTAAAGGTCCGACGTTCTACTAAAGGTCCGACGTTCAGTCCCTACGTCCTGCTGAAGACCCGACGTCCTGCTTAAGGCCCGACGTTCAGATCTACGTCCTGCTGAAGACCCGACGTCCTGCTTAAGGCCCGACGTTCAGTCCCTACGTCCTACTGAAGACCCGACGTCCTGCTTAAGGCCCGACGTCCAGTCCCTACGTCCTGCTGAAGACCCGACGTCCTGCTTAAGGCCCGACGTCCAGTCCCTACGTCCTGCTGAAGACCCGACGTCCTGCTTAAAGCCCGACATTCAGACCCCGGTCTCCTGCCTACTACGGTCTTCCCGACCTCCGTCGCCTACTATGGTCCTTTCGACCTCCATCAACATACAACGGTCTTTCAGACCCCAATCTCCTGCCGACTACGGTCTTCCCGACCTCCGTCGCCTACTACGGTCCGTCCGACCAACATCACCAAACAACAGTCTTTCTGACCCCAGTCTCCTGCCGACTACGGTCCTTCCAACCAAACGAACTTGTATATGTCACTCCTACCATGTAGTGCAATCTATATGATGTATATTTGCTACATCAATCCAAGGCCTTCTCCCAATAAAGGGCCTCATTTGTAATCGACTACAAATACTAGTGGATTCATTCAAACTGGGCCTGGCCCCGTGGTTTTTCCCCCTTTCAGGGGTTTTCCACGTAAAAAACTCTGGTGTCTCTTATGAATGCTACACCCTCTCACTCACTTATCTGCTTGTGTGCTGGATCTTCGTACAATGCTAAGACGTTAAACCATATATTTCTTTTACCGTCGCGAATACTCCAGGATACGGACGCAACAGTTTGGCGCCGTCTGTGGGAAAAATGATTCCCGACTGGGGGGCAATTTTTGCTCCAACCTCAAAAAGTTATTCAACTGATATTGATGCATCCATGTTATTGGAATCAAATCCGGACTGGGGGGCAGCCTTGATTATAATTTTAGTCAAGAAAATCTCTCAAAAACATTTATATCAAAGACGGTATATAAGGAAACTCCCTAAAAATGCAAGGAAGCTTCCGATAAATTTCAAACCATGTATAGTCCCTTACTGGACTTCTACTCCTTGGACAAGGTCTTGATTTCAACCTCAAAAAGGCAGTAACGGTCTAAAGATTGACCATTCTTCACCTTTGATTCGGGATACACGCAGCGTTTTAGCCCCCTCCCAATCAAGAAAAAATCAATCCCAGGGGGATCCGATTCGACCTCTTCCACACAGGTTAACGTCGTCGAGCAGGGCTCCGACATACAACCTCGAAAAGGTCTTACATCCTTGATGGATTCTCCCGGCCTCTTCCACACAGGTTAACGTCGTCGAGCAAAGGCTCCGACATACAACCTCGGAAAGGTCCTACATCCTTGGTGGATTCTCCCGACCTCTTCCACACAGGTTAACGTCGTCGAGTAAAGGCTCCGACATACAACCTCGGAAAGGTCCTACATCCTTGGTGGATTTCTCCCGGCCTCTTTTTCCACACAGGGTTAACGTCGTCGAGAAAAGGCTCTGACATACAACCTCGGAAAGGCCCTACATCCTTGGTGGATTCTCCCGGCCTCTTCCACACAGGTTAACGTCGTCGAGCAAAGGCTCCGACATACAACCTCGGAAAGGTCCTACATCCTTGGTGGATTCTCCTGACCTCTTCCACACAGGTTAACGTCGTCGAGTAAAGGCTCCGAAATACAACCTCGGAAAGGTCCTACATCCTTGGTGGATTATCCCGGCCTCTTCCACACAGGTTAACGTCGTCGAGCAAAGGCTCTGAAATACAACCTCGGAAAGGTCCTACATCCTTGGTGGATTCTACCGGCCTCTTCCACACAGGTTAACATCGTCGAGCAAAGGCTCCGACATACAACCTCGGAAAGGTCCTACATCCTTGGTGGATTCTCCCGACCTCTTCCACACAGGTTAACATCGTCGAGTAAAGGCTCCGACATACAACCTCGGAAAGGTCCTACATCCTTAGTGGATTCTCCCGACCTCTTTCACACACAGGTTAACATCGTCGAGCAAAGGCTCCGACATACAACCTCGGAAAGGTCCTACATCCTTGGTGGATTCTCCTGACCTCTTCCACACAGGTTAACGTCGTCGAGCAAAGTCTCCGACATACAACCTCGGATAGGTCTTACATCATTAGCAGATCCAATATCGGTTAACATCATCGAGCAAAGGCTCTGACAAACAACCTTGGATAGATTATACATCCTTGGTTAACGTCACTAGAATGTCGTCAATGGACTTCTGCACAAAGTTAAATTTCTACACGATTTTAAATTTCCTCCTGTCGCTGAACTTTTGCCTTGCAGGACTTTCGACGGACTACTATCCGACGCCAGAATTCTTCCTGTCATCGGACTAATACCCTTCGTCAGACTTCTGTCTGTCGATGGACTTTTGTCGATCTTCTGCCTAACAGTACTTCTACCCGACGTCGGACTTCTCCCTACCGTAAGACTTCTGCTCGTCAGCGGACTTCCACTCGTCGTCAGACTTCTGCCCGTCGACGAACTTTCATCGGTCTTCTGCCCGAGGCCGTACTTCTACATGACGTCGGACTTCTCCTTGTCATCGAACCTCTCTGCTCATCAGCAGACTTTTACTCGTCGTCAGACTTCTGCCAGTCGACGAACTTTCATCAGTCTTCTGCCTGAGGCCATACTTCTACACGACGTCGGACTTCTCCTTGTCGTCGAACCACTGATCGTTAGCAGACTTTTACTCGTCGTCGGACTTCTGCCCGTCGACGAACTTTCATCGGTCTTCTGCCTGAGGCCGTACTTCTACACGACGTCGGACTTCTACTCGTCGTCGGACTTCTGCCAATCGACGAACTTTCATCGGTCTTCTGCCCAAGGCCGTACTTCTACACGACGTCGAACTTCACCTTGTCGTCGAACTTATGCTCATCAGCAGACTTTTACTCGTCGTCAGACTTCTGCCAGTCGACGAACTTTCATCAGTCTTCTGCCTAAGGCCGTACTTCTACACGACGTCAGACTTCTTGTCGTCGAACCTCTGCTCGTTAGCAGAATTTTACTCTCGTCGTCGGACTTCTACCCGTCGACGAACTTTTATCGGTCTTCTGCCTGAGGCCGTACTTCTACACGACGTCGGACTTCTACTCGTCGTCGGACTTCTGCCAATCGACGAACTTTCATCGGTCTTTCTGCCCAAGGCCGTACTTCTACACGACGTCGGACTTCACCTTGTCGTCGAACTTCTGCTCATCAGCGGACTTCTACTCGTCGTCAGACTTCTGCCCGTCGATAAACTTTCATCGGTCTTCTGCCCTGCCCGAGGCCGAACTTCTACACGACATCGGACTTCTCCTTGTCGTCGGACATCTGCTCGTCAGCGAACTTCTACTCGTCATCGGACTTCTGCCCGTCGACGAAACTTTGTCGGTCTTCTACCCGACGCTGCACCTCTACCCGACTTCGTACTTATGTCGAACTTCTACTAGTTAATAGAATTTCGTCGGTCTTCTGCCCGACGCTGTATGACTACCCGACGTTGAATTCCTACCTGTCATCATACTTCTCCCCGACGCTGGAAGTATGCCCGTCATTTCAACCTCCCTCCTTACAACGGTCTCTCCGACCTCCATCTCCAACCAACTGATTAATATCAGACCTCTGTAGGATCTCTCTAAGAAGGAGGAATCTCCGGACTTCCTTGCAGAGAGAGGGGCCTTGGAAGACCAAGGAAACACCTCAATTGTAAGGACAGAGGGAGAGAAGAGAAGAAGGGGGAATCTCCGGACTTCCTTGCCAAGAGAGGGGCCTCGAAAAATCGAGGGAAGGCCTCAATCAGAAGGACAGAGGGGAGAAGAGGGAGAAGAAAGAATCCCCGGACTTCCTTGCAGAGAGAGGGGCCTTGGAAGACCAAGGAAACACCTCAATCAGAAGGACAGAGGGAGAAGAAAGAATCCCCGGACTTCCTTGCAGAGAGAGGGGCCTTGGAAGACCAAGGAAACACCTCAATCAGAAGGACAGAGGGAGAAGAGGGAGAAGAAAGAATCTCCGGACTTCCTTGCAGAGAGAGGGGCCTTGGAAGACCAAGGAAACACCTCAATCAGAATGACAGAGGGAGAAGAGAGAGAGAAGAAAGAATCTCCGGACTTCCTTGCAGAGAGAGGGGGCCTTGGAAGACCAAGGAAAACACCTCAATCAGAAGGACAAAGGGAGAAGGAGAAGAAAGAAAGGAGAAGAAGAAGAGAAAAAGAGGAGAAGAAGAAGAGAAAAAGAGGCGAAAAAAGAGGAGAGAGGCAATTTTTCTAAAGGCCTAGGGGGCCTATTAATAGGTTTTGGGGAGAATGAGGGGGAGTTATTGCCATTTTCGGAATCCTCAATTTTTCCGATTTTTTTGGAATTTTTTTGGGATTTTTTCGGAATTCTTTGGACCCAAAAATAGCAAAAAATGATTATTTTTTGAATATTGGGGCCCACTTGAGGCGGTGGACGGGACAGGCGCGTCGCCGCCGTCGAAACGGCGCGAACAGTGCGTGAATCTGCGGCTGATTCACGTGGATCGGGACTTTTCCACGGACGGCGGAACCGGCCAGGCGAAACCGGCCGGCGGCAAGGCTGCCGCGGAGCGGGCAGTGTGCCGCGGAGCGGCCAAGCGGGCCGCGGAGCCCGGTTCGGCGCCGGCGGAGCGGCCAGGCGGGCCGCAGAGCGCGGTTCGGCGCTGGGGGGCGCGCGATTTGTGCCGCCAGCGGATGGCGGCGGCCAGCCGATTCGGCCGGTTCGGCCGCCCGGTCCATTCCGGGTCCGAATTTTCGTCCCGAAAACATCAAATCCGACGTTTTTGAGGTCCCCGGACACGTTTTTCGACGTCCCGGACTTAATTTCGGCACTCTCGGAGCCATCCAAGGCCCCCACACGCAAGATCAATTCTGACTCAATCGAAAAAATTCTCTAAAATTAGTGACAAATATTTTCGGACTCCTGGAGCTTCGACGTCCGAAAATAGGGGGGCAACTGATACGTCGTCACAAAATTAGCTTGATTGAGCACGAATCTTGAGGCAAAAGCTAGTTGGAAACTTCGAAAATTAAATTCGGGAGCATCTGAACTCCGATTTCAGTGGGCTTACAGTCAAACTGAGTGTCTCGGAAATACAAACCCAACGACACCAAGATCGACCCAATCCGAGCCCAAATGAGTCCGAATCAAGGGTTCAAAGCGCTGTCGGAAGGTTCAAACCGCAATTTGAGTTACCAAACGGTCTCCGATTTTGACGAGCTTATACTCGAATCGAACGGCTCGACGAGACGAATCCAACGAGCTCAAGATCATTAAATTCCGACATCATTAAGGCTTCCAAATGTCCAATGAACGGTGAACGGTCGTAGGATTCAATATCGGCCGTCCATTTGACCACTCCCTATTCGCCCCTGATCTCACGCCTATTTACGGGTCATGCCACTCCAGAAAATCTATAAATAGAGCCCTCATTCTTCACAAGAGAGGATCGAAGCAAGAAGAGAAGAGGAGAAGAGGGGGAAGAGGAGGAAGAAGCTCCTCCTCGACCACCGCCGGAACCTCGCCGGAGCCTCGCCGGACCACCGCCGGAGACTCGCCGGACCACCGCTGTAGTTTCGCCGCACCACCATCTCAAGGCCCGACGTTTAGGCCCGATGTTCAGGCCCGACGTTCTACTAAAGGTCCGACGTTCAGTCCCCTACGTCCTGCTGAAGACCCGACGTCCTGCTTAAGGCCCGACGTTCAGTCCCTACGTCCTGCTGAAGACCCGACGTCCTGCTTAAAGGCCCGACGTTCAGTCCCTACGTCCTGCTTAAGGCCCGACGTCCAGTCCCTACGTCCTGCTGCTGAAGACCCGACGTCCTGCTTAAGGCCCGACGTCCAGTCCCTACGTCCTGCTGAAGACCCGACGTCCTGCTTAAAGCCCGACATTCAGACCCCGGTCTCCTGCCTACTACGGTCTTCCCGACCTCCGTCGCCTACTATGGTCCTTTTGACCTCCATCAACATACAACGGTCTTTCAGACCCCAATCTCCTGCCGACTACGGTCTTCCCGACCTCCGTCGCCTACTACGGTCCGTCCGACCAACATCACCAAACAACAGTCTTTCTGACCCCGGTCTCCTGCCGACTACGGTCCTTCCGACCAAACGAACTTGTATATGTCACTCCTACCATGTAGTGCAATCTATATGATGTATATTTGCTACATCAATCCAAGGCCTTCTCCCAAGGAAGGGCCTCATTTGTAATCGACTACAAATACTAGTGGATTCATTCAAACTGGGCCTGGCCCCGTGTTTTTTTCCCCCTTTCAGGGGTTTTCCACTTAAAAAACTCTGGTGTCTCTTATGAATGCTACACCCTCTCACTTATCTGCTTGTGTGCTGGATCTTCGTACAATGCTAAGACGTTAAACCATATATTTCTTTACCCGCCGCGAATACTCCAGGACGCAACAATATCATATGCATGCACAAATCTCAATATAAATTCAAGAACACTAAAACCCACCATAGCTTATAAAATAATAAAAAAAAATTAAAAAAAGAAGGAAAACAAGCCTTCCAAGATCAATTAGCCGCTTACTGGTTAGGTTTTTTTTTTGTTGTGAGATTTGGATCATTTAAGGCAAATTCATACACAGAACGCATACACAAAGACTCGAACCTAAGACCTCTTAGTTGGAAGCCTAAGCTCTCAACCAACAAACTAAGATGACCTATGTGATTAGGAAGATTGATATGGAAGGATAACTAAAAAGATTTTTTAACATTATTTTTTTTATTTTCCTATTTATTAGAATTCAATTGAGCTTATGCTCTCGATATTCTAAATAAATGAATTTAAAATTTATGCGAGATTGAATTAAACCTGATTTCAAAATCTTGCTTATAATACCCCGAAATCCAGCAAAAATCGAATATTTAATCCATAAATTAGCCACATGACTCACTATCTCCTCATAAAAAGCAGCCAAAACCGCCCCCTTCACGTGGGACACCCCCCTCAACAGCTACGCTAAGCTCCCAAACTCTCTCTCAAACGTCGTCTTCTCATCCATCTTTCCATCTCCACCGTCCATATCCCCACCCACTTGCGTACCATCCCTTTTTATTTAATAGGAAAATAATTACATAAAAATATTTTAATTTTTTTTAATTATATATAATATTAATCTTGCCGGAAAGTGTTTGCGCAATATTAATATCCCGCGACTGCGAGCTCCACTTTCCTATCCACGTGTGAGACAATGATTCGCTCCTACTCTAAAAGGATTTCCCCTTCTTCCACCCCTCGCCCATTATCATCTTCAGTGGCAGAGCCTAGCCTCCCCATCCATCATTCATTTCAGCCATCTCAGACAATCGAGGAGAGAGAGAGAGATGGGAGGGAAAGGAGCAGAGGGTGGGGGAACTTACTGGGGGCTAGGAGCACGCATGTGCGACGGCTGCAAGGGGCCGCCGGCTCCCGCGGTACTCTTCTGCAGGGCGGATGCGGCTTTCCTCTGCCGCACGTGTGTGATGCGCGTGTGCACGGCGCGAACAAACTGGCCTCCCGGCACGAGCGCGTCTGGCTCTGCGAGGTGTGCGAGCAAGCGCCGGCAGCGGTCACCTGCAAGGCCGACGCAGCGGCCCTCTGCTCCGCCTGCGACGCCGACATCCACTCCGCAAATCCACTTGCAAGCCGCCACCACCGCGTCCCCGTCGTCCCGTTATTCGAATCCCCCGTTCACGATCCAGCTCTGTTATTCGATACCGATGATGGGGAAGAAGACGTCCCCGCGGCCGCAACTTGGATACTTCCCGCTCCGGCGAAGGATCCGATGATGATGAAATCGAACGACTGCTTCTCCGATGTAGATCCGTATCTGGATCTGGAATACGCTTCTTCGGTGGAAGCCGGGATTTACCACTCGGACAGCGTCGTGCCAGCTGGCGGTGGAGCTTCTCCAGGCTTCATCATGCTTGATTTCGCTAAATCCAAGCAGACGCATAGCTACACCGTCAGCCACAGCGTAAGCTTCCTCTTCGCCCGGCGGATCTTGATCGATCGGGTTCGTTTGATCTGTTAAGTTTTTGGGGGTTATTTTTTTTATAGTGAGATCTGTTATTCTTCGCAGATGTCGTCATCGGAGGTCGCGGTGGTACCAGACGGCGGTGGCAGCGCGATGGCGGACACGTCAACTTGTGCCGGCGGCGGAGGCGGGGGGGAGAGACCAGCGATAATGGATCGGGAGGCGAGAGTGATGAGATACAGGGAGAAGAGGAAGAACAGGCGGTTTGAGAAGACGATACGCTACGCGTCAAGGAAGGCGTACGCGGAGGCGAGACCGAGGATTAAGGGTAGGTTTGCGAAGAGGACGGAGGTGGAGTCAGAGATCGATCAGATCTACTCGTCGGCGGCGGCCGCCACCGCTGCTTTCATGGAAGCTGTTCAAGGCTACGGCGTAGTTCCATCTTTCTAAGACTTGATCATGCGATCTCCATTCCTCTGTTCTCGCCATGGATAGTGGTAAGTTGCAAGAAAGTGGGATTTGGGACTGAGGGGAAGCAGAGTAGGAGCCGAGGAAGGACTCCATTTGTGTTAACCTTTTTAACTATTGTATATTACGTTTTGGGAACTTCTTACTTTTCCAATTCTGATTGTTGCCATTGCTACGCCGTCCATGAACTGGCCGTGCTTTCGTCTGTTTTCTTTTGCCTCGGGCCTCCACTGTCCGATCGATAAACGAAGCGCAAATCGCGGAATGTTTTTTTATAAAACCGGTGTTATTCCGGCTTCTGATTTTGAGTTCTGAAAAGCCCTTCGGCAATTTATTTTTAGGAATAATATCTATAATACTTAAATTTTAATTATTTATAAAGTTGTTATTTATATTTTACTTTTAATTATTAAATTTATGTATTTAGTAATGTATTAAACTATTAATGAGTTAGAATTTTATTATATATTTTAATATTTGACTGTCAATTTTAAAAATGAAGATAGGAGCGTAATAATTTTGTAAATAGCCAAAATTTATGAGTTCTTTATGTAACTTCACCAAAATTATTTGTTATAATAATTTTTTAAATTTGGCTATTTTTTTATTTTTTCTTCAAAATTTTGTATTTTACTCAGTTAACCTTTTGATAGTATGTCAACGCTCCCATGGAAATGGCTCACGTAATTTGAATAAATCAGAATAATTTATTTAACTATTATTTTTAAAATTTAACAAATATAAATTTAATTAGAATTTATATGTAAAAAAATTTCATTGGTTAGATTATTTCCTCTAAGATTATATATGGTTGATTGCTCATTATTTTCGAAATTTAAAAAAAAAAATTACATCTTAAGTCCTATGGTACTAATGAAAGGGAGAGAAGTAACAAGGGAGTTGACATAAAATAGAGTGAGCTCAACTGCCAAAATTAAAATAAAATGGGGAAAGGCTCATTCCAAGATTGAGCAAATAAAGAGCAACATCCATGAGTAAAGAATAAGAATTGGCTTAATCAATGGTCGAGTTAAGCAATTTTTGTCAAAAAATATATATGAAAATGTGCTTCAATTTTGAAAAAAAATTATAGTTAATGATATTTTTATGTGATTTAAAAATAAGTGTGCTATATAAGTAAATATAAAGTAGAGTCATCTTAAATAAATAATTCTCTTGTTAGAAATAACCGGTCTAAAGAATTACATAGCAAAAGAGCAACCAAAAATATGTAGTTGTGGTTTTCTTTATGTTGCATTGGAAATAGGGGCGTAAGTGAGCCAAGCCAACTCGCGAGCCAGCTCAAATTTGACTAGTTAACAAGCTTGTGATTTGAGTTTATCGAACCACGAGTTCTAGTTCGAGTCTATAATCAAGCTCGTATATTATACGAGCTCGATCTCAGAGAAACTTGGCTTGGTAACTCGTCGAGCCACTCGATTAAAAGAATATACAAGTTTTGTAAAAGCAAAGATGCCCTAATTTTATCATGTGACTGTGTGAGTTCGTGTCTTCATGCCCTTGAGCGGATTGGCGACGGCTGGGAGCGAAAGAGCTTTCTCCTTCATGTGCTCTAGAAGCGATGAGCCGTTTGCGAGAGGAAACTTTAGGATCGCACAAAACGGGCCAAAGCTAAGAGGCTAAAGATTCTTGAGTAAGGACTTTTTTACCAAGTCTTCCATCTTTTAGACTATTTATGTAGAAGTTTAGATTGTTTCATTTTTCAAGTAATGCTTCTTCCTTTTGCTTCTTTTTCAGACATGTTTGAGATTCGACTTCTCTACTAGTATTGCTCGGATCCTAAATGGCTAAGTCGTTCAACCGATCTACTGAATATTGCTTATGGGTTTAAAAATCCTGAATTTTGTTATAGATTTTGCTTTGTATAATTATAAGTTTACAAATCCTATTTTTAGTGCTTATGGTTTGTGTTTATTTCTTTAGCTTATGCTTTGTTTGCAATCAATTGTAAAGTTTATTTGCCCTAAAAAGAATGTTTGTCTTATGGAGAAATTCATGAAGAAATGCTCGATTTTTAAGACTTGCATCATTTATTAGGATTATAACCCAGGTTGTTTTCGGTGTAGGCTGACCACCACTACTTTTCTGTAGACCCTGTGTTGTATTTATGTCGCACTTGCCACGAACTTTGGACTTTTTTTTTTGTGGATTGTTTCTATTGATGTGTTTATTATGTTTGCGCGGAAGAACATGCACATTTTTCTTAAGTTTGTTTATTGCATGTGCTTGGCCTAATTTTTTTCTGCTGGGCTCTTTAAGGACTAAAAACTTTTTTTTCTCATAACTAAAAATTAAAATTTAAGGATTAAATAATTTAGTAACTTAACGAGCTAGGAAATTGTTGGAATCATCCGGGGTCGCATACATAATGTTGCATTCTTCTCTCTCCTTCTAATAAGACAACTCTCCGCCTGCAGGTAGAGTCTGGATAATCTGGCCTATGAGGATGAAGTGTTGGACATGGGGAGACCCAGTCTTTTCTAAAAATTTATTTTTATGTAAGCTTATTTTTAAAATAGTATGGATACATGATTTGGAGACTTTTTAACTAGTATGTATTACATTAGAAATCAACTAAATTAAAATTTAATTGCATTAGCTTTAAATCTGTATTAGATTTCACTATCACCTACAAACTAAAATATAGAAATAACAAAATTATCCTTCATTATTTCCTTAATATCAAATCAATTCTTTAAAATTTTTTTTCCTCCAAAAGACGGGACAAGTATATCCTTTTAAATAAAATTATCTTCATTTCTTATGTTTTCTTAATAGGAATTCATACAAGTTCTGTAGAATTTTCTTTAGTGGACTGGATCTTTAACATCCCGGCGCTAACTTTAAGCTTAAACACAGGGTTTTTGTTATGGGCACCAAATTCAGCCTTTGTGTTAGGAATCCTCATCTTACGTCTGATTCCTATCTAACGGTCAGATACATTTTCTAATATTCCACTTCATCACTTCCGGCACTTGAAGGCGATGGGAGGTCACATGAATTGATATAACTTTCAGAAGCAATTATGGACAGTTACATTATATGCGTTGGGCTAACTCCGGACAAGAGTCTATAAAATCACCAAAATGTGTTGAGCTGAACGGAGCGTCAGGATACAAAGGCCAGGTCATATATACAAGCTCTGTAGATTTCTCCCATTAGCGGACGACACTGCATGTCATTCGTGGACGAGAAACCTCATGACTCGATAAAAGACACAAACGAGCGGTAGAAACGTATTTTCACACCAACGTCATTTGTCGGCTCATTACGTTAGGTGAAATTAGAGAGGTTGTTTTAAAAAAAAAAATTAAAGCTGGTTGATTATCTTTATTTCATTCCTATAATTAGATAAACTATAATTTTTATTTACAATAAGCAAGAGGGCCTTGACTGCAAATTTAACCCGAGCGCCGACTGACTTGCGCAGGCTGTTCTGCAATTATTTAAAAGGGAGCCGCAGGAAGCTAAATAACAAAAAGCCAAACATCTTGCTTGCTATTATGGCATTAAGCACCAGTTAATTGACTGTTCATTTTAATATTCTAATGATGCTAATGTTCCAGTACTTAATGAAGTGATTTAGGTTTTTTTGGATAAATTTTTACTGTTTTATAAAATTATTGTAGAAAAATTAATGTTTAAAATTAGTATAGAATGCATCTTCTCATATAATTTTTTTTAAAAGTAGCAAAAAATTAATGATTAAATAAAATTTTAAAAGCAAAGCGGTAAGAAAGC
Organism: Dendrobium officinale; assembly: GCA_019514585.1. Taxonomy (NCBI): domain Eukaryota; kingdom Viridiplantae; phylum Streptophyta; class Magnoliopsida; order Asparagales; family Orchidaceae; genus Dendrobium; species Dendrobium officinale. The sequence goes on from CM033684.1 coordinate 52,517,887, forward strand.
GATCCCAAACGAAGCCTTAGGTAATTAGGTTTCGTTTGAGACATCTTTCATACTATTTTCTAATACAGTTTTAATTTTTTTTGTATTAAAATTTGTTTTAGAAAGCTGTCTCAAACTAAACGCTTCTTTTGGGATAGTTTATTTACCTTTTTCTTCTTCTTTTTTTTTTTGGGTGGGGTGGGGGGGTGGATATTTAGGTCAGTTAAGACAAGTTCACACATACATCGTATACATAAAGACTCAAATCCAAGATCTCTTAGTTGGTAGCCTAAGCTCTCAACCAACAGACCAAGGTGAGTTGTGTTATTTACTATTTTTTTCCAGCAATTTTTAGTACAAATTTTTTAATCTAGAAACTTTTGTGCTATAAAATAGCTTTAAAAAGCAATAAATATAACTAAAATCCGAAAAGCTCCATCGAACAATTCTAATATAATCCCTCAAACATAGAATATTTTTTTAGCATTTTAAGTGTCTCAATTATGTCAAAATTAGATGGTTTGGATTTGTTGATCTGTACAAGCATGCAATATTTGGAGATGGTTTAGTCATCCAATTAATGCCCCAAAGTTTTCTATTACCCTTCAAGTGCTTAATTTTGCCTCATTTTAATCACGGTTAGTATCAATAGATTATCTCGTCTGACTCATCGAAACTTCTGATTTGAATAAAAGTTCGTTAAAATAAAAATCCAAATCATCCAAAATTTAATTTTGAAAGATTTCTACTCAAATATGCATTAAGATTCGTGGTTGGTCCAATCTATTTTATTGACAAATCATTCATTTTGATGAGAATTGACTTTTTTTTTAGGTATTTTCATTATATTCCCTACATTATTATTTCTTTTCTTTTAATGTAGTTGAGCGAATGCTCTCATCATTTTGCAAAGAAAATAACAAAGAAATAGTAAATTGGGAAACAGTTGTGATCTTGTGTGTAGAAACTATTAAAAAATATCATTTAAGTTAAATCCTCTATAGTTTATATGTCCTAAAATTATTTTGACTTCCTTAATTTAAACAAATGCACTACAACTTCTATGTAGAAACTATTAAAATTCCTTCACATGTTTTTCTTAAGAAAATACTAAAAATATCTTATAGGAATAGAACTTATATTCATTTAGTTGAATAGTTTTTTCTAGGATTTTTTTAAAAAAAGGAGCATGTATTTAATTAAATTAGGAATAAGAACAAAGTATCAAAAAAATTTTTGACAAAAGCAAATTAGTCAAACAGAATGGTGTATTACATTAAATGCATCAAAATATTTGGCGTATTTAGAATAAGTCAAACAGTTTGGAACATTCTGTTTGGCGCATTAAACTGAATGCTTCAAACTATTTTGCGCATTATTACAGTATTTTTAAAATTAATTCAGTTGATTGGGGCGAATGCGTTAAATCATTTTGTGTATTCTTTAGAACTAGCCATCCTGTTTGGCTAGTTTTCTTCTTTTTAAATTTTTTTAAAACACATGATCATATTGCTAATTTAAATTAAATATCTTGCTCCTATTTATAATTTTCTCTTTATTTCATAATTTTAATAAATCTAAAGCTAATTAAAATTTGAATATAATACTTCTAAAATTTTAAATTATTTTTTTTACTATTGACATGAGCTAAAACCAAAATTTAACAATGAAATTGCTTAAATAAAAAATATTGAATGATTAACGCTAATACTGAAACTATGATATCTTTATTAGAATTTTGCTGAAATGAGACAATGCATAAAATTCTGGCAAAGTTGGAGGTTGGCCTTTTCATGATCCATTGAGTTTTTATTACTTGATTCTCTATAAAAATTGCTTCATTGAAAAAAAAAATTATTATTATGTGTGAATGTGAATGACATTTAGAGACCAATCAGAATGTGCCACGTCATCCCTTCTCTCGTTATCGTGGTCGATACTGTTGACATGCTGTATTCTGATTGGCCTCCTGATGACGTTCTGCATCCGATCCACACACCGAATAATTCCTCCATTAAAAAGTTGGTTGAAAATTCATATTTCCTCCTTTCTAGACTTTGCCAAGCAACAAGCATGATTGAAAGGGAACCGGTTCTACATTATTGCCTTCATGATGATTGAAATATAAAGATGAAATATTTTTTTTTTTTTTCTTCTTTTAGGATGATGAGGTTTTTTAAAAAGTATTTTGAAAATAGATAAATTTTTAATATGTAATAAATTTATTATTTCATTATGCATCAATATCTCTTTTTAGGGACTTGTGGATCAATGATCATTCTCTTGAGGCGGCTAATTTAATAATTTTTTGTATAAAATGCAGACTAATGCTAAATTAAACTCTATCATTTAAGAGGAGAAATGGATCCTTTAGAATCGCTTGCTATCAATAATCCTTCTGGCTTCAACAGTATCAAGAGTTTTTTTTTAAGTGTTCACAAAATTCTTGATACGTCGTCAAAAATCGTCTTGATCAATCACGAATCTCGAAGCATATATGAGTTGACAACTTTCAAAATTAAATTCTAGACCACCCGAACTTTAATTCTAGCAAATTCATATTCAAATTGAACATCTCAAGAAGATGAACACAACGACACAAAAAGTTTTTCCTTTCTAAGCCCAATTGGATCCAAATGATGGATCGAAGCACATTTGGAATGTTCAAAATATTAATTAGATGGTCAAATGATATCCAAATATAACATGCTTATAGTTGAATCAAGCTGCTCGACGAGACGAATCCAGTAAGTCAAATATCATTTAATTCTGATATCATTAAAACACTTAAATGCTAATCGAACGCTCCATGAATGAGGGAACCAGTATGGGTCGTTTGATAGAATATTCTGAATTTGGTTATAATCTTCTTCATATTTATTAGGCATCCCACTCACAAAAATTTATAAATAGGCCCATGCTATCTTTACAAAGGGACCTTTGGCTGGAGGTTGAAGAGAACTCTGAGGCTTTAAAGATCCTAGAGTTTTACCCAGGCAACACCGCAATCGAACTCCTTTCGACCGCCTACTGTCGGACCATTGCCCGACCGTCGAAGTTCATTGGACCTTTGCCCATCCACTGATCGTCGTCGGACCACCGCTTATCCGTCGATTTCTATCGGACCTCTGCTCGTCCAGCGACCGCCAATAGACCACCATCGCCCTCCGACTACTGTTGTCCATCAATTATGGTTTGTCGGACCAATGTTGCACACCGACTATGATCCCTACGATCAACAACCTTCGTCCGCCGACTTCGATCTCTTTGACCTCTATCATCCGTCAATTATAATCCCTCCGACCATTATCGTTTATGGTCCCTCCGGCTGCCGTCATTTGCCGACTAAGGTCCTTCCGACCTCCATCGCCTACCGGCTAAAGTCCATATGACCTCTATCGCCCTCTGATTATGGTCCCTCTAACAATTGTCGCCCAACTACGATGGTCTAACCTCCGTCATGTGCCAACTATGGTCTATCTAGCGACAATTGCTCGAGTACAATCCATCTTACCATTGTCGTGTGAGTACGATCCCTTAAACCACCGTCGCGTGACTATGGTCCTTTCGACCTTCGCCACCCGCATATTACAATCCCTCCGACCTACCGAATATGGTCCCTTCGACCTCTATCGCCGGCCGACTACGGTCCCTCTGACCAATGTCGCCTGCAAACTACGGTCCCTCCGACCATCATCACTCGCTGAATGCGATCCCTTCGACCTTCGTTGCCAGTCAACCACGATCCTATTGACCAAACAAACAGGCTAACATTATGTTAGAACAACTCTCATATCAATGGATTATTCAACCTCTAGCCATGTAATGTGCCAATTATGATGTATATTATCAACATTAAGCCAAGGGCTTCCCCTCAAGATGAGCCAATGCCTTCCCCTGAGGAAGAGCCTAATTTGTAATCAAATATAAATACTAGTGGATTCTTTTCAACTAGGCAAGGCTCGGCAGTTTTTTTTTTCCTTTTTAGGATTTTCAACGTAAAAAAATATGGTGCCGCTTGTGAATGATGCACCGCTCTCTATTATCTATCTATGTGTTGGATATTCATTCAAAGCTAAGATGCTAAATTCTTTATCTCTCTACCACCGCTAATATTCCTGCCCGCAATAATTCTATAAAATAAAAACAATTTTTCCTCTCTATTTTTGAAGCTAAGAAAGAATTTTTTTTTTCACTTATTTTCCTTGAGATCAACTCTATTTAAATACTTTGAGGCAAAAGCTAGTTGGAAACTTCGAAAATTAAATTCGGGAGCATCCGAACTCCGATTTCAGCGGGCTTACAGTCAAACTGAGCGTCTCGGAAATACGAACCCAACGACACCAAGATCGACCCAATCCGAGCCCAAATGAGTCCGAATCAAGGGTTCAAAGCGCTGTCGGAAGGTTCAAACCGCAATTTGAGTTACCAAACGGTCTCCGATTTTGACGAGCTTATACTCGAATCGAACAGCTCGACGAGACGAATCCAACGAGCCCAAGATCATTAAATTCCGACATCATTAAGGCCTCCAAATGGCCAACGAACGGTGAACTGTCGTAGGATTCAATATCGGCCGTCCATTTGACCACTCCCTATTCGCCCCTGATCTCACGCCTATTTACGGGTCATGCCACTCCAGAAAATCTATAAATAGAGCCCTCATTCTTCACAAGAGAGGATCGAAGCAAGAAGAGAAGAGGAGAAGAGGGGGAAGAGGAGGAAGAAGCTCCTCCTCGACCACCGCCGGAACCTCGCCGGAGCCTCGCCGGACCACCGTCGGAGCCTCGCCGGACCACCGCCGTAGTTTCGCCGCACCACCATCTCAAGGCCCGACGTTTAGGCCCGATGTTCAGGCCCGACGTTCTACTAAAGGTCCGACGTTCAGTCCCTACGTCCTGCTGAAGACCCGACGTTCTTCTTAAGGCCCGATGTTCAGATCTACGTCCTGCTGAAGACCCGACGTCCTGCTTAAGGCCCGACGTTCAGTCCCTACGTCCTGCTGAAGACCCGACGTCCTGCTTAAGGCCCGACGTCAAGTCCCTACGTCCTGCTGAAGACCCGACGTCCTGCTTAAGGCCCGACGTCCAGTCCCTACGTCCTGCTGAAGACCCGACGTCCTGCTTAAAGCCCGACATTCAGACCCCGGTCTCCTGCCTACTACGGTCTTCCCGACCTCCGTCGCCTACTATGGTCCTTTCGACCTCCATCAACATACAATGGTCTTTCAGACCCCAATCTCCTGCCGACTACGGTCTTCCCGACCTCCGTCGCCTACTACGGTCCGTCCGACCAACATCACCAAACAACAGTCTTTCTGACCCCAGTCTCCTGCCGACTACGGTCCTTCCGACCAAACGAACTTGTATATGTCACTCCTACCATGTAGTGCAATCTATATGATGTATATTTGCTACATCAATCCAAGGCCTTCTCCCAATGAAGGGCCTCATTTGTAATCGACTACAAATACTAGTGGATTCATTCAAACTGGGCCTGGCCCCGTGGTTTTTCCCCCTTTCAGGGGTTTTCCACGTAAAAAACTCTGGTGTCTCTTATGAATGCTACACCCTCTCACTTATCTGCTTGTGTGCTGGATCTTCGTACAATGCTAAGACGTTAAACCATATATTTCTTTACCGCCGCGAATACTCCAGGACGCAACAGTTTGGGACCGTCTGTGGGAAAAATGATTCCCGACTGGGGGGCAATTTTTGCTCCAACCTCAAAAAGTTATTCAACTGGTATTGATGCATCCATGTTATTGGAATCAAATCCGGACTGGGGGGCAGCCTTGATTATAATTTTAGTCAAGAAAATCTCTCAAAAACATTCATATCAAAGACGGTATATAAGGAAACTCCCTAAAAATGCAAGGAAGCTTCCGATAAATTTCAAACCATGTACAGTCCCTTACTGGACTTCTACTCCTTGGACAAGGTCTTGATTTCAACCTCAAAAAGGCAGTAACGGTCTAAAGATAGACCATTCTTCACCTTTGATTCGGGATACACGCGGCGTTTGCCCCCTCCCAATCAAGAAAAAATTGATCCCAGGGGGATCCGATTCGACCTCTTCCACACAGGTTAACGTCGTCGAGCAGAGCTCCGACATACAACCTCGAAAAGGTCCTACATCCTTGGTGGATTCTCCCGTCCTCTTCCACACAGGTTAACGTCGTCGAGCAAAGACTCCGACATACAACCTCGGAAAGGTCCTACATCCTTGGTGGATTCTCCCGACCTCTTCCACACAGGTTAACGTCGTCGAGTAAAGGCTCCGACATACAACCTCGGAAAGGTCCTACATCCTTGGTGGATTCTCCCGGCCTTTTCCACACAGGTTAACGTCGTCGAGAAAAGGCTCTGACATACAACCTCGGAAAGGCCCTACATCCTTGGTGGATTCTCCCGGCCTCTTCCACACAGGTTAACGTCGTCGAGCAAAGGCTCCGACATACAACCTCGGAAAGGTCCTACATCCTTGGTGGATTCTCCTGACCTCTTCCACACAGGTTAACGTCGTCGAGTAAAGGCTCCGACATACAACCTCGGAAAGGTCCTACATCCTTGGTGGATTCTCCCAGCCTCTTCCACACAGGTTAACGTCGTCGAGCAAAGGCTCTGACATACAACCTCGAAAAGGTCCTACATCCTTGGTGGATTCTCCCGACCTCTTCCACACAGGTTAACGTCGTCGAGCAAAGGCTCCGACATACAACCTCGAAAAGGTCCTACATCCTTGGTGGATTCTCCCGGCCTCTTCCACATAGGTTAACATCGTCGAGCAAAGGCTCCGACATACAACCTCGAAAAGGTCCTACATCCTTGGTGGATTCTCCCGATCTCTTCCACACAGGTTAACATCGTCGAGTAAAGGCTCCGACATACAACCTCGAAAAGGTCCTACATCCTTGGTGGATTCTCCCGACCTCTTTCACACAGGTTAACGTCGTCGAGCAAAGGCTCCGACATACAACCTCGGAAAGGTCCTACATCCTTGGTGGATTCTCCCGACCTCTTCCACACAGGTTAACATCGTCGAGCAAAGTCTCCGACATACAACCTCGGATAGGTCTTACATCATTAGCAGATCCAATATCGGTTAACATCATCGAGCAAAGGCTCTGACAAACAACCTTGGATAGATTATACATCCTTGGTTAACGTCACTAGAATGTCGTCAATGGACTTCTGCACAAAGTTAAATTTTTACACGATTTTAAATTTCCTCCTGTCGCTGAACTTTTGCCTTGCAGGACTTTCGACGGACTTCTATCCGATGCCAGAATTCTTCCTGTCATCAGACTAATACCCTTCGTCGGATTTCTGTCTGTCGATAGACTTTTGTCGATCTTCTGCCTAACAGTACTTCTACCCGACGTCGGACTTCTCCCTACCGTAAGACTTCTGCTCGTCAGCGGACTTCCACTCGTCGTCGGACTTCTGCCCGTCGATGAACTTTCATCGGTCTTCTGCCCGAGGCCGTACTTCTACACGACGTTGGACTTCTCCTTGTCGTCGAACCTCTGCTCATCAGCAGACTTTTACTCGTCGTCATACTTCTGCCAGTCGACGAACTTTCATCAGTCTTCTGCCTGATGCCGTACTTCTACACGACGTCGGATCTTTCCTTGTCGTCGAACCTCTGATCGTTAGCAGACTTTTACTCGTCGTCGGACTTCTGCCCGTCGACGAACTTTCATCGGTCTTCTGCCTGAGGCCGTACTTCTACACGACGTCGGACTTCTACTCGTCGTCGGACTTCTGCCAATCGACGAACTTTCATCGGTCTTCTGCCCAAGGCCGTACTTCTACACGACGTCGAACTTCACCTTGTCGTCGAACTTCTGCTCATCAGCAGACTTTTACTCGTCGTCAGACTTCTGCCAGTCGACGAACTTTCATCAGTCTTCTGCCTGAGGCCGTACTTCTACACGACATCGGACTTCTTGTCGTCGAACCTCTGCTCATTAGTAGACTTTTACTCATCGTCGGACTTCTGCCCGTCGACGAACTTTTATCGGTCTTCTGCCTGAGGCCGTACTTCTACACGACGTCGGACTTCTACTCGTCGTCGGACTTCTGTCAATCGACGAACTTTCATCGGTCTTCTGCCCAAGGCCGTACTTCTACACGACGTCGGACTTCACCTTGTCATCGAACTTCTGCTCATCAGCGGACTTTTACTCGTCGTCAGACTTCTGCCCGTCGATAAACTTTCATCGGTCTTCTGCCCGAGGCCGAACTTTTACACGACATCAGACTTCTCCTTGTCGTCGGACATCTGCTCGTCAGCGAACTTCTACTCGTCATCAGACTTCTGCCCGTCGACGAAACTTTGTCGGTCTTCTACCCGACGCTGCACCTCTACCCGACTTCGTACTTATGTCGAACTTCTACTAGTTAATAGAATTTCGTCGGTCTTCTGCCCGACGCTGTATGACTACCCGACGTTGAATTCCTACCTGTCATCATACTTCTCCCCAACGCTGGAAGTATGCCCGTCATTTCAACCTCCCTCCTTACAACGGTCTCTCCGACCTCCATCTCCAACCAACTGATTAACATCAGACCTCTGTAGGATCTCTCAAAGAAGGAGGAATCTCCGGACTTCCTTGCATAGAGAGGGGCCTTGGAAGACCAAGGAAACACCTCAATTGTAAGGACAGAGGGAGAAAACAAGAAGGGGGAATCTTCGGACTTCCTTGCCAAGAGAGGGGCCTCGAAAAATCAAGGGAAGGCCTCAATCAGAAGGGCAGAGGGAGAAGAGGGAGAAGAAAGAATCCCCGGACTTCCTTGCAGAGAGAGGGGCCTTGGAAGACCAAGGAAACACCTCAATCAGAAGGACAGAGGGAGAAGAGGGAGAAGAAAGAATCCCTGGACTTCCTTGCAGAGAGAGGGGCCTTGGAAGACCAAGGAAACACCTCAATAAGAAGGACAGAGGGAGAAGAAAGAATCCCCGGACTTCCTTGCAGAGAGAGGGGCCTTGGAAGACCAAGGAAACACCTCAATCAGAAGGACAAAGGGAGAAGAGGGAGAAGAAAGAATCTCCGGACTTCCTTGCAGAGAGAGGGGCCTTGGAAGACCAAGGAAACACCTCAATCAGAAGGACAGAGGGAGAAGAGAGAGAAGAAAGAATCTCCGGACTTCCTTGCAGAGAGAGGGGCCTTGAAAGACCAAGGAAACACCTCAATCAGAAGGACAAAGGGAGAAGAAAAGAAGAAAGGAGAAGAAGAAGAGAAAAAGAGGCGAAGAAGAGGAGAGAGGCAATTTTTCTAAAGGCCTAGGGGGCCTATTTATAGGTTTTGGGGAGAATGAGGGGGAGTTATTGCCATTTTCGGAATCCTCAATTTTTCAAAAATTTTCCGAATTTTTTGGAATTTTTTTGGGATTTTTTCGGAATTCTTTGGACCCAAAAATAGCAAAAAATGATTATTTTTTGAATATTGGGGCCCACTTGAGGCGGTGGACGGGACAGGCGCGTCGCCGCCATCGAAACGGCGCGAACAGTGCGTGAATCCGCGGCTGATTCACGCGGATCGGGACTTTTCCACGGACGGCGGAACCGGCCAGGCGAAACCGGCCGGCGGCAAGGCTGCCGCAGAGCGGCAGTGTGCCGCGGAGCGGCCAAGCGGGCCGCGGAGCAGCCCGCGGAACCCGGTTCGGTGCCGGCGGAGCGGCCAGGCGGGCCGCAGAGCGCGGTTCGGCGCTGAGGCGCGCGATTCTTGCCGCCAACGGATGGCGGCGGCCAGCCGGTTCGGCCGGTTCGGCCGCCCGGTCCATTTCGGGTCCGAATTTTCGTCCCAAAAACATCAAATCAGACGTTTTTGAGGTCACCGGACACGTTTTTCGATGTCTCGGACTTAATTTTGGCACTCTCGGAGCCATCCGAGGCCCCCACACACAAGATCAATTCTGACTCAATCGGAAAAATTCTCTAAAATTAGTGACAAATATTTTCGGACTCCTGGAGCTTCGACGTCCGAAAATAGGGGGGCAACCGATACGTCGTCACAAAATTAGCTTGATTGAGCACGAATCTTGAGGCAAAAGCTAGTTGGAAACTTCGAAAATTAAATTCGGGAGCATCCGAACTCTGATTTCAGTGGGCTTACAGTCAAACTGAGCGTCTCGGAAATACGAACCCAACGACACCAAGATCGACCCAATCCGAGCCCAAATGAGTCCGAATCAAGGGTTCAAAGCGCTGTCGGAAGGTTCAAACAGCAATTTGAGTTACCAAACGGTCTCCGATTTTGACGAGCTTATACTCGAATCGAACGGCTCGACGAGACGAATCCAACGAGCCCAAGATCATTAAATTCCGACATCATTAAGGCCTCCAAATGGCCAATGAACGGTGAATGGTCGTAGGATTCAATATCGGCCGTCCATTTGACCACTCCCTATTCGCCCCTGATCTCACGCCTATTTACGGGTCATGCCACTCCAGAAAATCTATAAATAGAGCCCTCATTCTTCACAAGAGATGATCGAAGCAAGAAGAGAAGAGGAGAAGAGGGGGAAGAGGAGGAAGAAGCTCCTCCTCGACCACCGCTGGAACCTCGCCGGAGCCTCGCCGGACCACCGCCGTAGTTTCTCCGCACCACAATCTCAAGGCCCGACGTTCTACTAAAGGTCCGACGTTCAGTCCCTACGTCCTGCTGAAGACCCGACGTTCTGCTTAAGGCCCGACGTTCAGTCCCTACGTCCTGCTGAAGACCCGACGTCCTGCTTAAGGCCCGACGTTCAGTCCCTACGTCCTGCTTAAGGCCCGACGTCCAGTCCCTACGTCCTGCTGAAGACCCGACGTCCTGCTTAAGGCCCGACGTCCAGTCCCTACGTCCTGCTGAAGACCCGACGTCCTGCTTAAAGCCCGACATTCAGACCCCGGTCTCCTGCCTACTACGGTCTTCCCGACCTCCGTCGCCTACTATGGTCCTTTTGACCTCCATCAACATACAACGGTCTTTCAGACCCCAATCTCCTGCCGACTACGGTCTTCCCGACCTCGGTCGCCTACTACGGTCCGTCCGACCAACATCACCAAACAACAGTCTTTCTGACCCAGGTCTCCTGCCGACTACGGTCCTTCCGACCAAACGAACTTGTATATGTCACTCCTACCATGTAGTGCAATCTATATGATGTATATTTGCTACATCAATCCAAGGCCTTCTCCCAAGGAAGGGCCTCATTTGTAATCGACTACAAATACTAGTGGATTCATTCAAACTGGGCCTGACCCCGTGGTTTTTCCCCCTTTCAGGGGTTTTCCACTTAAAAAACTCTGGTGTCTCTTATGAATGCTACACCCTCTCACTTATCTGCTTGTGTGCTGGATCTTCGTACAATGCTAAGACGTTAAACCATATATTTCTTTACCGCCGCGAATACTCCAGGACGCAACAATATCATATGCATGCATAAATCTCAATATAAATTCAAGAACACTAAAACCCACCATAGCTTATAAAATAATAAAAAAATTAAAAAAATAAGGAAAACAAGCCTTCCAAGATCAATTAGCCGCTTACTGGTTAGGTTTTTTTTTTGTTGTGAGATTTGGATCATTTAAGGCAAATTCATACACAGAACGCATACACAAAGACTCGAACCTAAGACCTCTTAGTTGGAAGCCTAAGCTCTCAACCAACAAACTAAGATGACCTATGTGATTAGGAAGATTGATATGGAAGGATAACTAAAAAGATTTTTTAACATTATTTTTTTTATTTTCCTATTTATTAGAATTCAATTGAGCTTATGCTCTCGATATTCTAAATAAATGAATTTAAAATTTATGCGAGATTGAATTAAACCTGATTTCAAAATCTTGCTTATAATACCCCGAAATCCAGCAAAAATCGAATATTTAATCCATAAATTAGCCACATGACTCACTATCTCCTCATAAAAAGCAGCCAAAACCGCCCCCTTCACGTGGGACACCCCTCAACAGCTACGCTAAGCTCCCAAACTCTCTCTCAAACGTCGTCTTCTCATCCATCTTTCCATCTCCACCGTCCATATCCCCACCCACTTGCGTACCATCCCTTTTTATTTAATAGGAAAATAATTACATAAAAATATTTTAATTTTTTTTAATTATATATAATATTAATCTTGCCGGAAAGTGTTTGCGCAATATTAATATCCCGCGACTGCGAGCTCCACTTTCCTATCCACGTGTGAGACAATGATTCGCTCCTACCCTAAAATGATTTCCCCTTCTTCCACCCCTCGCCCATTATCATCTTCAGTGGCAGAGCCTAACCTCCCCATCCATCATTCATTTCAGCCATCTCAGACAATCGAGGAGAGAGAGAGAGAGATGGGAGGGAAAGGAGCAGAGGGTGGGGGAACTTACTGGGGGCTAGGAGCACGCACGTGCGACGGCTGCAAGGGGCCGCCGGCTCCCGCGGTACTCTTCTGCAGGGCGGATGCGGCTTTCCTCTGCCGCACGTGTGATGCGCGTGTGCACGGCGCGAACAAACTGGCCTCCCGGCACGAGCGCGTCTGGCTCTGCGAGGTGTGCGAGCAAGCGCCGGCAGCGGTCACCTGCAAGGCCGACGCAGCGGCCCTCTGCTCCGCCTGCGACGCAGACATCCACTCCGCAAATCCACTCGCAAGCCGCCACCACCGCGTCCCCGTCGTCCCGTTATTCGAATCCCCCGTTCACGATCCAGCTCTGTTATTCGATACCGATGATGGAGATGAAGACGCACCCGCGGCCGCAACTTGGATACTTCCCGCTCCGGCGAAGGATCCGATGATGATGAAATCGAACGACTGCTTCTCCGATGTAGATCCGTATCTGGATCTGGAATACGCTTCTTCGGTGGAAGCCGGGATTTACCACTCGGACAGCGTCGTGCCAGCTGGCGGCGGAGCTTCGCCAGGCTTCATCATGCTTGATTTCGCTAAATCCAAGCCGACGCATAGCTACACCGTCAGCCACAGCGTAAGCTTACTCTTCGACCGGCGGATCTTGATCGATCGGTGTTTCATTTGATCTGTTTAGTTTTCGGGGGTTATTTATTTTTTTATAGTGAGATCTGTTATTCTTCGCAGATGTCTTCATCGGAGGTCGCGGTGGTACCAGACGGCGGTGGCAGCGCGATGGCGGACACGTCAACTTGTGCTGGCGGCGGAGTCGGCGGGGGGGAGAGACCAGCGATAATGGATCGGGAGGCGAGAGTGATGAGATACAGGGAGAAGAGGAAGAACAGGCGGTTTGAGAAGACGATACGCTACGCGTCAAGGAAGGCGTACGCGGAGGCGAGACCGAGGATTAAGGGTAGGTTTGCGAAGAGGACGGAGGTGGAGTCAGAGATCGATCAGATCTACTCGTCGGCGGCGGCCGCCACCGCTGCTTTCATGGAAGCTGTTCAAGGCTACGGCGTAGTTCCATCTTTCTAAGACTTCATCATGCGATCTCCATTCCTCTGTTCTCGCCATGGATGGTGGTAAGATGCAAGAAAGTGGGATTTGGGACTGAGTGGACGCAGAGTAGGAGCCGAGGAAGGACTCCATTTGTGTTAACCTTTTTAACTATTGTATATTACGTTTTGGAACTTCGTACTTTTCCAATTCTGATTATTGCCATTGCTACGCCGTCCATGAACTGGCCGTGCTTTCGTCTGTTTTCTTTTGCCTCGGGCCTCCACTGTCCGATCGATAAACGAAGCGCAAATCGCGGAATGTTTTTATAAAACCGGTGTTATTCCGGCTTCTGATTTTGAGTTCTGAAAAGCCCTTCGGCAATTTATTTTTAGGAATAATATCTATAATACTTAAATTTTAATTATTTATAAAGTTGTTATTTATATTTTACTTTTAATTATTAAATTTATGTATTTAGTAATGTATTAAACTATTAATGAGTTAGAATTTTATTATATATTTTAATATTTGACTGTCAATTTTAGAAATGAAGATAGGAGCGTAATAATTTTGTAAATAGCCAAAATTTATGAGCTCTTTATGTAACTTCACCAAAACTATTTGTTATAATAATTTTTTAAATTTGGCTATTTTTTTATTTTTTCTTCAAAATTTTGTATTTTACTCAGTTAACCTTTTGATAGTATGTCAACGCTCCCATGGAAATGGCTCACGTAATTCGAATAAATCAGAATAAATTATTTAACTATTATTTTTAAAATTTAACAAATATAAATTTAATTAGAATTTATATGTAAAAAATTTTCATTGGTTAGATTATTTCCTCTAAGATTATATATGGTTGATTGCTCATTATTTTCGAAATTAAAAAAAAAAATTACATCTTAAGTCCTATGGTATACCTATTACAAATGAGAAGTAGCTACTAATGAAAGGGAGAGAAGTAATAAGGAGTTGACATAAAATAGAGTGAGCTCAACTACCAAAATTAAAATAAAAATGGGGAAAGGCTCATTCCAAGATTTTGAGCAAATAAAGAGCAACATCCATGAGTAAAGAATAAGAATTGGCTTAATCAATGGTCGAGTTAAGCAATTTTTGTCAAAAAATATATATGAAAATGTGTTTCAATTTTTTTTTTTAAATTATTATTATTAACGATATTTTTATGTGATTTAAAAATAGGTGTGCTATATAAGTAAATATAGAGTAGAGTCATCTTAAATAAATAATTCTCTTGTTAGAAATAACCGGTCTAAATAATTACATAGCAAAAAAGCAACCAAAAATATGTAGTTGTGGTTTTCTTTATGTTGCATTGGAAATAGGGGCGTAAGTGAGCCAAGCCAACTTGCGAGCCAGCTCAAATTTGACTAGTTAACAAGCTTGTGATTTGAGTTTATCGAACCACGAGTTCTAGTTCGAGTCTATAATCAAGCTCGTATATTATACGAGTTCGATCTCAGAGAAACTTGGCTTGGTAACTCGTCGAGCTACTCGATTAAAAGAATATACAAGTTTTGTAAAGGCAAATATGCCCTAATTTTATCCTGTGACTGTGTGAGTTCGTGTCTTCGTGCCCTTGAGCGGATTGGCGACGGCTGGGAGCGAAAGAGCTTTCTCCTTCATGTGCTCTAGAAGCGATGAGCCGTTTGCGAGAGGAAACTTTAGGATCGCACAAAACGGGCCAAAGGTAAGAGGCTAAAGATTCTTGAGTAAGGACTTTTTTACCAAGTCTTCCATCTTTTAGACTATTTATGTAGAAGTTTAGATTGTTTCATTTTTCGAGTAATGCTTCTTCCTTTTGCTTCTTTTTCAGACATGTTTGAGATTCGACTTCTCTACTAGTATTGCTCGGATCCTAAATGGCTAAGCCGTTCAACCGATCTACTGAATATTGCTTATGGTTTAAAAATCCTGAATTTTGTTATAGATTTTGCTTTGTATAATTATAAGTTTACAAATCCTATTTTTAGTGCTTATGGTTTGTGTCTATTTCTTTAGCTTATGCTTTGTTTGCAATCAATCGTAAAGTTTATTTGCCCTAAAAAGAATGTTTGTCTTATGGAGAAATTCATGAAGAAATGCTCGATTTTTAAGACTTGCATCATTTATTAGGATTATAACCCAGGTTGTTTTCGGTGTAGGCTGACCACCACTACTTTTCTGTAGACCCTGTGTTGTATTTATGTCGCACTTGCCACGAACTTTGGACTTTTTTTTGTGGATTATTTCTATTGATGTGTTTATTATGTTTGCGCGGAAGAACATGCACATTTTTCTTAAGTTTGTTTATTGCATGTGCTTGGCCTAATTTTTTTCTGCTGGGCTCTTTAAGGACTAAAAACTTTTTTTTCTCATAACTAAAAATTAAAATTTAAGGATTAAATAATTTAGTAACTTAACGAGCTAGGAAATTGTTGGAATCATCCGGGGTCGCATACATAATGTTGCATTCTTCTCTCTCCTTCTAATAAGACAACTCTCCGCCTGCAGGTAGAGTCTGGATAATCTGGCCTATGAGGATGAAGTGTTGGACATGGGGAGACCCAGTCTTTTCTAAAAATTTATTTTTATGTAAGCTTATTTTTAAAATAGTATGGATACATGATTTGGAGACTTTTAACTAGTATGTATTACATTAGAAATCAACTAAATTAAAATTTAATTGCATTAGCTCTATGAGCATTCACCTTACATAAGTCTAGGGCCAATTAGAAAACTCTCTAGACGTGGCCCTACTTTCAAAACATTCAACCTACCTACATATCTTTCATAAAGACTGGATTGCATGGATTTTAAGCGTTTAGGTGGTTAGCTGGCTTCCCTCTTCAGGCAGGGTTTATAAGCCCAAGTGCATTAGCTAGGATACAGGTATTAGTGTTGGGTATAACATTAATCCCATCTTAGATCTAGGATTTGAGGTTACAACACTAGGCATCTCGTAGTAGGCCTAAATGGTGGGTAAGTTCCTTTTCTTTAGGGACTGTAAATACTGCATATTCGCGTCACATGAATGATACCACCTCCATCCTTTCTCTCTGGATGTTTTTAGTGATTGATTTATTTTCTCCACTTTCTCAATGTCTTAGTCCCTCCTAGTGTGGATGTGAGCCGTGCAATGTTGACTAAGCCACTTGGACAATTTCTTTCCTTTTGAGTGGAATTTCCTAGTCTCCCCCATTTTCTGCTTATTTTGAGAAAGAATAAAATCGGATCCTAAATCGAGAGTATTCTCGGGCCCTCGGCTCGAGATGTAATTAACCATGGGGGCTTGCCCCCATAGGAAACAAAATTCCATAACAAATAAATCCCATTCGAGCTGATGTATCGGATGGGAGAAACTCGTTGTTCTGATCAGGTCGTATATATTACTACCCATCAGGATGCGATGGCGAGAGCCGCTATCCTCAATGGTTAGTCGTATATACGATCTAATCTGTCCTTTCATTGGCCTGTTTGTGCGGAGCGCAGATGTCGGTGATTGTCTCTATCCCTCAGGGTGGTGCGGTCATATACTCTCTGCACTCTACAGCTGGCGGTATTCTTTCGGAGGTCCACATAGGGCTAGAACTAGATTGTACTTACCAGAGTTTTAAAAATTCAACCAGACCAGCAGGTTCGACTGATTCAAACGTGAACCAATCTATATTCCCTTGAATTGCTGGTTTAATTTCTAAAATATTTAAATAATTAAATTAATTAATTTAATACATTAAGAATAAAGTATTAAGTAATATTTATAATTTAACAAATTCTTTTAAATTTAAAATACTTAACTTTTAAATAAAGTAATTCCAATTACGCATTTCATAAGGCTCTATCACTTAATGTGAGTTCTTATCACATTCAAACTCAAAAGCAATATATAGTGTAAGCATTACTAAGATGAAGTTTTTTAAGTGATGTGAGACTAAATAATTTAAAGTTTTTACTTCTTAAGTTTATAGCATACATTATATATTTTTAAATAGATTTTTTAAGTATACTTTTAATGATGTAAATGGCATTTATTTTTAATTAATAATGTTAAATAAATTATATATTTCATTTCTAATTATGTACTATAAAATTATTTATTTATTTATTATTAATTTTATTAATAAATTATCTAATCTTAATAATTTATAAATATAAATTTAATAGATAATTTATAGGTATAAATTATATCTAAACATATAACATAAATTAATAATAATTTATATTAATTTTATAAATATATACAACAACAACAACAATAACAAGTCTTTATCCCACTATGCGGGGTTGGCTGCATGAATCATTTTTCTCCATTGTGTATGTTAAGGATTAAATTATCATCTATATCTAATAAAGAAATGACATTTCTAATCTTTTCTAACCAAGTATTTTTAAATCTACCTCTACCTTTCTTAACATAAGTCAAATCTAATACACTTACTTTCCTAATCGGATCATAAGAAGGATACAATTTTATGTGACCAAACCATCTAAGACAACTCTATTTAATGACTTGAATATAAGCATTAGTAATACCTTTCTTTTTTTTGAACTCTTCTTAGCACTTCTCTTGGAACTTTATAGTATGCTTTCTCTAAATCAATAAATATCATAAGAATATCTTCATTATTCTCTCTATACTTCTCCATCAAACTTCTCAATAAATGTATGGCTTCCATAGTAGACCTATATGGCTTGAATCCAAATTGATTTTGAGAAATATTAGTGTTACACTGCAATCTATGCTCCATAACTCTATCCCAAAGTTTTAAAGTATGACACATTAACTTAATTCCTTTATAATTTGCACAATCTTATGCATCACCTTTATTCTTAAAAATAGAAATCAACACCCTCAATCTTCACTCGTCTGGCATTTTTCTAGTCTTCAAAATAATATTAAAAAGTTTAGTAAGCCAATAAATTCCTTCATCTCGTAAGCATTTCCACACATCTATTGGAATATCATCATGTCCAACAGCTTTTTTATACTTAATTTCTTTAAAACCTCCTCAACTTTAATTTTACTAATACGTCGATAAAAATAAAAATCTTTATTTTCATTTAGGGTGCTAAGGTCATTATAGTCAATTGTATTATCATAATCTTCATTAAAAAGTTTAGCAAAATATTCTATCTACCTTTGTTGAATATCTTTTTATACTAAAAGCACTTTTTGATCTTCATCCTTAAAACACTTCACTTGAACTAAATCCTTACTACTCTTATATCTTTGTTTAGCTAACTTATACATATATTTTTCGATCTTCTTATTATCTAATCTATTATATAAATCATTAAAAGCTAAAATCTTTGCATTGCAAATTGCTTTCTTAGACTTCTTACGTGCCTTTTTTATCTTTCTCAATTATCATAGTTTTTACATTAAAACTAATTTTTATAACAAATTTTCTAATTTCTTTTAATCTTTTCTTACATATTTTGATTCTACGACCAACTAAATTTATAAATTTATATGTAAGCTAATTTTTATTGATTTTGAATTAAATTTAAATATCGAATGTATTTAAATTTAAAATTACACAAGATATTATCTATGTGTGAATTTAATTTATTTTTTAATCAAAAAATTCTATTATTATATGATTATTCTATCATTTAAATTTTATTTAAATAATTTTCATACTTATTACGTTATTCGGTTTAACCCCAGTTTGACCCCGATCAATCCATTGAAACCTGAACATCTCATTCTTCTGGTTATGTGTCAAGTCTGATTTTCACAACCTTGGTATTTACATAGACCCTAGTTATCATTTTCTAATTTTAATTAAAATATATCAACCTACCAACCTACATCTGGCTTTTCTTTATTCTTTCATAAAGTCCTTGAGCTTTTCTTTCTTTATTTCATTCGTTTATAAGTTGCCTATTTTTCTTTTTTATATTTTTTTAATAATGGGTGTATTTTGTCTGAAACTCTTACTATGTGATAGAATCCTATGATCTTTTTCCTTCAATTTTAAGTAAATTGATAATCAGCTTAAATCATTTAAGAAAAAAATTTCTCAAAAGCATAATTAAATGGACTTAAAGCAAATCTTTTAATTAATCTACTCTTTTTTTATCTCCTTAAGGGGTATAAAATAGGTTTGTTTATAATAAACCATGACCAACATGCATAAATATCATGGCATGCCTTTATGTTTATAGTTAAAAGACTTCACACTAAGGACAACATTATATATATTCATGTCCCATAAGCAATATAATTTTAAATGAACATGCCCAGATAGTTATCTAAAAATATGCTTAGGAAGTAGCAATCCTAATCAAGATAGAATTATAAGTTCACTTGGGTAAACTTGACTCAAATAGTTGATTTATCCATTTCATCTTCCTCTATGAACTTTTTCTTACACTTATAATATCTATAAATCATTCATCATTTATATATTCACTTGGTAAATTTGTTTATTTAGGAATCTATGTTTTCTTTCTTTGTTTGGTAAGATATTGTATCATAGTGTATCATAGTTAGGTTATGATGTATACTTTTATAACTATCTCATATTGAGCTTGATAAATTGAGATTTTTTTGGATAAAACCCACTAACGGGATTATTTGTTAATTAAAAAGTAAATTACAAGTCCTTAAAAGGGGGTCAATAGGTCGCTAATGTTAAGAAGAGCTACATCAAAAAAGTAAAGAAAAACCTAAGAGCCAAAGATTCCCATCTAATTACACGACAATAAAAAAACACCCAAAACATAGGAGAATCAAAGCAAAGATTTATGTACAATCATCTTGCCAAAAATGTCCATCTGCAAAAGTCTAAGGGACCAAAATAACCCTACAAGAGTAGAACCTTCAGCAAAATTGACATTGATCCAAATACAAATAACATATAACAATGTTAGAAGGCTAAAGACATGACAAAAAACCCAACCAAACACCAAATTGAACATATGCATCAAACCAAACAACGACCTCCAATAGGAATAATAAGAGACAGTTAATCACCCTGGGATTTGAAGATGATTCCAAAGAAGAACCCATAACTTACATAACAACTCTTGAAAAGATGTCAGCATCCACATCAACCAACACAAGAGATAAACCCCAAACAAAAAAAATAATACCAACAGAACCACTCAGTAGGGAAAGCAATCACAAAAAAACTCACAAACCAGAATAGAAGATAACATCGAACAAAGCAAAGCACCGGGACTAAAGAGGACTGAAGAACCAAGATCAAAACAAAGCAACAACTACAACAGACACTATAAATAAATGGATAAAAATATCACTAAAAAGGAATAAGAAAATCACATAAGAACTAGACAGAAGAAAACCTCCCAGCCATAGACAAAACTAACCAATACCCCATACATAAAGAAAAAAAAGCAAAGCATGTAAGAATCGAGGCAGAAACATAAAACCAAAACATACACAGACAAAAAATATAGCCTAATATACGACAAGCCCAATTTGTCCAATCAAGTTAAACCAACCAAATGCTTGGGGAGGTTAGAACCCACAAATTCCATGAAATTACTATGGGAACATCCCAATTTAGCTAATCAATCAGCACAACTGTTAGCTTCCCTCCAAACATGAGATAGGTGATAATTAAAATTGAATAAAACCATTCTAATTTATCTAATCAAATAGAAAAGCTCATGGCTACAAGTAATGGGATCATTAGCATTTAGAATTTGAATCAAAAGTAATTCATCCACTTCAATCCAAATATCAATAATATTAAAAGATAAAAAGAGATTAAGCCCATAATAGAGAGTTTTAAGCTCAGCCAAAGTTACAAAGCAGGAATGGAGAGGCCCAATAAACGCAATAATAACCTCCACTAAAAAATTCCTAATAATGCCACCACAACCACGTGAACTTGGATTAATAGAATCATTCGAATTGAGTTTAACATATGGGTTGTTTTGCTTAATCCAATAAACAAATCTAGGGTTAGTAATCACATCCCTCAACATAGAGGTAAGACCCAAATTAAGGGCCACAATAGAACCATGGAAATTATTGATACTTAAAAGATTAACATTAAATAAATGGCATATTTTGTCCTTAACCCTAGATATTACTCTTATATAGTCCATGTTATGGTTATTGTAGATAGCATCATTATGCTCCAACCATAAAAACCAAAGAATAAAAAATAGGTATAACATTAATAAAAAATAGGTATAACATTCGTTATGTACCCCTTAGAATTATAAAACCAGGAACTCAAGATATAAGAGAAATTAGAATCCCTTTGAAAATAGTTAGCGGAAAAAAATATCATCAAAGTGCATCCACACTTTAGCCACAATAGGACCCACCACCAAAACATGATTCATAGTTTCTAAATGATAATAACACTAACATTTAGAAGCAAGGGCAAAACCTTTAGATTTCATATTATCATCCGTCGGGATGATCTTATGAAAGACCCTCCAAGTGAAAACTGCAATGGTCGTAGGGATACTATTATGCCAAATCATGGAAAAAAAGGAGAAACAAGATTCTTATAATTTTAAAATTTAAAACTAATAATATGATTTTTCATGAGTATTTCATATGATTTGAGATAAGATATATTTGTCTTATCTCACTAGACCCTATGCTTATATTTTCTTATAGAATATCTTATAAGAAAATTTTCCCTCGCATTTCCTATAAAATTAGACTTTTTATAAATGGATGATAGTAATTTTCGTTTCATAAATGGATGATAATTGCCTTTTTTTAAGATTTTCACTTAGATAATGTTAATGATAATGGCTTGCACAAACTTTTGAAACTAAAAAACTTTCACAAATGAATACTTTTTTTTTAATTTTTATATGAAATTACCTTACTTGTCATACACCACCTACCCTCTTAAGATTTATTGCATGTGCATATAATTAGTAGCCTCATGGAACATATGATATGAAATTGTCAAAAGTGATCTCATATATTATAAACTCAAGTAACCTCCTAGATTAAGAATCCTAACTTTAGTTCTAAAATTCATAGCTAAACACTTGATGGCAAAACATCAAATCATGTTAATTCTCATGAAATCCTCTTAACACCATAGTAAAGATAAACTATTTCATGGAAGTCTCTCTCAAACAATGAGCTCAACAGTACAAGACATGAAGATTAAGTCTTAATTGTGATGACTTTTTTACTGCTTCTTAAAGCATCTTTCTAGTGCAAAAATTAAAAATTTTGTACTAAAAAATTATTTTAAGAAGCAATAAGAAAGCCGTCTCAAATGAAACCTAAATACATTTCAAAGTTTGTGTCTTAATAAATTATTTGATTTAAATTTACCAATGATCATTAAGTAATGAACTTAATTAAACTATAATAAAATCCTCATTTACAAATACACAAATATACTTCGAATAATTATAATTATACAAATTAACAAAATACTTTAAAAATTCAATTTTGAATTATTATATTGTTAAATAAAATTAACTTGGCAATCATGTCTAAATTTTTCTTGAATTTCTTGAATTCAAAAAAATCGTACATATAATCATAATCTTATATACAAACTGTAAATCGTACATATGATTAGGTGATCATACATACGATCTGATGTGACATAACCGTTAAAAATTAGTTGTTGATAAGTCATTATAACTAATCTTATTACAATCTTTATTTAAAATTATTCATATAATTAATAATTTTATTCTTTTAGATACACAGAAATTTTTTTATTGTGATTTGTTTAACTGAAAGTCAACTTGGATTATTTCTTACCAGAGATATATGTTCGTCAATATAATATATTGACGAGGTTATTTTCGGGATTCAAGAATTTGTATTATTGGCCTATGTGCACGTTGACAAAATGGCGGGCCATCCAGGCCCATTAACGGTCGCAGTCAGTCACTGTCAGGGCCCATATCTGCCACTAAAGGCCTCGTGAGTGGCGCACACTAGGATCCATATCTTATTGCTGTTGGGCCCCAGAGAAGTATTCTATGCTTAGCAGATCGGAAATCCGCAGGTGGGCCCAACCCAATTGTGATAAAATAACTCATAAAAGAGATTCCTCATTCAGGAACAATTATTAGGTCAGGTGACCTAACGTAGCTCTACATTCGGACGTCAATAATATGTCGGCACATGCTCTTACTCTTTACCGCGCGGCCCCACGACCCGACCCGGACCGGAACCCGGGATTGCTATGTTCGCATAAGCTCGGTATTGCTCGGTATTTTTGGCAATAACGCGAAATACCGCTCTGTCAAGATCAATACATAGAAAAACCAAGCAATACCGAGAAAAACTTGAAATTTCTCGGTATTACTCGGTATTGGTCTTCACATAATGGTATTTCTCGTTATTGCAGAGCAAAATCGACCAATACCTAACAATATCGAGCAATACCTAGCAATACGTGAAGAAAAACCATCCCGGCTCCATTCCGGGTCAGGGTTATCGAGCCGCACAGTAAATAGTGAGAACACGTTGCACTATTTTGCTGGCGTCCGAACGTAGAGCTACGTTAGGTGACCGGACCAAATAAAAGTTCCCTCATTCAGACTCTAAAAATTTGAGTTCAGATTAACTTGTTTAATAAATTGATCAAATTCGGTGATACCTTTCATATCATTTATTAAACGAATTGGATTAAGGTTAACCCGCTAATCCAATTTTAATCCAAAGAAGATCAATTTGATATTTTTTCTTTAAATTCTTTTTACTTATATGATTAATAAGTTCACCGAATACGAGTAAGATCAATTTCCGATCAAACTGAAATCGACCCATTGATCCATTTTAATACTTCTAATATGTATATAAGGAAATAGATGATTATTTATTTAGAGAAAAAATATTTATTCAAAAAAAAATTTAACTTGTAAGGAATTTTAAATAAGATTTAAATAATAAAAAGTTATTCGTAATTAAATAAGTTGAACAAAATTAAACGTTTTCTTTATGCCATTAGAAAATTAAATTTTGTTATGTTTTTCTAAAAGGGTGTAAGTGAATTAATGCATGTGTAATGTTTGTTCATATAGAACTCATTTATTTTTTAATGAATTAAAAAAGTTGAACAAAATTTTTAAAACTTAATGTATGAATAAAATAAGCTTGAAAATCTCCTTTAATAATGGTTTAATTATTTATGTTATATATTACTATATGTTTCTTTGAGTAATTATTTTAGACTAAATATTTTAAACATTTTTATAATATTTGTTATATAATGTGCAAATATTACTAAATAACAATAATAATATTTTATAAATTATATCAATTTCAATTAAAAGTCATAAAATCCAGTAATACCAGGTAATAAAACATGTTTTTAAAATTTTAACATCAAATATATAATTCATTTACCCAATAATACACATACATAATAAAAATTTAATAAACATGATTATTAATCTTTTTTAAAAATTTAATTCAATTCTACTTGAATTTAATAATAAAATAAATGAATAAGTTTGAAAAAATAATGATCTACCTGTTCTCATTCATTTATAATCTCAAGATAAAAAAATTTAGAGTATAATAACTTTCTCTCTCACACACAAATTTCAATGGTTTCATTTAGAATAACTTTCTTAATACTTTCTAAAACAGCTTCATAGTAAAAAAAAAAATCAAAAAACTTTCATGCTACAAATATATTTTATAAAATAGTAAAAAAAATATCTCAAATAAAACCTATTTTATGACTATAATCTTCAAAGTTAGTAATCCATTATTGATTGTGATCTAAAACAAAACAAAAAAAAAAATTAATGTTATCAAATATAGACAAGATATCAACAATCACCTTATATGTCTCTTATTCCACCTCATTTGCAAAGTCTTTGGATGTTGAAATCAAAATTCTCCTCTTAAATAATATGAGCTATGCATCACAAAAACTTTAATATATTCGATTAACGATCAAATGAAATCATGCAGAACCCTAACTTCACTAACGTTAAAGAGAACAAATAATTTTGATCTTCATTTAAAGGTAATAAAATCTGAGCTGATTAATAGAACAGATTTGCTTACCACAGAAGAAAGAAAATAGCACTTCAAATAGAGATATTATGATCAAATTATCGAAGTTGAAGACATAACCTGATCTGCCTAATCTAAGGCTTCATTTGGGATGGCTTTCTCACTGTTTTTTAAAACAGCTTTTTAATACATAATTTTAGTTTTTTTTACTGAAAATCTATTTTAAGAAGCAGTACAAAAGTCAATCTCAAATGAAACTTAAGTTGAAGATCAGGGGCAGATCCAACTTTTTCAGGGTGGGCAAAAAAAATTTTTTTGTGGAATGGACAAAGACGCATATGATTGATAAAATTATGACAAAATTTTTTTGAGAGGAATCAAAATACCCAAAATACTAAAAATATTCCAAAATATACCCTCTAAAATTTTGAGGGTGGGCATTTGCGCCCCACCCCCCCCCCCAATGGGGATCTGCCCATAATGAAGACATAACCTGAACTGCATCATCTAAGACTTCGTTTTATACAACTTTCTTACTTAAAAGCTGCTTTAAGAAGCAATAGAAAAGTCAATCTCAAATGAAACCTAAGTTGAAGACATAAACTGACCTACACCAAAAAGATGCCTTTCGGCTCAAGAACATATTAAAAAGGCACAAACATGGCTGGTTTGGTCTGGTCTCCCACTAGTAGTGCTATACAGCTTGTAAGATCATTGATATCAAAAAAATGGTTCCAGCAAAGCAGGTCAATGAAGGCACAAGAAACTTAGGGTCGAATCATTTGCTATGTTAAAATCCGGAGTTTTGAACTGATGCCAGAAGCTAATGCAGACAATTTGGCTAAGAATTTTGTTTTTTTTTTCCTTAAGGAGATCAACAAATAGAATATTAGATTTGACTTGTGTTAAGAAAGGTAGGGGTAGACCTAAAAAGACTTGGTTAGAAAATATTAGAAATGAACTTTCTTTATTAGATTTAAACGAGAATTTCACTTTTAATAGGACACAATGGAGAAAAAGGATTCATGTACCGACCCCACGTAGTGGGATAAAGGCTTGATGTTGTTGTTGTTGTTGTAAGGAGATCAACAAATAGAGTAATGTATAAGGGGCCATTGGAAGGGACTGAAAAAGAATACAATATAAAATAAAATACAATGTTAAGAGTATTGTGTATCTGAAATATTTAAAATTATATGAATATAAAATAGATGCAGGAGATTATTATTATTATTTATTTTCCTACAATATTTAACCCAAAGATGATAGTGGCCAGCCTACAATATCAAAGGCGACGACTGGCACGCAGTTGGCAGTGACTGGAGGTGGCGAGCAATGAGCGGCGGCAACAGCTGCTAGTGGCAGCAATAATAATGACAGAATTTATAGTGCATCTAAAAATCAGCTAAGTCTCAAGATTTTCAAATACATCAAAATTAAAATAGATGATTAATGATGAATAATTTAAACTTTATATTTCTTTTACTTTAAACAAAACACCAGTATTATTAAAACCCCTACATTTATAATATACTTTACACCCCTTTTTCTTCAAACCAAATAGAACCTAAATTGAATTGCTATGAGAATGCTTTAAAAAATGCATTTTCTGAATCTATTTCAGCAATAAAATTTGTTCATTTGCAAGAAAAAAAAATCTCTATCAAGGATTGTAAGCTATCAATCACGAAAATAAAAATAAAAATGAAATTTCAATTTTGAAAACAGAGACAAACCTAGGCCATGTAGAGATTTGTTCACGATTCAAACTTGTTTTTCTTGCACCCGACTATAAATTACATTACTGATAGACTATTTCTAAAAAACCAAATATCGCAATTGACAAAAGATGCATTGGAAGTAACAAAACGATAGTACAATAATAGCAAAAGGCAGCTTCATTCAACGCTTGAGGAAAGAAAATAGAAGTAAAAGGCTTCTAGGAAATCATTTCCTACCGTTCTACAGCTAACAGTGAAAACCAAGAAAGTCAAGCTAATAAGAGAGGATATTCTCATTCACTAATAAATCTTACAGAAATATAGCAAGTCTGGCATCAGCTTCGGAAATCATTTTCCCCTGTAAAATAAGAAGAATTAAGTGAGCGAGTTGCAGGGGATGATAAAAGCTGAGACTTCAGATTGAAAGAAAGAAGTTTTTTGAGATTTACTTACGTGTTCATCATCAAGGTTATGTTGTCTCCTTTCAAGAGAATTCTCCCTGCGAAAATTCAACAAAAATCTGAGGAAAAAAGAGTCTAAAAAAGTGCAAGAAAATAAACTTAAAAATGCAAGAGCAGCCTCTCACCTAAAGGTTTTCTTGTATTCTTCTTGATGTTGACTTCATCAGCATCGTCCAAAACCAAGTTCATGTACTCATCAAAACCCTGTGAAATGAAAATAAATTGAAGGGAAGCATTGAATCAAACGTCAAATTGAAGAACATACCACAGAATTAGATAGATTTTTCAAAAAAAAAAAGAAACAACGACCAGTAACAAAACAGTTATGATAAATCAAGTGAATGGAAATCCCGTGCAATAATTCAAATGTTAAAAAAAAAAAAATTCCTTGTTAAGTTTGCTTTAGACCAATAAACACTTTACATATAATGGAATACAATTCCGACATTTAGAACCTGATTGTATCAAAGGCAATCAGTTCTCAAAACTGAGCACGTAGATCTTTCATTTTAATGATTTTTTGTGTCCTAAGGTCTTTTTGAAGGTTTTGATGTTGAGCATATGAGAATGTTTTGTTAACTATTCGTTCGTTCTTTTTTTGTGGAGAAAGAGATGAGAGATGGTGGTGAACATAGTGGTTAGGATGTGCAAACCCCATTTTTCCTCTTAGTTAGTTGCCTCTCATAAAAAAATGACTTTTGTTATCTTGTAAACAAAACAATGGAAGGTAATATGAAGAAATCTTATGGAGAGAGAAACAAAGACCAATAGAAGTCAAAAAGACGTGGTGAGCGCGTAAGAGATGGAGAAATAGAGTGAACTTTTGTATGATGCAATTGTTAAGCATATAATGGGGCTTTGCATTAACAAACTATCTGTTCGGTGGTATAGTGTGAGGAGAAGAATAAGAAGATGAGAGAATGGTAAGTAAGTCTAATGGGTTGTGATGACCAAACCCCATTCTTTCATCTCGGCTCTCTCTCCAAAAAAATTAACATTGTTCTCCTGTAAACAAAACAATGGAAGGCATATGAAGAAATTTTATGGGTAGAGAGGCAAATACAAACAGAAATTAAAAAGCTGAATAGAATAGAGAGAGAGATAGAAAGGAGAAAGGAGCCTTAATGCCTACCATATATGTTAAGATTGGCTCATCAATAATTCAATGATTAAGAAACTTTAATGGCGTTAAATAATAATTTGCTAAGTACGTAGGGGTCTTATAGTCAAAACAGCAACTATGACGAATAAGACATGTGGCACTAGGCTTATTCAGAGCCTTTGCAGTTTGAAGATGACTTCAAGATGGCGAGAACACTAAGTATTCAATTGCAGATTCGAAGAATATGTTTAATGTTAGCTTACTCTTTGAATGCTCTTGATGGAGTTTAATTTACCAAAAAATCAAAGGATGATGAACACAATTAAATTTTGCCCAGTTTAATTTGTAATTATTATAAAAGATTATTTTCAAACAAATCTCTTGGAACACTTTTATTATAGCTAATTACAACTGTGTTCTAAGTTGCATGAATTTGGAACTTGTATTCATTGTTTTTAAATTATTTGTTCATGGTTTTAAGACTAAATATTTTTTATTTTTAAATTAATAAAGATATTATTTTGACCAAAAATTGTTTAAAACATGTTTAAATTATTGTATTTCTCAAGTTCCAAATTGCATGATTTGGAGCACATATCTCTACTTTTCAAGCTATTTTTGAAAAGATGATTAAAAATCAAAATTGCTGGTCAATTTATCATCATCATACATAGCATTTTTGGAATCAATTGATGTGTCCTAATATTTTACAATCGCATTGAAGCATATTGCACTCATTAATGCACAAATTGAAAACATTGTAGAGAATGCAGCATATGATTATTAACAACCACTCTAGTTATGCCATTGTTTGTTGGTAATTAATATAGTTTATTTATATAAATTTAATTTTCTTATTACATTGTGAATGAATCTTAAGCTCTTGTAGGTTATTAAGCTATTAGAGGTTGCATCTATGTTAGATTCCATATAGAGGCCCATTGCATAGATTCAATAATGGAGGATGATGGGCAGACTTATCAAATAAAAAACACTACTAGGAAAGCAATAGAATTATATGCCTTTATATATAATCATGCGCTTATTCTTAATGCAATTACTAAATGCATTATCATGGGCTTATTCTCAATGCAATTTGGTAAATGCACAAGTACAGAATTTGTGAAGATGGGTATCACACATTTCGCAACTTCATCTATCTTGCACACATACTCAAGAAAAAGGAAAATATAAGACATATCATTGTTGCTGAATAATAAAACAAATCCAGATTTAATATTGATTATAAAAATATAAAGCTAAGAGCATCATTTTCAAGATTAAATCTGGGAATGATATGACATATTCTTTAAAGGTTATAAGCCTATAAGTAAAGATATTAACATTAGCAAATGGTGACAAGATGTCAGCTATGAGTTAAACTTATGATTCAGTGAATAAAGTTAGGGATGCAATTAATAGTGTATTCTAAGGAGATTGAAAAACAAAATGAGCAAGTCATTCGTATCACTAATGAAAGATGGAGGTGTCACCTATGCAAATTATTGCATCAAGTTAGCTATTATCTTTAAGCCAAAAAATTTTACAAGAACAAATCTATATTGCAATGAGTTGGCCAATTTAAGGAGGCTTTATATGCAATTATTAGCATATTAGTGGGAGACTCGTCTGAGAGAATGATTATAGAACAGGAGCTCTTTATCTACAATCATATTAGTTGTCAATTTACAATTAAGTTTATAATCTGCAATAGAGACAAGAAATCTCCATGTAAAATTATAAATAAAACTTCATAATAGTTTAAACTTTTCTATTGATGTAATATTTTTGCTTGATTATACTATTGTAATATTAATACAACGAAGCAGTGAGAAATGTATGATGGATCAATCCCAACTTTACAAAATTCACAATTAAAGTTTTATGATTGACTTGCAATTACTAGCTGTGAAAGGAATTAAAGTGGTTTGTATATTTTTGTAATTTATCAATTTAAATATACTGAATACACATTTTGAACATTTTCTTTTGATTGTTTTTCCTAAAAATTCACATAAAAAAAGAGAAATCAATTGCATCTAAATGATTTGATATTTATTAAGTACAACCAAACTGAAAAAATGATTCATTAATTGATCAAATTAGTCTATACTATATTAATAAAAGTTGAAAGTGGATAATTGACAATTTGAGGATGTTGGTGAGGAACATTTTGGTAATGAAGACTTAATTTGAAGACAAATTTAATAGGGATCAAGAGAAGTTGATAGAATTTAGTCTTCATGATGTAGTATGTCAAAAAAAAAAAAACAAGATGATTAACCCACAATGAGGGCTAGTTCATTTTGGTCTGCATCTACTTATATTGTTATCAAAGAAAGGAAAGATGAGGTTGACTCAATATCAGCAAAAATAGGTTTTGAACATTTACGAAAAAAATTTACTAGAAGGAAAAGAGGTTAAATGAATGAAATAGTATGATGACTAATAATTAACTTGCACTTATTTAATGAGAATTAAGATTTTATGCATTTAATTTTAACTTTTGAACATACCTAAATACATTTATTAAATTTTAATTTTTGCTATTAATTTTGTCATGCAATTTTAAAGTTACTATATTTTGCATCAAACAGTTGCACCATTTTTGATCTTTTAAATGCCTATACAAATCAAACTTTTATTATAGCATGACTATATTCATAAAAATTAATACATTTTCCTAAATCACTTGGTACATCTTTTATCAGCATGCAAATAAAAGAAAAAAAAAACCTAATATTCTATCCCTAATTTACTCCATAATTTTCTACGTGGTTGACCAGCATTTTAAGGAGAGATCCCGCGCCATATTTTTCTACATGGTCGACTGACATTTAAGGAGAGATTCAAGATAATATTCCCTTGCTTTAAGCTATTGTTATCCATAACTTAAAGTGATGTAGGACATTTAGGATAAGGATTCTTAAATTAGCACAATTAGTTAGAATTGTGTATAACTGTATATACATGATTTGTTAACACTACCGTTGCCAGGTCCCAAGTCCTGGATAAGAAAAGTTGAGGGTTGTGTTAGGTAGTCGTCAGTCAGCGTAAACTTGCCGAATAATAATGACATGAATCCTTTAAGAAATTATGTTAATGCTAGGGCGTCCCCTGGAAGCGACGCGATGTATGGCCTGAATACAGTGACAAGTGTGCAAGGGCCGCTGCACCGGCGCCCGGGTTTTGTGTTAAATAGGCAAGGGTTCCCACATCAAGGACGGATGTGGGCAAAAAAACTAGTCTATGAAACAAAATTAGGATAGGAACTTGGAATATAGGTTCTCTTACAGGTAAATTAATGTAATTAATATATATTATGATTCATAGGAAGATGAATATTTTGTGCATTCAGGAAACTAAATGGGTTGGAGAGAAGGATAAGGAAATTGATAGTTTAGGATTTAAACTTTGGTATTCGGGTAGGAGTTGTACTAGAAATGGTGTAGGTGTTATTATAGATAAGAGTTTGAAGGATAATGTTATAAAAATTAATAGGATTGGAGATAGAATTATAGCTTTAAAAATTGTTGTTGATGATAAAATTGTTAATATTATAAGTGTTTATGCTCCTCAAGTAGGTTTGTATATAAGTTTTAAATTAAATTTTTGGAATGACTTAGAATAATTATTACAAAAGATACCTCTAGAAGAAAAAGTTTTTATTGGAGGAGATTTAAATGGACATGTTGGTAGAGAGGTAGATGATTTTAAAAGCATTCATGGTGGCTATGATTTTGGAACAACAAATGAAGGTGGTGAGACCATATTAGATTTTTGTTTAGTTTATAATTTTTCAATTGCTAATATCTTATTTAAGAAAAGAAATGAGCATCTCATCACTTATAAAAATGAATATAGTACAACCCAAATTGACTATTTTCTTAAAAGGAAATTAGATCATTTAAATTACAAAGATTGTAAAATTATTCCGAGTGAAAATTTATGTACCCAACATCGATTATTAGTTTTGAACTTTAAGATAAAGGGACAGATAATAAAAAATAAAGTAAAACGATATTATAGGATTAGATGGGGGCATTTAAAGAATATTAATAAAAATATTTTTGAGAGTAAGATTTTAGATCTTAAGATTTTATATGTGCATGAAGATGCTAATGCTATGTGGGAAAAACTGGCTAGTGATATTAAGAATATTGTAAAAGATGTGCTTGGAGTATCAAAGGGAAAGAACTCTTAATAGTAAAAATAGTTGGTGGTGGAATCCAAATGTGTAAGAAAAGATTAAAAATAAGAAGATTTGTTATAAACAATGGTTTAATTTTAAAAATTTTGATAATTTGGAAAGATATAAAAAGGCTCGTAAGGAATCTAAGAAAGCAATATGCGATGCAAAGACCTTAGCTTTTAGTGATTTATATAACAGATTAGATAACTAAGGAGGGGGAAAGATATATGTATAAATTAGCCAAACAAAGAGATAGTAGTAAGGATTTAGTTGAAGTGAAGTGTATTAAGGATGAAGATCAAAAAATACTTTTCTTAGAAGATGATATTCAACAAAGGTGGATGAGATATTTTGCTAAACTTTTTAATGAAAATTATGAAAATAAGATTGACTATAGTGACCTTAGCACCCTAAATAAAAATAAAGACTTCTATTTTTATCGGCGTATTAGTAAAACCGAAGTTAGCGAGGCTTTAAAGAAAATGAAGGGTGGAAAAACAGTTGGACCTTATGATATTCCATTAGAGGTGTGGAAATGCTTAGGAGATGAAGGAATTTTCTGGCTTACTAAACTTTTTAATACTATTTTGAAGACTAAAAGGATGTCAGATGAGTGGAGAATGAGCGTGTTAATTCCTATTTTTAAGAATAAAGGTGATGCACAAGATTGTGCAAATTATAGAGAAATTAAGTTAATGTGTCATACTTTAAAACTATGGGAGCAAGTTATGGAGCATAGGTTGCGGCGTGATACTAATGTTTCTCAAAATCAATTTGGATTCATGCCGGGTAGGTCGACTATGGAAGCCATACATTTATTAAGAGATTTGATGGAGAAATATTGAGAAAATAAGGAAGATCTACATATGATATTTATTGATTTAGAAAAAGTTTATGATAAAGTTCCAAGAGAAGTGCTATGGAAAGTTCTTGAAAAGAAAGGAGTTAATAATGCTTATATTCAAATCATTAAAGATATGTATGCATGAGCTATTACTTGTGTTCAAACACAAGGTGGTTTGACCAAGTATTTCCCTATTTCGGTTGGGTTACATCAAGGATCAGCCTTAAGCCCATATCTTTTTGCTTTAGTCATGGATGTTCTCACTAGACATTTGCAAGAGGATGTACCCTGGTGTATGCTTTTTGCTGATGATATTCTTCTTGTTGATAAGACTAGAGAGGGAGTTGAAAGTAAACTTGAATTATGGAGGTCAACATTAGAGACTAAAGGTTTTCGCTTGAGTAGATCTAAAACGGAATATATGGAGTGTAATTTTAGTGGTAATAGACCTAGTGAGGGGTTTGTGACTTTGGGCGATCAAGTCATTAATAAGAGTACACGTTTTAGATATCTTGGATCTATTGTTCAGAGTGATGGTGAAATTGATGGGGATATTATCAACAGAATTCAAGTTGGATGGTTGAAATGGAGGAATGCATCGGGCTTATTGTGTGATAGAAAAGTACCCCTCAAACTTAAGCGAAAATTCTATAAGATGGTAGTGAGGCCTGCAATGTTTTATGGTGCTGAATGTTGGCCATTAAAAGAGAAGCATAATACTAAGTTAAGTGTGGCAGAGATGAGGATGCTCAAGTGGATGAGTGGCTTTACCCTTAGAGATAGGATAAGAAATGAGCATATACGTGAAAAGGTTGGAGTAGCTCCAGTAGAAGATAAGATTAGAAAGAGTCGCCTTATATGGTTTGGTCACATAAAACGGCGGCCTTCCAATGACTCGGTTAGGAGAGTAGAGGTATTAGATTTGACTTATGTTAAGAAATGTAGAGGCAAACCTAAAAAGACTTGGTTAGAAAATATTAGGAATGACCTTTCTTTATTAGATTTAAACGAGAATTTGACCTTAATAGGACACAATGAAGAAAAAGGATTCATGTAGCCGACCCCACGTAGTGGGATAAAGGCTTGATGTTTTTGTTTGTTGTTGTTGTTGTGTATATACATGATTTGCTACTTTTTTTTATAAACATAACGCCTTCAGATCGAAAAATTAAGATAAAAGTAAATTATATGAATTCATCCTCAATATTTTTTCTATGGATTTAGCCAAAGAGGCCCTTACCCAAGCCCCTCACTCTCACTTCCTCCTTTTGCAAGCCATCCAATCTCATCCAAAACATTAGGGCATGGATTCCAAAGAGCAAGCCCTAAGTCCTTTCCCTCTCTTTAGATACATTAATGGATTAACCTAAAATTCTCAATTCCTCCATAGAAACCTATTTCTCGTGGTCTTGTTTCTCCTACCAACTCCATAAATCATCTGCACATCAATTCCAAATCAACTCTTGAATCATAGCATAGTTCCAATTCATAGGAATTTTATTATGGTTTGTATAAAATTAAGGGAAAACCAAGATATTTTCATGGAGACAAAAATCCATCAATTGGGAGAAGATACAATCACGAGAAGTTCAAAGAAATTTGAGGAGACTTTCTCCAATTTCATTAATCATGTTGAAACAAATAACTGATAACATGATGGTTGTTTTTTATAAGCTTGTTGCAAAGTTACCACCACCAATATAACATGAAGAAAATGAGAGTCAATCTACAAAAAGATACGATGAAGAAGAGAATCAAACAACCATTTCTTTTGATCTACCTTTTAAAATGTTCAGGAAGGACCCCATAGTTCATGAAAGAGACTAATATGGCATGGATATGGCTCAAGAGGACCACAAAATGAGTACAAAAGGAGGTCGATCATATATCCAAAAGATCAAACAAATAAAGGAAAACAACAGCTTCTATGAAAATGATTCAAAAAATGAAAAAAAAAAAAAAAAAGGTATTTCTCTTTGTGCTAATCCTTTTATGCAGGTAAATGAGCTTCAACTTCATTCAAAGTTGATTAATTTGTGATAAATCAAAATATGTCCGCCTCATAAAAAATTGGGCATCGTGAAGATGAGTTATGCCAAAGAAATCATGAAATGGACTAGATCACAAAACAAGAATGGATGGGTCTAACATATCAAATGAATAAGCTATTTAGCTTGGATAAACAAATATTCTAGAAATTAAGAATAACATTCTTAG
This sequence comes from Dendrobium officinale, assembly GCA_019514585.1. Classification (NCBI taxonomy): domain Eukaryota; kingdom Viridiplantae; phylum Streptophyta; class Magnoliopsida; order Asparagales; family Orchidaceae; genus Dendrobium; species Dendrobium officinale. Next base: position 52,553,744 of record CM033684.1, read on the forward strand.
CCAAGCATTCATCTTATTTCTAAACTATCATTGATCTATGATTAATTATATTTGCAAGAGCATGTGACATAAACAAAGTGATCCATGAGTCTCTTTAAGAAAATATTACACCTTTAATCTTAGAAGAATAAATTTGCAAATAATTTTTTAGGGGATAAATCGGAATTTCAAAATTAGGAGTGGGTTGTCGAATTAGGATACAAGATATTTAAGTAAATCGGAATTTCAAAATTAGGAGTGGGTTGTCGAATGAGAAAATCATGAAACTGCCTAATATTATTCGTCAATTTTCTCCACCTTTTTCTAGATGGTCAATCACCCTTTAAAAAGAAATACAAGAGAAGTTTCTCAAGAATTAAGCCAAGATTATCCATATAACTTAAATGAATGTAAGAAATTTAAACTAAAATTTTTAAATCAGTGTATTCAGATGGAATTGAGGTATACTAGATTGGCTCCTATTTTTCTATAAATAAGATACCTTATGATGTACAATTAAGCTTGAAGTAAATGAAGTAAACTCCTCTCAATCTCTTTTCTTTCCCTCGCATCCTTTGGCATGCCAAGTTTGTGAAAAACTCAAGGGCATCAATTCCAAGAAACAAACATACAATATGTTTTCTCCCCGTTGGATAGATTCATAGATTCGCTTCCTTTCCTTGATTACTCCAAGAAGATCACTAACCCTCATTGCATATCAGCCAATTATATCACCTAGGGTCTTTTTCATAAAATCTACTCCATCTTTCAATTTGATTTATGTTGGGAAAAGCAAAATATGGCTTATGTTACAAGCTGCGCACTACTAGAATAATCCACAAAGATTGTTTACATGAGCATAATAAAGCTTCTCTTAATCTATAGCAAATTTAGATATCTTTACTGCTACATGTCAAATGCATGCAAAACATGTTCTTAAACCTTAACACTAAAGGAGATCATAAACCATCCATGATGCTTTGATCTTCTCTATGTGAGGCCAATGCCATGAAATTAAAATGATATAAAGCATACAAGTGATAATTAAATATCCCATGTTTAGTAAAAAGTCACAAGATACTAATGTAACAATTAACTGGTAGGTGCCACTATGAATGCTAAGAAATAAGTTAGTATCTAAGTGACATATAAAAAAAATATTTGTACTATTTTTTTTTCAAACAGGGATCAATGTGAAGAAACCCTTTCACCTTTAGATCCAAAGTGTAATTTACGATAACATGAAAACTCATTAATGATTTTCTGAAGTACCAAGATCAAGTCATGATCATCTCATCATCATCATCATCTAGCCTTTTGTGATCACCATTCATCTCATAATCCTTCGACATTAATAGCTACTCATGTTAATGGAACATCTTCTACTTTCATATTAAATGTCCAAAACCGCTTTAAGTTTATACTTTTCACTACCTTATCTTCAAGTCTTATTCCTGATATTCCTGTAATATAATAATTTTAAATACATAATTCATAGTTTTGCAGCACATTCATCTTAAAATTCTCCTTACCACCATGCTTTAACTTGTCCACCAATTATTTTGCTGTTGAATATTTAGATTCAAGCTACATAGCTAGTTTTGCTATAATTTTTAGAAAATTTACTGGTTAACCACCATTATATTTTCTTATCATATGGTAGTCTCACAGCATTTCTCCAATTCAACCACACAACCTTAACTAGAGAAGTTATATCGGCATCTATACCTCATTTTTTCTACATAATAAATCAAAAATAATGAAAACAATTAAACCTAACATCACTTTATCTTAAAATAATTTTAGCCCATAACAAGTAATATTGTAAACATGAGAAGTATATATCATATAGTTAATTATTTTCCTACAACTCCAAAGCCTTGTAACATTTAAACATTTAAAATAGAGGTCTCACCAATTAGAATTGTAATCTTCAAAGTAAAGTACACTACTAGAACTCACGTTAAATATCTTTTGTAAGCCTCCATAACAAACAAAAAAATGCACTTAATCTTGATTTTTTTTTATATAAAACTACTGTGTATGAACTTCTTGGTGACATACGGATGCTATATCAAGGCCATTATTATTTTTTATATAATATCAATTAGTATGGTAAATCTAAATCACAATAAGGGAGGAGAAGAACCAATAAAAATTAAATCTAAATGTTCATGTTAGTTCATTAGGACTCTCAATTTTGCTGAAATTCACAAAATTACCAAAAAGCATTTAATAGACAAGGTTCTCATGCAACTTTTGGAAAATCCTAATAGAACCAAGCATGCTAAAATAAACATTTGATAAATTGTGATATAGTATACTAGTAATGTGTGGTTCTATTCCATTTCCTTCCTACCTAAAAGGATGACCACATTAATAATTTCCTTTACAAGTTTTCCTTTTGACAACACAACCAAACAACCGCTTTGTTTCTTTTCAAATAGATGTAGATTACTAAACATCCATTGTATACTCTGAACAAAATGATGAACAAATTTTATCTAAAAGGAAGCATTTTTGTTGCAACCGAGCATAGATAGTGGTTTAAAAGATTGCCTCAAACAACAATATCATTATCTTAACCTTTTTTTCTCTTTTGAGTGTCCAACTTCATAATTTCCATTGTCCCCTATGATTTCTCTTCAATCTTCTTCTTATTATTTTCTAACCATATGAAGCTAACCCTTAGCCCTATAGTTCTCCAACTGCCTCAACTCTACATTTTGGTCCTTTTTTGAAGGATTGGGGTTCATCAGCAATTAGGGGTGTCAACTAGGCTGTCATTTAACCTGCAAGCCCAATAATGACGCAAAAGGGATAGAAGACAATAAAGATAAAAAGACAAATAAGAGAGGAAAAGAATATGAAAACAAACTCTTCTACACACAATTCATCGACTCGGTTGACGACCATTATTTTATTCGTTTAAAATAGCTATTAATTTGAATGATTGAGGAACTTAAGCATCACTTTAATTGTTTCTATGATTTATCTTTCAAATTAATAGTATTTCATCTTAAGACATTTTTATTTATAATTATTTAATACTGTGCGTCATGTTTGTTAAAATGATGTGTGTTGTACCATGTGCTATGCATTATGGCTCCACAAAGAGCTTTGTGCCATTGTGCATCATTCGTCATGGACAAGTGTGGTGAAAGAGCTTGTGGTCCTAAGACAAATAAGGAAAAGAGTTTGCCTCATCCCTACTAGAAAAATGCTTTCTTGTAGAATTCAATCTCTTACTCAATTGGCAGGTTTCAAATGTTCTAATTTTCCTTTATAAAAGTAAAAGAGAGTTTTCTTTTTTACGAGCTCTTGAGTAATATCAATAGAAAATTAACTAGTTGGGAATATAAGTTATTGTTTGCTAGCAGCAGATTAACCCTTGTCAAGTTTGTTCTTTGGTCTATGCAATATTTCCCTTGTGCATGTTTGAAATAAATTAAAAGACTTTTTAACAAATTTTTGTAAGGAAGCTTCATTGATCCCATTTGGATTCAAGAGGTTTAAAACTAGGTTAAAACACTCTCCATCCTCTAGTGACTTGCTAGAAAAAAGATAGCCTTTGCACCTATTTCATGATCTAAACATTGTACTGGTACCCACCCAAGATTCCCTAAAAGGAAGATTCCCCTCCGTAGAAAAGGCTAGGTGATATTAGATGCATCACTTTTCTTTTTTGAATATTTATGGTGATGTGTGCTTCTAAAGTGATTTTTGGCTTGAGAATGAACCTCTTACCTCCTTATAGGGGGTGTCAACAAATGATCTGACTTAAAAATCCTAGCTTGAATCCGATGAGAAAATTTCAAATTCTGGTTGACCTAACTACTATTTGAATCAGCTTTAAATCAAAATTAGAAGGCATAGGTTGATCTAATAACCTAAAATTAAATCAAATTGACCAAGCTATAGATTAGTTTCTAGTCGAGGTAATTGATTTAAATTGATCATATTTGGGATTTGGCCATATTTGGGTTTATTGGGTTGTGATGGGTTATACTGGTCAAGTTTGGGTTAGGAGGGTTCAAGTCAAGTAGGATTTGATTCAAATGTTTTGACCCATATAATAAACAGGTCAAGCTCGAGTGAAATATGTTCGGATCTAATTGAACCAGACCCAACAAACTAAACTGACAACCCAACTCCTTATAAAAATTCAATAGCTTTAGTTATGTTAAAGTTGAACAAGGTTTGATGCCTACGATTGGAATGTTCAAAACCTTCCAACCTTGATGCCTAGTCATAGTTTCCAAAATATCCTAAAAATTCTAATAAATGACCATTTTTGGCTTACTACTATTCAAACATGCTCCTTTTTAGACTCAAGTTGTCTTGGAATAATATAAGAAAGAGGCAAAAAACTTGTAAATATAATTTTTTCTATGGAATAAATGTTTACATCCATCTATTTCTCTATTTTTCTTGATAACTTTTGAAGAGTTTTGCCCAAGTAGATGAAGTTCTGCAAAGGGCCTTACTATTGTCCGTAAAAGCTATTGTTATTTTCATATTGAATCATTACAACACATTTTTCTAAGTGGTCTCATAATATCTCAACAGTCGAATTGGTAGTCGTATTCTCAAATAAATTTGCCCACTTCTTTCTCTGCTGCTGAAACTCTTCATGCTTGATTTCATAGTAGTAACTTTGTTAAAATTGGTCTTCACAGAAACATCCTTTCTTTCATTTTTTTTCCTTCCTATTTTTCCTCTTATTTTGATTTTTTGGCGTATTTGATTGGATAAGAATGATTCCTAGCAAAGAAATTTGAAGGGTGGGATGGGCATAACAGGATTATCTAAAGTTTTTTTTTTATTTCTTTTTTTTTTAACAGGATTATCTAAAGTTCATACTCTTATTGAGCTTTCTATTACCTCTTCTCTCATTTCTGGAAACAATTTAGAAAGAAAGTTTCAGGCTTGCATTAGTTGAGTTGGTGGTTTCTCCTACATCTGATAGGCAAATTAAGCTTTTTTATTGGCTCAAACCCCATATTGACATCATCAAACTTAATGTGAGCATAACTATTGTATCTTTTATTTACATTAGATAGTTGTTATGAAAGAAGTTTTAAGCGCTTGGAATGAATTGTATGTTTAATCCCTGAAACAAGAACTTTGTTCCCTCTTATAACAACTTCAAACAAACTATGTTGAGTATTTTCAAAGAAGATTAAGAATTTAGATTGAAGATAAAAAATGAGTACTTAAGGATTATAAGTAAGATAAGCTTTATGTTATGTTACATGCATGGTATTTAGGAACAATCTTTGTATGTAACAAGCCTTTTAAGGTGTTGTTTGATACGGGAGCATCACATTCTTTCATTTCAGAGTTTGTTAAATCCGTTGACTTGTCTCCTTCAATTATACTCAAACCTTTATCAGTTTTAATGCCTAATGGGAGTCAGATGGAAACCAACAAGAGGTGTCATGTGGAATTGACTGTAGGTGATAGAAACTTGGGAGCGGAGCATATCTTATGTTATTGACATTAATGGAATTTGATATAATCCTAGGTATGGATTGCTTGTCTTGCCACTTTGTGACCATAGACTGTAATAAGAAAGAACTTAAATTTTGTATGCCATGAGAGAAAGAATTTAAAGTCATAGGGGAAAGAAGCATAACTTCCATGATAGTCTCATCCTTAGGGCATACAAATTGTTGAGGAAGGGTTATGAAGGCTTTTTAGCCTATGTTAAGGAAGAGAAGAAAGAAGAGAAGGGGTTAGAGGAGATACTTGTTGTGCAAGAGTATCCAAAAGTGTTTGTGATGAGGACATCGTCAGCATTTTCGACACGTGTACCATCAGGAGACGCCGGAGATCGACGGCCACAATCATGAGTTTATTTTGAGTCATTTTATGTAGTAGTTTATTTGATTTTTATGTTTTTCCGTTTTCGCCCTTATGGGTGGTTAGTTGCTATTGTAGCCCAAGGGGCATTTTAGTCCTTCGCTTTTCTTTGTCATTGTGAGGCCTATTTATATGGCCATTCTCTTGTAATAATTTAGTTTTTGATGAAATGAAAATATTTTGTGTTCTCTTTGTGAGTTCCCCCTCCAAGATCTCTTAGTGAGTTCGCCGGAGATCTCTTAGTGAGTTCGCCGGAGGAGACTAGATCTCTTTGTGAGTTCTAGTTTTCATACCTTCTTATCTCGTGGAAATTCAAATTGAATATAATTGAGGTTAGTAATTTCATCGCCACTTGATTCCTTGGAAATCTCCCTATTTTTCCTCCCCTTGGCCTTACCGCCGTCTACCCCTCCCCACCTCCCCACCAGCGGCAGCAGACCCTCCACCGCCGGCCTCCTTTGGTCGGCCCAGTTACCCACAACCTTCCCAACCACCAAGCCGGCAGCCCCTCCTTCACCGTTCCTCAACCCAGCACAGCCAAGCCGTGAACCTGATTTCCCCTCCTCAGCTCACCGTTTTTTTTTTTTTCCTTGGCAGCCTTCACAACCGCTACTTGCTGTGTTGCCAAGCCGTGGGAATTAAGCATTTAATGCTTGATTAACTGCTGTTTTAATCAGCCATAGCAAGCAAAGAAACCGACAGGGGATTTTCAATTTGAATTTCAAAGCTTGCTTATTACGGTCAGCCACAAAAGGAAACATTCCTTTTATTGAGACCTGATTCTTTACTACAGTTTTTTTTTATTTAAAATCTGTTGCTTTATTGTGTGGGCCCCATTTGATTAATGCTTAAGCGTTCTTTTCCCCTCCATGTGGCCGGCCATTGATGGGCTCATCTCCCCTTCCAATTTGACATTAATAACACCTCAAATTCAGCTCTAATAATTTTTCCCTCCCTTTGTTTTAAAACTGAAAATCATTTCAGTTTTGATCCCTCTCCCCTCTCCCCGTTAATGGCCTCCCATTAATTCCATTAATCCCTCTTTACCCGTTGCCTCCTCCTCATTTGGAAATCATTTTGGCTATGAAATTTCACTCCCACGCCACGTGTCTCCCCACTAAACTCATTGTCAGAAAATCTGAATTTTCTTCTTGAAGACTTCTCTTCTACCCAAGAATTCCTATGGATTGGACTTGAGTTCTCCACCCAACTCCCCCCTCAAAATCCAGAGATCTGATTTTATTTCAGATTTGAAAATACTTGCTTGGCTTCGTCTTTGATGATCAAGGAAGAAAGGATAAGACGTTGGATGCTTTCTAATCAACCCATGGACTACCCGCCATCGGCTGCCACTCCAACGGACTACACTTTGTGCGCCATTGGTCTCCTAGTGGCATCGCTCGGTTGCTCTCAATCTTCCTCCATTACAAGTGCCACCAACAAGAGAGTGAGTGAGAGACCCAAGGTGAAAAGTTCTATTTGTTAATTGTGGATTATTGTTTCCCTCCATGACATTACTTTCTAATTCTATGTTGTCAATTTGATATTGTCCCATTAATCTAGTGGTAACCACATGCCGTACTTAATTTTGACTTGATAATTCCGAGAACTTAATTTGGGTACGCATTAATTCTATAACTAGCAAAGCTTTAACAACCTTATATTAAAATATCCCAAGCAGTTCTTGTTTCCATGCATTATGTTTCACATCATCTTGGTATCAGAGCATGGCTAGCATGCTTTCCCTTTGCTAGATTGCATCCTAGGAATCCAATTTAAATTAACCTTAGCTTGTTTGCATGCATACCATCGCATAGTAATTTTGTTTACTGTTTTTGCTTGCTGCCCTCTAAATTTCTGCATCGTTTTCATCACTTTAAGCAAGTTTACTTCTTTGTCTAAGTGCTGTCCTTCTCACAACAACATCCCTAATTGCTTAGGTTGCTTAGACAAACATTGAGCTTGTTGTCCCAGTTATTCCAGCACTTTATTTTGAGTCTAAGTTTGTGTTATATTGCTGTCCACTCCCTCGGAACCTTCCTAACACCTAGTCAACTTACACTAACTGCTGTAGTTTGCTGTCCACCCCATTCCTGCACTGTTTAGTGACACTTAGGTGACATTAAACTTGTGATAACTTGTTGTCCACACCCTAGAGTCCATTAATTTGCTTAGATAGCTTCGTCCATCATTTTAGTTCGCTATCCAGTATTTTTCCTGCACCATATAGCAAGTCGAAATGGTGTCTTCTCTTTGTAGAGTGTGGTACCTTGCACCCAATCTTCATTAGGTTTCACTTGACACTTACCCATGGACCCGATAAGACTCCAAAAGAGTTTAGATGACATCGTTAACCTAGTGGGCAATATGACTAGAATTATGGCGAAGAAACCCGTTGACTATCCCCACTGTAATTACATGTCCCACTCAGCCTATCACCCTAGACCCGAGCCTCGGCCTCCACGACCTCACTTGGAGTCACCTTATCGTCTGCCTACCTTTGATGGCTCTTCGGACCCTCACTACCTTAGGGAATGGATTACACGACTAGAGGAATATTTTGAATCATGTCATGTCCCTGAGTCCCATCAAATTAACATCGCTAGGTCTCACCTTAAAGGTCGAGCTCTTCAATTTTGGGTAAGATTGGAAGATCATAGGGAGTCTCGCGGTGAGTACACTAATTGGAAAGACATGAGGAGAGAACTCAACTTAAAATATAGACCCTCTACCTGTGGACAACCTGCTAATTCTATGTTTAGGTCTTCCCCTGCCCATCAAACCACTGGATATTACACTCTCAATACACCCACCCCTAGTAACCGGCATTTAGAGTACCTCCCTTGCAGAACAAACCATGGACCTTACTATGGTCAAGACCACACACCCATTAGTAACATCCGGGTTGCTGCCCCACCCTATAGGTCTTCACCTAACCTTGATGGCCGACCCTCTACTGGGCCTTCTGTTAGACCAATCTCTTATGACTCTCCGCTTAGACCTACTTCTAGCCATCCCAGTCAACCTTTAGCCTCCCTAGTCCTCGACCCTGCAAGTATGATTATAATAAAGGAAGACATTAACACGATGAGGTTCCCTGAACCTAAGACTGAGTGCATCCATTTCATGGATGCTAGTGATATCACTAGTGACGAAGAATTCTTTGAGGATGGAACAGGAGTGATTGAATCCGACTCCCAGAATGACTTAAACCCTGAGCTAGGAAAGTTAGAACCTGTAAACGTCGACACCTTAACCCACCCCGACCCTAGTCTCTTCGAGGATAAGTCTATGGACAAAGTATGCTTGGATGATAGTAGTGTGATCACGGAGGAAACCAACCGGACTTCGAACACTTTGGATGTAAATTTGAAAGATCCCGGGTTAGTTGTAACACCTACTGAGATGATTCTGGATAATTTGGATAATTCTGATTTAATTTTGGATAATTCTGATAACGACTTAGATAATCTCAAGTTGGAAGTAAGTCAATCGAATTTATCATCGGAGTCAAGTGAAATGAAACCCATGGATCTTAGGGTTGCAACCAAACCTGAGTCTCTTTCGGAAGACTGTATTTTGAGTCTGAAAGTTTTTTAGCCTAATTTGTACAATCAGTCATCTTTTGATTTGTTGGAGCCTATTTTAGGAGTTGCCCCTTTGGATTTACTTTTGAAAGAGTTTGCCCTTCCTGATGGGGCTTACCACATCACTCCGCCTACCGACTTGAATGATAATATTAACCCACACTTTCATGTTGTGCACACATCTACTCTGGACACGATACCCCGACTTTTGAGTCCCATACCTGCTGGTGATTCTTTGGGCTATGTTATTATGGTTGAGAGTGATGACCCATCGTCCTATCATACTCCTGACTCTTACATTTTGCCCGCTACATCCTTGTCTTTCCCTGTTAAGGACCTTCCCTCTCCTAGTTGGCTAACCTTATTAGATCTCCTTACTACCCCTGGGAGACTGTCGGTGACCCGAGCTAAGATGCCCTATGGAGATGCCCTTTTAGCTAAGGATGTCTTCATTTCTCCCCCTACTCCGGTTCCGTTAGACCGAACACCTTAGACCTACTTTCTGTGAGTCGTCCACCTCTTTTCTAGCTGTGTTTGTAGGAGTTAGTTTGTTGTGTGTGTGAATGTTTGTGTAGTCCGTTGTCTTCCAAAGTTTTCTGCTTTAAACTTTAGTTTGTAAGCTCATGATTCTTGTCATTCATCATTTGCATCAATTCCCTTGCATCCACATTGGCATGTCATCCTCAAGAACTGCGTAAGGATATTAATAAAAAGAATAACCAAAGCAATGCCAGTTATAAACTTACTGCTGATCTCCAGAGACGGTTCAAAGAATTTGATATTAGAGATTTTGTATTGGTTCGGATTCGTCCGGAGCGGTTCCCACAAGGGACCGTTATAAAGTTACATGCTAGAAGCATTGGACCTTTCAAATAACAACAAAATTAAGTAGTAATGCTTACGTGGCAGACCTTCTTAAAGGTTTTAACATTAATCCTATATTAACATCGAAGATCTTGTAACCTTCGAAGGTCTAGAGTGTAACCCTCCTATTCCACGAAAAATATGAGCCTTGTGTGAACCCACCTGGTGAGATCCCCAGCCTAACTCCACCCCCAATTTGCCTACTTTACCCAATACAGTGAAGATTGAGATAATACTAAGTGATGAGCTCAAATGTCCACTAGAGACAATGGTCAACAAATGTATCTAGTTCAGTGAGCTGAGGAAACCGGGAACAGAGAACACATGGGTTGATCGTGACGAGCGGCAGCGAGTAGACCCCGACTTACTAGAGTGGTACGAGAGCTCTATAGATGCTTACTCGACGGGGTCGAGTTTTCTCCCACCTGGGGAGAATGATGAGGACATCGTCAGCATTTTCGACACGTGTACCATCAGGAGACGCCGGAGATCGACGGCCACGATCATGAGTTTATTTGATTTTTATGTTTTTCCGTTTTCGCCCTTATGGGTGGTTAGTTGCTATTGTAGCCCAAGGAGCATTTTAGTCCTTCGCTTTTCTTTGTCATTGTGAGGCCTATTTATATGGCCATTCTCTTGTAATAATTTAGTTTTTGATGAAATGAAAATATTTTGTGTTCTCTTTGTGAGTTCCCCCTCCAAGATCTCTTAGTGAGTTCGCCGGAGATCTCTTAGTGAGTTCGCCGGAGGAGACTAGATCTCTTTGTGAGTTCTAGTTTTCATACCTTCTTATCTCGTGGAAATTCAAATTGAATATAATTGAGGTTAGTAATTTCATCGCCACTTGATTCCTTGGAAATCTCCCTATTTTTCCTCCCCTTGGCCTTACCGCCGTCTACCCCTCCCCACCTCCCCACCAGCGACAGCAGACCCTCCACCGCCGGCCTCCTTTGGTCGGCCCAGTTACCCACAACCTTCCCAACCACCAAGCCGGCAGCCCCTCCTTCACCGTTCCTCAACCCAGCACAGCCAAGCCGTGAACCTGATTTCCCCTCCTCAGCTCACCGTTTTTTTTTTCCTTGGCAGCCTTCACAACCGCTACTTGCTGTGTTGCCAAGCCGTGGGAATTAAGCATTTAATGCTTGATTAACTGCTGTTTTAATCAGCCATAGCAAGCAAAGAAACCGACAGGGGATTTTCAATTTGAATTTCAAAGCTTGCTTATTACGGTCAGCCACAAAAGGAAACATTCCTTTTATTGAGACCTGATTCTTTACTACAGTTTTTTTTTATTTAAAATCTGTTGCTTTATTGTGTGGGCCCCATTTGATTAATGCTTAAGCGTTCTTTTCCCCTCCATGTGGCCGGCCATTGATGGGCTCATCTCCCCTTCCAATTTGACATTAATAACACCTCAAATTCAGCTCTAATAATTTTTCCCTCCCTTTGTTTTAAAACTGAAAATCATTTCAGTTTTGATCCCTCTCCCCTCTCCCCGTTAATGGCCTCCCATTAATTCCATTAATCCCTCTTTACCCGTTGCCTCCTCCTCATTTGGAAATCATTTTGGCTATGAAATTTCACTCCCACGTGTCTCCCCACTAAACTCATTGTCAGAAAATCTGAATTTTCTTCTTGAAGACTTCTCTTCTACCCAAGAATTCCTATGGATTGGACTTGAGTTCTCCACCCAACTCCCCCCTCAAAATCCAGAGATCTGATTTTATTTCAGATTTGAAAATACTTGCTTGGCTTCGTCTTTGATGATCAAGGAAGAAAGGATAAGACGTTGGATGCTTTCTAATCAACCCATGGACTACCCGCCACCGGCTGCCACTCCAACGGACTACACTTTGTGCGCCATTGGTCTCCTAGTGGCATCGCTCGGTTGCTCTCAATCTTCCTCCATTACAAGTGCCACCAACAAGAGAGTGAGTGAGAGACCCAAGGTGAAAAGTTCTATTTGTTAATTGTGGATTATTGTTTCCCTCCATGACATTACTTTCTAATTCTATGTTGTCAATTTGATATTGTCCCATTAATCTAGTGGTAACCACATGCCGTACTTAATTTTGACTTGATAATTCCGAGAACTTAATTTGGGTACGCATTAATTCTATAACTAGCAAAGCTTTAACAACCTTATATTAAAATATCCCAAGCAGTTCTTGTTTCCATGCATTATGTTTCACATCAGTTTGCAGATGAATTACCTGACTTGCCTCCAAGCAACGAGATTGAATTTACTATTGAGCTAGTTAGTGGAGCGGATCCTGTTGCTAAAGCCCCTTATCGGATGGCAATAAAAGAGTTGAAGGAATTGAAAGATCAATTGCAAGAGTTGCTTAATAAAGGATTCATCAGGCCTAGCACTTCTCCATGGGGTGCTCCTGTGCTTTTTGTGAAGAAGAATGATGGAAGTTTAAGGTTTTGTATAGACTACAGAGAATTGAACAAGCTGACTATAAAAAATAAATATCATCTTCCGAGAATTGATGATTTGTTTGATCAGTTAAAGGGTGTGCCTCTGTGTTTTCCAAGATAGACTTGAGATCAGAATACTATCAGCTTAAGATTAGAGAAGATGACATAGCAAAGACAGCATTCAACACTAGATACGGGCATTACGAATTTGTAGTGATATCATTTGGACTTACAAATGCCCCTGCTGTGTTTATGGATCTCATGAATAGAATCTTTAAGCCATTTTATGGATCTATTCGTAATAGTATTCATAGATGATATACTTATATATTCCCCAAATGAAGAGATACATGCAAATCACTTAAGGATGGTATTACATGCATTGAAAGAAATGAATTGTATGCTAAATTCTCCAAGTGTGAATTTTGTCTGAAGAATGTGATCTTTTTGGGGCATGTGATCAATAATGGAGAGATTTCTGTGGATCAGCATAAAATACAAGCTATAACAGATTGGCCTCGACCAGCTACCGTGACGGAGATCAGGAGCTTTTTGGGTTTAGCTGGTTACTACATAATGTTTGTTGAAGGGTTTTCTCGAATAGCTATGCCATTATCTATATTGACCCAAAAGGCAGTGAAGTTTGTATGGACAGATCAATGTGAAGAGTCTTTTCAAAGACTGAAACAGTGTTTGATGATTGCTCCAGTGCTTACTATTCCTTCGGGGACAGATGGATTTCAGCTTTATAGTGATGCCTCTCACAAAGGGTTGGGTTGTGTACTGATGCAGAACGGAAGGGTCATTGTTTATGCTTCAAGACAACTGAAAAATCATGAAAGAAATTATCCAACACATGATTTGGAGTTAGCTGCAGTGATCTTTGCCCTGAAGATTGTGAAATATTTACGGACTACCAAAGTTTAAAATACATCTTCACACAGAAAGAGTTGAATTTGAGGCAGAGTAGATGGTTAGAGCTTATTAAGGACTATGATTTGGATATCCAATATCATCCAGGTAAAGCAAATGTAGTAGCAAATGCCTTAAGCAGGAAGACTTCTAATAGTGCCAATTGGATAATTACACAACAGCGTGATTTGATAAGAGATTTGAAGAAGCTAGAGATTTTAATAGTCCAGCCCAATGATGCAGAGTTTTGTGGCTTTGAATCAGATGATCATTCAGTCAATATTAAAGAACGAGATAAGGGAAGCTTAGCCACAATATGTAGAATTTGAGAAAGTCCTAAATATGGTGAAGGTAGGTCACGTGGAGGAGTTTGAGCTTGATGAGGATGAGCTACTACGGTATAGAGGCAGAATTTGCATCCCTGATGTTGGAGACTTAAGAGAGGACATTCTTCAAGAAGCTCACTATTCGAGTTATACCATTCACCCAGGTAGTAATAAGATGTACCAAGATTTGAAAGAATATTTTTGCTGGCCAGGAATGAAGAGAAGTATAGCAGAACTGGTGGCTAAGTGTACAGTTTGTCAAATGGTTAAAATAGAACATCAAAAGCCAAGAGGTTGCAGCCTTTACCCATATCGGAATGGAAGTGGGAGAACATAGCCATGGATTTTGTAGTTGGTTTACCCAGGTTTAGAAATGATCATGATGCTATATGGGTGAGAATAGAAAGGTTGACTAAATCGGCACACTTTTTACCTATCAAACAATCTGCTACTATTGAGAAGTTAGCAAGTATTTATGTTAATGAAATTGTTAGACTTCATGGTGTACCAAGATCAATAATATCAGATAGAAATGGGAGATTCACCTCTAGATTGTGGAGGAAGGTTCAAGAGGCAATGGGCACTAGACTTACTTTCAGTACAGCCTTTCACCCTCAAATAGATGGTCAATCAGAAAAGACTATTCAAACTTTAGAGGATTTACTCAGATTATGTATACTTGATTTTGGTGGCAAATGGGAGACACACATATCACTGATTGAATTTGCTTATAACAACAGTTTCCAATCAAGTATAGGTATGACATCTTATGAAGCTTTGTATGGAAGAACGTGTCGAACTCCTTTATGTTGGGCTGAGACAGGAGAAAGAAATATTATTGGAGCTGATTCGTGACAGATTGAAGACTGTGCAAGACAGACATACGAAGTACTATGATGCTAAATATAAATCAGTTGAGTTTGATATTGGAGAGTTTGTATTCATCAAAGTTAGTCCTATGAAAGGTGTGAAGAGATTTGGCAAAGTGGTGAAACTGAGTCCAAGGTATGTTAGCCCATTTGAAATATCAGAGAGAGTTGGAAGTGTGGCCTACAGATTGGTTTTGTCATCTCATATGAGTGGAGTACATAATATATTTCACATCTCTTCTTTGAGGAAATACATTTCAGATGAAACTCAGAAGATCAGTACTGAATCAATAGATATCCAACCATATCTGACATTTGTAGAAGAACCTGAGAATATCATAGATTATGATGTTAAGCAGTTTCGAAACAGAGAGATTCCTTATATTAAAGTTCTTTGAAAGTATGGATCTGAGAAAGATGCTACATGAGAGAAGGAATCAAAGATGAGAGAAAGCCACCCACACCTATTTGACTAAGGTATGATTTCTTAAGCTTGCCTTAAATTTCGAGGACAAAATTTTTTATTAGGAGGGGAGAATCGTAAAACCCAAAAACGACGTTCGTAGGTCGTCGCCCGCTTTTCGATGCGTCGCGACGAGACTTCAGTGAAATTTTTAAAGTTAACGAAATTCGACGAAAATATTTTTTAAAATTCTACGCAAAATTCTGATCGTTTTGATGTATAAAACTTATAGTTAATTTGGAGTATTTTGAGAGATAAAAATTTTAGAAGTTTCATAATACCGGTTTTACCCATATGCGAATAAAAAGACAAATCTACTTAAGTGAGGGCATAATGATCTTTAGACATTAACCCATCTTCTTATTACACTCACAGAACCCCTCCCCCCCCTCATTCTTTCGCACGACACCCGAACCGAGCGGACAAAGGGGCGGACGGACAGCGGCTAGGGCTTGGCGACGAGCTTTTCAGCGACTTTCCTCCTGCGAGAAAATTAGTCCAAATCGAAGAGGATAAGAATGGGAACATTCAGGTACAATTGTTTCAAAGCGAATCTTTTTAGATCTCAAATTATTTGAGAATAAAGTTTCTAGGGTTTTTCCAAATTCTCATTTTCTTCCAAAATCTCTTTGAGAAATTGTTAGGTAATGATTTGAAAAGCATTTTAGCGGTAGAATCAATGATTTTGGTGGAAAATTTTGGAAATCGAAAAGTTAGGGTTTTCACAAAAACTTTAATTCCTTAAAGATGTTTTTACAAAAAAATTATTCCTAAGGACATTAGAAATGTTTTTAAAGCATGAATTTGGATTTTTAATGAAAATTTTGTTTTTATAATTATATAATTAATTAAATCCGAAAATTAATAATATAATTATAAATATATGTTAAGAATTAATTTTGAAACAATATTTTGATGAAATTGAATATTGGTGATTTTCCAAAACTTAATATTTAATTAAATCATAAAATTAAAGTTTATTTTATTAAAATTCATTAAGTGTCATAAAAAATAATTAAAGAGAAAACAATGGGTTTAGACATATAAATTAAATTATGACACGTCTCTTTTGTTATTATTTTAGGTTGTAATCGTTAAAGTGATAAGCTGTGTCAAAGTGACTTTTGGAAGAAGTATCGTACTTGGTTTAAGGTAGGTATTCATGTTTTTGGTAAAAAATTTATAATTTTGTTTCGTCCTATTATTCAATGCAAATGGTTGAAAAGTTTCATGTTACACGAATTATGAATTTTTATTTTTAGCAATATGTATATTCAAGTCTTTTATTTTATGTAACTTAGAAGCTTTCATTCTTATGTTTAGAATAAATGTTTTTATGCTTTGAACATGATTTTCACACTTGTTTTTCAATACGCATATGAATGAAAGAAAGTATATTAAAAGAATGTGCATGCTGATGCGGAGTGCCAAAGGAGGCTCGTAGAGCCAATGGTAAAAGAAATTGTCAAAATTTGACTGTGTATCTGATCAATAACAAATTATGGGCACATCCGAGACGGGTGTTATTAAAGACATTATGCATAATATGGTTCTTATATGTTTTCTTCAAATTATGAAAATTTATGTTTAAGGGAAAGGTAAATGAAAGGTATTATTTTGAGGAAAAAAGTTATAAAAAATATTTCTTATATGTACTGATATGAAATTATGCAAGTATGACAATTCTTTCATATTTTCATATGAAAAATTGCTTTATTTTGATTTTATGTAAATTTTTATTTAAAGACATGAACTACCTGCTGAGCGAGTAAGCTCATCCTACGTTTGAAAATATTTTTCAGGAGAAACTTTTAAGAAGTGATGGCTGCACGACGACTGTACACATATCGTCGTAGGGGACCTCAGGAAGAAAGGTTATTTTTATGTTTTCTGTGAGTTTGAGTTTGAGTTGAGTTCAGTAGTATGTACCTGAGTATAAACAATTATTAGAGTTTATGTAATTGTGGTTTGATATTTTAGTAGTTGTGTGAGAAGAAACAATTTGAAACAATTGAGTTTGATATTATTAGTGGTTCTTTCATATAATTAGATAATGTTTATGTACTGATATTAAAGTTTTAAATGAAATTATTATGTTTTATATGTGTTATCCGTACGACCGACTGTTCCCGCCCCGTTATTAACGGGCTAGCCGGGCCGGGTCGTGACAAGAGTGGTATTAGAGCATATTCTCTTGTCACGACTCGGCCCGGCTAGCCGGATAATAACGGGCAGGCACAGTCGGTCATACGGATAACACATATAAAATATAAACAATTTCATTTAAAACTTTAATGTCAGTACATAAACATCATCTAATTATATCAAAGAGTTACTAATAACATCAAACTCAATTTTTCCAAACTGTTTCTTCTCACACAACTACTAAAACATCAAACTACAATTACATAAACACTAATAACCGTTCATACTCAGGTACATATCACTGAACTGAACTCAAACTCAAACTCAACAGAAAACATAAAAGGAACCTTTCTTCCTGATGTCCCCTACAACAATGTGTACGGTCGTCGTGCAGTCATCACTTATTAACAGTTTCTCCTGAAAAATATTTCCAAACGTAAGATGAGCTTACTCGCTCAGCAGGTAGTTAATGACTTTAAATAAAAATTTACATAAAACTAAAATAAAATAATTTTTCGTATGAAAACATAAAAGGATTGTCAAACTTGCATAATTTCGTATCAGTACATATAAGAAACATTTTTCATAACTTTTTCCTCAAAGTAATACATTTCATTTACATTTTCCTTAAAACATAAATTTTCATAATTTGAAGAAAACATATAGGAACCATATTATACATAATATCTTTAATAATACTCTTCTCGAATGTGCCCATAATTTTGTATTGATCAGGTACACAGTCAAATTTTGGTCATTTCCTTTATCATTGGCTCTACGAGCCTCCTTTACCGTTTTAGGCACTCTGCATCAGCATGCACATTCTTTTAATATAATTTCTTTCATTCATATGCGTATTGAAAAACAAGTATGAAAATCATGTTCAAAGTATAAAAACATTTATTTTAAACATAAGAATAAAAGCTTATAAATTACATGAAATAAAAGACTTGAATATACATATTGCCAAAAATGAAAATTCATAATTTGTGTAACATGAAATTTTTCAACAATTTGCATTGAATAATAGAACGAAACAAAATTATGAAATTTTTATCAAAAACATGAATACCTACCTCAAATCAAGTACGATACTTATTCAAAAGATTACTTTGACACAGCTTATCACTTTAACGATCACAACCTAAAATGATAACAAAAGAGACATGTCACAAATTTAATAATCTAAATCCTAAGTCTCAACTCTTCATTTCCCCTTAATAATTCTATACGACACTTAATGAATTTTAATTAAATAAACCTTAATTTTTGGATTTAATTAAATCTTAATTTTTTGAAAATCACCAATCTTCAATTTCATCAAAATCTTGTTCCAAAATTAATCCTTAACATATATTTATAATTATATCATAATTTTCGAATTAAATTAATTATAGAAATTATAAAAATAAAATTTTCATCAAAAATCCAAATTTATGCTTTAAAAATATTTTTAATGTCGTTAGGAATAATTTTTATAAAAATATTTTTAAGGAATTAAAGTTTTTTTGTGAAAACCCTAACTTTTCGACTTACAAAAAATTTCACCCAAAGTCTTCGTTTCTATCGTTAGAATGCTCCCTTAATCATTCCTTATTGATTTCTTAAAGAGATTTTTGGGAGAAACATTTTCTAGAAAAACCATAGAAATTTAATCTCAAATAACTTGAGATTTAGAAATATTTGATTTAAAATAATCGTACCTTAAGACTCCTTTCGTCATCCTCTTCGATTTGGACAAATTTTCTCGCCGGAAAAAAGCCGCCGAAGAGCCCATCGTCGAGCCCTAGCTGCTGTCTGTCCGCCCATTTGTCCGCTTGGTTCGGGTGTCGTGCGAAAGAATGAGAGGGGGAGGGGTTCGGTGAGTGTAATAAGATGGGTTAATGCCTAAAGACCATTATGCCCTCACTTAAGTGAATTTGTCTTTTTATTGCATAGGGGTAAAACTGGTATTATGAAACTTTTAAAATTTTTATCTTTCAAAATACTCCAAATTAACTATAAGTTCTATACATCAAAATGATCAAAATTTTGCGTAGAATTTTATAAAATTATTTTTTGTCGAATTTCATTAACTTTAAAAATTTCACTTAAGTCTCGTCGCGACGCATCGAAAAGCGGGCGACGACCTACAAACAACGTTTTCGGGTTTTACAGTATTTAAAAGGCTTGTAATGGATAACTATTGTCATGGTTTAAAATTGCGCAATATGAGGCTCACCTTGAGGCCCGCCTTTGCGCAATTTCAGTAAAAAACGCCTCGATGCTTACGCCTTGAGTTTTTTTTATAAGGCTTGCGCCTCAACTTGGTTGAGGCCCGCCTTGAGGCCCCTCCTCGCCTCACGCCATATATATTAAAACTTACATAAATCTTGAAGAAAATGCCCGACATTGGACTTTATAGGAGAAGAGGAAGGTGAGAGAGCAGTTCACCATAATGATGATTCAAATGAAAAACCCCTTAGTGATGACAGTGCTGATGACTTATGAGTTCTTATGTGATATTTCATTGCTATTTATTTTTGAAAATTGGAATTATATGTTAATGAAAAGAATACTGGGATTTTGGAAAGATAGAATTTTGAGTCGAACTATATTTCATGTTGTCTTATTATTGAGATATTTTGATTTCACTTCATATCCTATGTTTTTTTATATTTTATATTATTCATTCATTAGTAAATCAAAATTTGATCATTTTCTGTTTATGCATTTTGATTTTGAGGCTTACGCCTCAAAACGCCTTGAGGCTTACGCCTCGCCTCACAAATGAAAAACGCCTCAATACCCGAATACGCAATTTTAAACATTGAGTCTATTGTATCTTTTATTTACATTAGATAGTTGTTATGAAAGAAGTTTTAAGCGTTTGGAATGAATTGTATGTTTAATCCCTAAAACAAGAACTTTGTTCCCTCGTATAACAACTTCAAACAAACTATTTTGAGTATTTTCGAAGAAGACTAAGAATTTAGCTTAAAGATAAAAAATTGTGCAAATTTTGAAAAAAAAAATTTATATGGCAATAAATAATGGCCAATAAAATGTTTGATTACCCTAAAACAATGAGCTTGAATACAAACAATTTCAATAAAGATATGAATTCATCAACCATCCTTATTCTCTTCTTCAAGAATATAATTTTTTTAAGTGAGGAACTGCTATCGGCCTCATGCTAGTTCATCTTGTGCAAGATGAGCAAGAAAATTGCTAAATTAAGTACTGAGTTTTTAGACTAGAACCCCTCTGTAGAAGAAACAAATAATAAACCAACTTAGGCGAGTGCAATGGAGAGAGGGGAATGAATTGTAGTTCTATCCCTTAATTAGCAAGACCAACACTCTTATGTTAAGGTTTAAACATCCAACACTCTTAAGTGAAGGTTTAAACATCTTCATATTGCAACATGGGAACCATGGGGATCATATGCACTCCAAAATCAACACATTACCAAATGTTTTTCCATTCCCAATCAAAATGTCTTATGAACTCATCTTTCAATCTTAAAATATGATAAAAAACTATGATATCAACAATAAGTAAGAATATGGGGTCATGTTAGGAAGTTATTTTGACAATCATATCCACAAGAAAGTGCTTTACTATTGTGTTAGGTGGGGGAAGGGGGATTATTGTGATGTACTCTTGATCATCTTAAATATCAATTGATATAGGCACATAATCAAAAATAGGCTAAAATGCAACATTGCATGCATCACAAATTTCTTCCAACTTAATCCCATTTATAGGAGCTTTTGCATCAAGAATGATAGGGGTTCACATGGTGGCATGAGAAAACATAACTATAGCAGTGAATTCTTTGGCTTTTGCCATTCATAAGTGTATTTAAAAGGCTTTTAATGCATAACTATTGTATATTTTATTTACATTAGATAATTGTTATGAAAGAAGTTTTAAGCATTTGGAATGAATTGTATGTTTAATCCCTGAAACAAGAACTTTGTTCCCTTGTATAACAACTTCTGTTTCAACTTTGTTCCCTCTTATAACAACTTCAAACAAACTATTTTGAAAATTTTCGAAGAAGACTAAGAATTTAGCTTGAAGATAAAAAATTGTGCAAAGTTTGAAAAAAAAATTTACTCGAATCGCACTTAACTTAGATTTAGATGGCAATAAATGTTAGCCAATACAATGTTTGATTACCCTAAAACAATGAGCTTGAATGCAAACAATTTCAATAAAGATGTGAATTCATCAACCATCTTTATTCTCTTCTTCAAGAATATAATTTTTTTAAGTGAGGAACTACTATCAGCCTCATGCTAGTTCATCTTGTGCAAGATGAGCAAGAAAATTGCTAAATTAAGTACTAAGTTTTTAGACTAGAACCCCTCTGTAGAAGACACAAATAATAAACCATCTTAGGCGAGTGCACAGGAGGGAGGGGAATGAATTGTAGTTCTATCGCTTAATTAGCAAGATCAACACTCTTATGTTAAGGTTTAAACATCCAACACTCTTAAGTGAAGGTTTAAACATCTTCATATTGCAACATGGGAACCATGGGGCTCATATGCACTCCAAAATCAACACATTCCCAAATGTTTATCCATTCCCCATCAAAATGTCTTATGAACTCATCTTTCAATCTTAAAATATGATAAAAAGTTATGATATCAACAATAAGTAAAAATATGGGGTCATGTTAGGAAGTTATTTTGACAATCATATCCACAAGAAAGTGCTTCACTGTTGTGTTAGGTAGTGGAAGGGGGATTATTGTGGTGTGTACTCTTGATCATCTTAAATATCAATTGATATAGCCACTTAATCAAAAATAGGCTAAAATGCAACATTGCATGCATCACAAATTTCTTCCAACTTAATCCCATTTATAGGAGCTTTTGCATCAAGAATGATAGGGGTTCACATGGTGGCATGAGAAAACATAACTATAGCAGTGAATTCTTTGGCTTTTGCCATTTATTAGTGTATTTAAAAGGCTTTTAATGCATAACTATTGTATCTTTTATTTACACTAGATAGTTGTTATGAAAGAAGTTTTAAGCGTTTGGAATGAATTATATGTTTAATCCCTGAAACAAGAACTTTGTTCCCTCTTATAACAACTTCAAACAAACTATTTTGAGTATTTTCGAAGAAGACTAAAATTCAGCTTGAAGAAAAAAAATGTGCAAATTTTGGAAAAAAAAAAATTACTCGAATCACCCTTAAACTTAGATTTAGATGGCAATAAATGTTGGCCAATACAATGTTTGATTACCCTGAAACAATGAGCTTGAAAGCAAACAATTTTAATAAAGATATGAATTCATCAACCATCTTTATTCTCTTCTTCAAGAATATAATTTTTTTAAGTGAGGAACTACTATCAGCCTCATGCTAGTTCATTTTGTGTAAGATGAGCAAGAAAATTGCTAAATTAAGTACTAAGTTTTTAGACTAGAACCCCTATGTAGAAGACACAAATAAAAAACCATCTTAGGCGAGTGCACAGGAGGGAGGGGAATGACTTGTAGTTCTATCCCTTAATTAGCAAGATCAACACTCTTATGTTAAGGTTTAAACATCCAACACTCTTAAGTGAAGGTTTAAACATCTTCATATTGCAACATGGGAACCATGAGGCTCATATGCACTCCAAAATCAACACATTCCCAAATGTTTTTCCATTCCCCATCAAAATGTCTTATGAACTCATCTTTCAATCTTAAAATATAATAAAAAGCTATGATATCAACAATAATTAAAAATATGGGGTCATGTTAGGAAGTTATTTTGACAATCATATCCACAAGAAAGTAGTTTACTGTTGTGTTAGGTTGGGGAAGGGGGATTATTGTAGTGTACTCTTGATCATCTTAAATATCAATTGATATAGCCACTTAATCAAAAATAGGCTAAAATGCAACATTGCATGCATCACAATTTTCTTCCAACTTAATCCCATTTATAGGAGCTTTTGCATCAAGAAGATAGGGGTTCACATGGTGGCATGAGAAAACATAACTATAGCAGTGAACATCTAAATAAGATCTTATAGCTCAACAAGTGTCAATAATCTAACAACATCAAAAAGATCAATAGGATCCAATAGTATGTCAGGAACTATCTACACAACTAAGGTTATTATAATAGATGTAACTTATAATTTAGTAATTTACAACTCGTATTTCGAATCAATTCTTCAACAATGAAACTATTCCCAAGCATCATAAGCACAACAATGGATATAACAATGTGGATGGCAAACAAATTACTTTTTTAGAGTTGCTCAATGTTCTTTATTTTCAAAACTAAAATAAACCTTCAGAAGAAGAGGAATCGTGTAAACCTAAAACTTTAATCATTACTTTGGGTTAATGGTAGGCCACAAATGCCTCCTAGTTTCCGAATACATGATCAGCAAAGAGGGCTTTAAACCACTCAAAGGTACTTGTGGCTCAAGAATATCTCATGACTCGGATCCAACCATGCTTTGACTCAGCAGAATCATTGCAACCATCCATCAAAACAGCACATGTTGATGGATGGCTACCAAATACTTCTGATATTTTTGAAATAATAATAAGAATCTACATAACCCAACAACTAGAGATTATAAATGATTCTTAATCATTAATGATAGCAAATGTTGAGAATACAAATGGCCAAGGTCTAACAAAACAGAAGTTAACCCTTGAGAATTCATCCGAATGAGCATGCTATAAACAACCCTTAGCTTTAACAAGGGAGAAATTATTTTGGGAAATAACCCATCATTCTAATTCTATAGAGTTTGATCCCTATTTGGGTATGTATGCAACATATTGATTAAGCAACTCAAAAGGAGGAAAGAAGAATAATCCTTTGCTCTCAAAATGAGAGCATCTGCAAGGTATCTAATTTATCAAGCTCTCCTTCTCATAACATAAATGATATTTACAAATGCCGCATTAAAATGCAAGATAAATATGAAATAAATAGGTTCCCTAAAATAAGTCCCTTTGATAAAAAGATAGTCTCTGTAAAATTAGCAATGAATTCTGAAAATTTAGTTCAAGTTGTGCCTCAAAACTCCCCACACTCAAACAATAAGGGCATCTTAAGATCATAAAATATTACTTTAAGCATAAATCAAAGCTTTAATCCATCTTTCACCTTGTCCGTTGCAAACCCATGTCACTGGTTACTCTATCACTTGTCGACATTGTTATCAGCTCCATTGCCAATTAATATAGCTGACAACATTATCAAAATAAATAATAACCCTAGTGTGGAAGTTGGCAAAAAAAAGTGAGATCTTTATGTACTTACCAACATGAGCTCATAAAGGCTAGATAGACAATGAGCTTAAGGCATAGCCCAAAAGGCTAAGTAGCTTGCCAACATGAGTTCACACCACAACTAAGTAATAATCAAGCTTGCAAGTTTTGCTCAAACTCACATGTTGGACAATTGGACCTAGCACCATAGTCAAACAACTAACAAGTTCATTGGTGTGATCTCAAATCAACATAAAATAGCAAAAAGCATAAAAAAATCACACAAACAAGCTATTAGCTTTGTTTAAAATTGCGCACTAAGAGGCGCGCCTCTGCGCAATTCTGTCCAAAAGCGCCTCGAGGAGCACGCAATTTGGGCACTGGTTGAGACGTACGCCTCACCCTGTGTGAGGCACGCCTCAATTGCGCAATTATGGGTGAGGCGTACGCCTCATTCAAATGGTCCCACCTACTTAAAATGAGCCTTTTTTTTCCCTGAACACAGAGCGTAGCATTGATGAGATTAAAAGGACATGGATTGAGACTAGTGTAACCAGTATGTCAGAAGGATGGTCTGACATGAAGAGCAGAAGCTTGATTAACATTCTTGTGAACAATCCCTACGGCATGGTATTTTTACGATCGGTTGAAGTTTCAGAATGAACTCCCTCGTATATATAATGCATAACAAGATGTTAAGAGATAGGAGGTTGAGGAATAAGGGGCTGAAGGATGATGAGGACTCGTTGGTGTGTGATGATGTGTCATCTGATAATGAGTGGTTCATAGATGATGAGACAGATTTGTCATTATCAGACTTACAGCTAAAAGATCTAAATGTGGATGTCTTGAGGGGCGAAGTAGATCAAGTGGGCACATCTACTAGTACCACACCACACACATCCACTACCTCTGCAGCACAACAATCAAGTAAAGGTATTCCACAATTTCTTATATGCTATCGCAGTATATTTATATCAAGTGAGCAATTAACATGCTAATGATCTTTTCTCTTATTGAACAGGGAAGAGAAAAGTGAGTCATATTGAAGATGATGATGATATGGCATTCATAGATACAATTGGAGAAGAAGATTCCCTTGAAGACCCAATTAGTGATGGGATATGATTGCATTTTATATATTTTTTGTACTTTGGGAGTTTTGTTAAACTAATATTTTGTAATTTTGTACTTTGGGACATGATTTTATTGCATCTACTTTAGGGGTGTCAATTCGGGTCGAACCCGACCCGACCCAGATCTAAACGGGTCAACCCGGACCCGACCCGTTTTGGCAAACGGGTCGGACATTTCAACCCGGACCAGACCCGGCCGGGTTGCCGGGTTGACCCGACCCGAGGACTCGACCCGGTAGTGTCGCGCGCGGCACGCGATTCGGCAGCTGGACGGCGCGGCAGCGGCAGCGGGCATAGCAGCTCGGGCGAAGCGCGGCAACGGCGGCAGCGGGACGGCACATGGCGTCGCGGCTGGCGAAGCGCGGAAGCGCGGGGCACGCGGCAGGTGAAGCGCGGGCTGGGCAGGCGGGCAGCCGGGCAGCCGGGCTGGGCAGGCGAGCGGGCACGCGGCTGGCGAAGCGGGCAGCTCGGGCTGGGCAGGCGGGCAGCGGGCAGCCGGGAGGGAAATTTCAAATTTTTTTAAATTAAACGGGTTGTCGGGTTGACCCGGCAACCCGCCGGGTCAACC
Source organism: Dendrobium officinale (assembly GCA_019514585.1). Lineage (NCBI taxonomy): Eukaryota > Viridiplantae > Streptophyta > Magnoliopsida > Asparagales > Orchidaceae > Dendrobium > Dendrobium officinale. Next base: position 52,580,111 of record CM033684.1, read on the forward strand.
CGACCCGACCCGTTTAATCAAACGGGTCAAATTTACGAACCCGAACCCGACCCGTTTATCAAACGGGTCGGGTTCAACCCGGATTTTCCGGGTCGGGTTTTCGGGTCGGGTCAAAAGTTGACACCCCTAATCTACTTTCTTACTTTCCACTATTTTCATATATCATTTAGATGTTTTTATTGTAAGATACAATATTGCTATTATTTTCCTGCTAAAACCCTTAATTTTTCATTTACGCAATTCTGTGTCCGTGAGGCTTACGCCTCAGACCGCCTCGAGGCTTATGCCTTGCCTCACGGACGAAAACCGCCTCGAGGCTTAATTACGCAATTTTAAACCTTGGCTATTAGGAGATCTATTCAAGCTCACTACATGAACAGTTGGTGACAAACTCATGTCTCATATGGGCTATACAAGCACATCGACAGGGCGTGAACAGATCTAAAGGTAGAGGTGCAGCCTAAGGCAGCAACCTTTTGTTGGTAATCACTAATCAGTTAATGATCTGCCTTTTTTATCTTTATCTTTTGTTTGGCCACTGCCACATGAACTTGCATGCAATGATAGTTAGATGTGTCACTGCCATATATGAGCTTGCATGCTATAAAAGTGCAATATGACTGCTTCAATCTTGACTTCAAAGTAATGAACAAAGACAACAACAATAAGTTAGGAGAGGATGGAGTGCAATTGGGAGATTGTTGTCAAAGTTGCTAGCAATTCTCCCGTCAATTTGCTTGAATTTCTAGAAACCCAACATCAAGGCCAGCGTTCCCTAAAACCGAGACAAAATTACAATACGAGTAATGATGACTTGGACTCTTGAAACATGATTAACAATGCCAAGATTACCAAAAACTTGGATTTTATGCTGCCAAAAATCTGGGCAGTAGGCAACCACGTGTTCTGGCATGTGTTTTAACAAAACCCAAAAATCACATTTTTCGTCAATTACATCATCAAATTGGGCAAACAGTTGTTCTTATTTACAAAAGATAAGATATCACAATTTACGAATTTTAGAAAAACTGCATTTTAGAACAAGACACAAACCTCATGGAGTTTCTTTTTTATATATACAAAAGAGAAGAAATCACATTTACAAATTTTAAATTGGGAGACTTCGTGACTTACAATAATGCGCCCCTCGATTCTGAGATCCTTCTGCTCGAAAAGCCAGATCTGAATCCGTGCTTTCTGGAGCAGTATAGCAACAAAGTTTCAGAAACTAGTAATAACAAATATCCCTACAATATCGAAATAATCAAATAACACTTACGCTCTGGAGGAACCTAAAGATCAGATTCTGCCACCAGCCGCCCGGAAATAAATCGATACAACAGAAGTAAAAAAAAAAAAACAAATTAGAATAGTAATTGAGATCATTGATTAGACGAATGGAAGACCAAACAGAAAACAGAATATAAGGCGGTAAACAAACGATGGGCTGGGTCATAATCCTCTGGACTTTGGTGGTCGCCATGGCTGCTCCCCGTCTCTGATTCGCCGCTGCGAGCTATCCCACTGAGCCACTATAGAGCAGAAAGCGTAATAACGACAGCACGTTGATGATACAAACCCTAATCACGCGACTAAGGCTTCGTTTATTTTTTTTTTTTTTTCGGCTTTAGGAGAAGACAGTTTTAAAAAGTGATTTTTACATACCTAACACTTAAAACAAGTCTATTTACATACCTAACACCTAAACTTTCCTATTTACATATAGACCACTTAAAAAGCCTATCCCTCATCAAAACTAGCACTCCGTTCCACTCTCGTCAAAAGAAACCGCGACAGTCTTCTCGATCGATCTTCTCACAACGCCTTTACCTCCTCTTCCTCTCGATCGATCGGCTCGTCAATCAGTTTCGACAGGTTTGATGTTTTTCATTTTGCTATTCCGTTTTGGTGTATTAACCCTAAACGCCTTTACCTCCTCTTCCTCTCGCTAGATCGGCTCGTCAATCTGTTCCGGCAGGTATGCTTTTCTCCATCTTGCTATGTCGTTTTGGTGTTCGAACAGCTTCTTTCGCTCGTTATTACTCCTTGAAGCTTGGTTTTTCGCCGAATCTTTTGTTCAAGCCCGAACTTGTTCAAGCTTTGTTCTGTCGCCGAATATTTGTTCAAGCCCTAAACTTCGTATGGCTTCGATTTCCTGCTTTAATCTTCTCCAGAGATGCTTTAGTTCAGTTCAATTTCTGATATTCTTTAGTTTCTTGCGAATTTTTATGTTGACTTGCAGCATTTTAGGTTGATTTTCTGAGATGCTTTAGATCGATTATTTTACCATCAGCTATACATTGAACTGAAGGTTGTTTGATTAAATTCATTTCAGTTGATTTCCTGACATGCTTTAGTTGATTTCATTTCCTGAAAATAATTAAATCAACCTGAAATTTTTTTTTCTGTTACTTTTATTTGTGTGATTCCTTCATGTATTAGCTTGTATGATTTCAGTAAATTTGGCAGCGATATGAGTTCAAGCCGGTCAACACAATCCATGAGAAGCCAAGACAATCCAATCTATTGTCGTTGCAATATGCAATGTCAAATATATACATGCTACAAAGCTAATAATCGTGGCAGGAAGTTCTATCGATGTCCCCGGAATAGATCGGAAGATGATTGTCGCTATTTTCGATGGATTGACGAAGAGAATTCTGAAGTAGAAGATGTCAATCGCTTTAGGAGCGCAAAAGCATCAGACTTTCACTTGAAACATGCGGGCACAATGATATCAGAGTTAATTCAAATTAAATTCTTATTGGTTATCATAATTTTACTGGTTGGTGTTGCCATCCATTCTATGTTGAAGCCTTGTAATTGTAAGTAAATGTAAGTGATCCGTGTACTAGTTCTGTTTGATCAATGTACCAACTTGTGATGAATGTAAAAACATTTTATGTACTAGTTGTGTTTGCCATCCATGTACCAACTTGTGATGAATGTAAAAACGTTTGAATGCAAAAAAATTATGTACAAATTCTGTTTGCCATCCATTCTATTGTCAGGTGGGCTCCGTGTACAAGATTTTTTTGATCCATTTAACAAGTTGTGTATGAAAGTAAAAACGTTTTATGTACAAGTTCTGTTTTATGTAAAAACGTTTTATGTACAAGTTACTTTAAAGTGACAGCTGTTGGCAAAAATTATAACAAAAACTGACAAGAATACATTGATAGCAAAAATTTGTTAGCAAGAATATCATAGCAAAAAGCTGTTTGGCTACAAATCGATAGCTGTTTGGAGCAGTGACTTGAAAGTCATAACAAAAAATGATCACTACAAAGTAACTTGAAAGTGATAGCAAAAACTGTTTACAAAAACAGGTAAATGAGTTTGTTCAAAGTGACAGTTAATAGAAACTGTTGTTCTCAGAAACTTTCTCCACGCCTAATAGGCATTTTCTCAGAAACTATGTCTTGAATATTGTCTTCCTCAAAACGTAAAGGTTCCTTGCATGTGTTTCTATGGTGACCCCATGAATTGCAGCGGCCACATTTATGAATACTTTTTGTTTTTTGACCACTTTCTAAGAAGTTCTTAATTCATCTTTTCTTGGGTCTACCACGTGGCCTGAGTGAAACTGGTGGGAAAACAAACTGGTTATCACTTATTATGGACCATTGCTCTTTTCCTGGCAAAGTTGAAATGGCTCCTTCATAAGCCATTCTATATCTGCACACAATTTTTTTGTTTAGATAACAACTATTAACAAATGTTGACAAAACATTTAATTAAGAAAGAATATGAACCTGTAATTGTAATACTTCTCATCGACATATGTGTGCCACAAATTATTATTTTTGGTTCCAACAAATGCTGCAACGTGTACACATGGTAACCCTGATATCTGCCAAAAACCACATGTGCATGTATGGCTCTCTATGTCAACCTCTTGTCGCTCAGAAACCCCTTCAACCTCAGCCTTTGTTGTAGTTTACTGTCGTATGATGAAAACTTCTTTTTTTGTTGTAACTTCTCTAATGTATTCCTCTACACACGGAACAAGAGGTTTGTTCCATGAAACTGAATTTGACTTCCGATGAGAACGTTGTTCCATCAACATACCTCTAATCGTGTCGATTAGATCTACAACGGGCTTGCTCCTTGCATCCTCAACCCAAGCATTGAAAGATTCTGCCATATTATTTGTGTTGTAGTGATTTTTAATATGAATTGAAAAAGTTGCCTTTGACCACTTACAAGTTAAAGATGTTAGGTATGAATGAACTTGTGGACTAATGTTAAATATTTGTTGTAGCTTAGAATTGAACTCATGTAGGCTGAAACAGTTAGCGGCGGTCCACACCAATTTTTGCAAATTGTGGCTATCATCACAGCGAAAAAGTTTCTTAATATTTTTCCATAGGTGTCTCATACAAACTCTATGCTCCGCATTAGGAAAGACGATTTTAATTGCTTCACCAAGCCCTTTCTCCATATCCGATATGAATGCTAGATGTTCTATGTCAGCATTAAAGGCATGAGCCAAATTCACTAAAAACCACTCCCAACTTCTCTTTGATTCAGATTCAGCAACAGCAAATGCAATATTAAAGAGACCGTTATTCCCATCCAAACAATTAGCGGAAAGGAGCACACCTAAATATTTTGATTTCAAATGACAAGCATCAATCCCTATCAAATATCTGCAACCGGCAAAGAAACCATCAATGCAGACCTTGAAACTAACAAAAAACCTCTTAAATGAGTTATTTTGTTTGTCACATTGATACGTTATATGTGAGCCAGGATTCCTGTTGAGTAACTCAAACTGCAATGTGGGCACCAACTTGTAGTTATCATCAATTGAACCAAAAATTTGATTTCTTGCTAATTCCCTTGAACGCCAAATTTTCATGTATGGTAAAGATACCCCAAAAGTGGTCTCTAAGTTATTACCAATATCCTTTGGTGTAATATCAGGATTCCTTTTCACTATGTCCTTGATTTCATGGGCAATCCAGGCCGAGGTAGCTTGTTTGTTCCCTGCTCTATTAACTCCAGGGCATAAATGTAATGCATGTAATTTTTTAACTTCAAATGAATGTCCATCTGAACATAACGACGCACGTATCCTCCATGGACAACCATGATAGGTGCATGTAGCAATAACTCTTGATTTGTCACTTGCCTTAATCTTGATAGCAAAGTTTTGTAATATTGCATTAGAGCGAATAGCTTGTTTGAAACTTGATGAGTCCTCAAAACGTTAACCAATACATAAATCTTTTTTTTCCTCAACTTCAACTGCAAATGAACCATCACACAAACCATCTACTAATATATCATTGTTCAATGTGTACTTAGCACTTAAATCTTGCATATCACCACATTGAGTTTCATCCGTATAAGTCATATCTTCTTGATGATCTTTCACTACAATCACCACCTCCGCTCTATTGCCATCACGGGAACCTATTAAAATGTTTGTCACATCTGTATCGCTCATAATTGGCATATAAATCTTAGGCGACGTTCCATTAATATGATAATGTAGGTCATAGGCATGACCCCTGATCCATTGGCAAATTGCTTCGGTACGTTCTTTCAATAATAATAAATTAATGTGACATCTATCAAACTTCAAAGTTTTCTGACTACCACCGACATATTTCATCCTGCTTTGGCCCTTCACCTCAGTCCAATATCCTCCATATTTCAAGACAATAAAGCACACATTGTTGCACTCCATATCTATAGGTAAAGAAAAAATTACATCAATCAGGAATAGCTTAATGTATAACTACTTAATGTAGATAAACTACAGTACACAATCAAATGAATACCTCCAAGCTTACTGAAATGAACTGCGGTAGATAACCCACTAGCTAACAACCTCCTTGCCTTGCCTTCAAAGCTTCTGTTATTACTCCTTCAAGTTAGCTTCTGTTATTACTCCTTCGGAATCGCAAAATAAACAAGGAGTTTTTCTGTTACATCTTCTCATCCTCCGCAAGTAAAATAGAGAATGGAAGGAAAATACCTAATGCAATCGCCTGTGTCGCCACTAGCAAAAAATGCCGCTGTTTAGTAGGATTCGCAAAAGGAGCATAGAATCTGCACGAGATTCGCGAACTGTGCGATTCAAACCGAGAGAGGAAGGTGCTTTGCTCGAGTCAGGGCTTCCCGCGCAGTTTCGCGGTTTCCTTTGACGGGAGTGGAACGGAGTGCTAGTTTTGATGAGGGATAGGCTTTTTAAGTGGTGTATATGTAAATAGGAAAGTTTAGGTGTTAGGTATGTAAATAGACTTGTTTTAAGTGTTAGGTATGTAAAAATTCAGAAAATAGAGTTTTGTAACGGAGAAGTATATATAAAAAACTTTTTCAAAACTGTAGAAAAAAGAAAAAAAGAAGTTATTGGGAACGTGATTTGACGAACCAAACAACACAAAAAAATTCCTCCGTTTCCAAAAACGGAAAAGGCTAAAAAATGCTCAAACAAACAAAGCCTAAGGGGCTGTTTGGCAACCAGTGGGATTTAGTAAATCCTGTAAATCCAGATTTAGTAAATCCGAATTGGGTTAAATCCTGAAAACTGTTTGGTATGCAATATGTTAAATCCTGTTAAATCCTGAGAAACTGTTTGGTAACATATTTCCGGATTTATGGCAGTTAGGGATTTAAAATTTAAACATATATTTATGAGATAAATATCATTGCATAAAACATCATTAAACATACTTGAGTTCTCACAAAATGATCGAAAATTCATTAAAGAGCAAATTACAAAGCAATATTGCCCAAAATTACAAATTAAGCATTTAATTAGAGAATGCATTTAATATGTAAATGTCTTCATAGCTAATTCTTGGGAGCCAAATTTTTTCACGATGATCGATTTCTTTGACTTGCAATCTGAAATAAAGAAATGAATGAATTAGTACAAAATTTAATGTAGTTAGTGAAACAGCACACAAATTAAAATTCTTACCCGAGCATTCCATAAATCAATGGTGATATTGTGCCTAATAGCTTCACCTTGTATTCTTTCTCCTATTGTCGCGTGTAAGTTGGGATCGTCCTCTGGCATATCAACTTCCACAGTTTCAGCAACATGTTGCATTTCTGTTTGTGACATATTGAAATATAGATCATGTCCGTGGTATCGACCAATGAAGTTATGCAGGACCGCACAAGCAATGACAATATTTGCTTGAACACTAATAGGGAACTGTCGCATGTGTGTCAGAACCTGAAACCGTTCCTTCCAAATCCCAAAAGTTCATTCTACCACATTGCGTAGCTGTGCATGACGGTGATTGAATAACTCTTGCTCGACAGCGTATCGCCTTGTCGTTCTTCCACGATAATCTGCTAAATGATATCGATATCCGCGAAATGGGGCAATTAGTCTATCAGTATTTGCATAACCAGAATCAACCAAAAAATATTTGTTGCGGGGTACTTCAAACTGCCCTTGTTCTACTGCCCTTCTAAGCACACGCATGTCAGCAGCAGATCCCTCCCACCCAGAAGCTACATATATGAACTGTCGATCAAACGACACCGCAGCCATTACATTCTGTGATGTAAATCCCTTTCGGTTACGATATCGATTTTGTAAATGAGTACTTACGAAAGCTGGAATATGTGTACCTTATATCGCTCCAACCGCATTTTTGAAGAATGGGTGAAATTGTTCATTTGCATGTATAAATGGATGACAATCAACATCAGCTGAAGGTAAACTTATAAATTCATCCGACAAAGACACAATTGCCTTCAGAACCTGATTGAAGTACCTGCTAACTGTTTCTAATGAATGTTGAAAAAATTCACATAATTGTCGGTAACTGTGTGCATGGGCAACACCACGTAAGAAAATGCCAAGTTGTTCCGCCGCTAGCATATTCTTTGTATCAGATAGGTGACCACGGCTAACAAGCAAGTCTCTTAAGCTTATGAAAGCATCTGGTGGTAATCTGAAGCACTGGTAAGCTTGCCCTGGATGACCAGATAGGACGTCAAGAACATTTTTATGGCCGGTATATGATCTATCAAACATACGCCGTCGTACTTGAGTTTCATCATCAGTGTTCTCAACTTCCTCTACAATAGCTGGGAGTAGCTCTGCAATGGCATTTGTTACCTGTATATGCAAATCAATACTCTCGCAAAGTCTGTTTTGAATTTCACGGTCCAGGTTGTTAGCCATTGAATATGTTCACTGTAACAACGCATAGCATGGAACGGCATATGAGAAATGGGAAAAAAAAGCTGGACAAAACCAAGTGGGGTATTATTTTAAACAAAAGATAGAGTACGGCAATGCGGTTGGAGCACAACAATGCCAATCTGAGAAGATACTATTTAATAGAAGATGGCATCCAAACCGATTTCATATTAAATTGGTTTTCTTTCATAGAGCAAAGCAAACATATTTCATATTAAATTGGTTTTCTTTCATAGAGCAAAGCAAACAGATTTCATATTTAATACATAACTCAAAAAAACCAAGAACTCATTAATGAAAACTGAAGTATACAGCAAACATTTTTTTTATTTCAAGTAGACAATAAAATAAACACTAAAATAACTAAGCAGCACAACAATTAAGATGAACAGCTAGACAATCAAGAAATGTAGAAATCAAACTACTAAGCAGCACAACAATTAATCTAACACAAAGTGGGAATTTGAATCATAGCCATATTCTGGAACCATTATATCGTAGGTGGTTCTCAACCATATATTCAATCCACTTATGCAACACTTCACCTTCCCATGTCATTAATATGGTTTTGTTATCTTTATTCTCTTTTAACACATCTTGTGGAAGTAACAACGCATGTGTCGTTAAGTTCTCCACCGAACATAGTTTTTGTAAACATTCGGCCATACTGTAGGGGTCATTCCTCTCAACGGTTTCTTTTAGTACAAAAGAATTTTTATTTGACTCAACCAATAAATTGTTAAGGTTGTCTATTGAGCCTTTTCTCCTAGGTCGCCTTGTACCTTTTGCTGCACCATCACTATATCTTTTAGAACCTATTGTTTGACTATCAATTGGTTCTGAGTTTGGAGTTAAACCATCAGTTGCCTCAGGCATGTTGCTCGTTGGAGTTTCTTCGAATTCAAAGGTTACACCATTAGCAGTTAAAAAGTCATCTTCGAACTGGGGGGTTTCATCTTGGTCTAAATTTACTGTTGGCGAATTTGTCTTATTGCTTCTAGCGGCATTACCCACTGCAATATTATCTGCACAGATTTTTTCAAATATTTCGTATTGGTGGAATGGATGCAGACGATATCGTGAAAGCTTTGGTGTTAACTGCAATACCAATAAAAGAAAGTAGAAACGAGTCATCCTAATGTATGGTTGATCAAGAGTTGAATTGCATAATTACATATTTACCTGAACAATTTCCTCCCAAAGCTCTTCAGTAGCAATTGGTATGTGTAATTCCTCATCCCAGCCCCAACCACTTCGATTTGTTAGTTGATATAGTGTACGGAAATCTGCTTTTATATTTTTGAATCTAATCATGACCGAAGAAGCTGTGTAATATGTACCCAAACGTCTATTCAAGACGTTTACAAGATTAGGCCACTGCTCCTTCCTTAAATTACCATTGCATATATTTCCATGTACGAATTGCTCATATAGAAGCTCGGCTAGCACAACGTTGTGCTCTTCGGGCCACCTAGCAATCCTAGACGTGCTTTTAGGATTGCTGGAGATAGCTTCATCAACATGACGTTGGGAGCTAGAGCTACCATGAACCAACCCTTTCCCTTTAAGAAACCTCTTCATTTCTATAAAAAATTAGATTAAAAAGTGGTAAGATGATAATTCATTTGACCCCGCACTTTCAATTTAATTTTATAGAGTATATTCATGAGTAATACCCTTTCGTCCTTGAAAAACTCTCCAATCAAGACGGGAACCATAATTTTTGAGATGCATGGCATTAGATGACTCGTTGTCGCTCACGGAATCATAAATATCTTTGTCAAATCCGGTGTAAACGGAATGCTTCATTCTGATTTTAATTTGCTTAACAACCGTACTACCAATCAATTATTTGTAGCGTTAAAAAAACTGGACATACAAATATATGAACTACGACAACTTCATTTAACTGAAAGGAATTTTGCTTAACAAATTAAACTAGTATGGAAATAGTACAATACAAAAAGTTATGCAGAATTTTAATAAATTAGTGAGAAAATTGTAAAGACAAAACACATGAATTTTTTTTTCTATCTACACATTGCAGGAAAAAAAAAAATTTAAGCTCTCACTTAAATAAAAAACAGAGAAAGAAAAAATCGGAGAAAGGAAAGATCAAGGGAAAATAAATAAACAGCAAGTCAAGCAGGTCTCACCTACCAAAAAATAGAGAAAGGAAAATTCTGTTGAGCGCGTGTCTGAGGAAGGCAACAGTTCGGGGAAGAAGAAAAATTGGACAGATTTCAGTCGGAGCAACAGCTGGGGAAGAAGAAGAAATATGGGAGAGGATGAGTCGGAGCAGCGCTCTGGGGTAGAAGAAGAAAAATCGGAGAGGTCTAGGCGACGCCGCGATGGGGCCGAGCGATGGCTTCGTTCCTTTCGGCAAATAAGGGCAACGGCTTCGCTTGACGACACGGGCGCCACGAGTAAGTTTTTCGCCTAACTTTAAATCCCGTTAAATCCACCGAACTGAGGGATTTAGTAAATCCCGGATTTAAGCCGTAAATCCGTAAATCCGGGATTTACCGAATCCCGGGATTTAACGCGCGCACAAAAACTGTTTGGCTGGATTTAACTTAAATCCGACTTAAATCCCGCTGTAAATCCGATACCAAACAGCCCCTAAATGTATACGTAGCCTAACTTGAATTCGTCTTTTCTAGCCCGAATTTATTTGATTTTAGCTGGCTTATATTTGATTAGAAGGATGAAATTGATTTTTTTAAGATAAAAATAATTTTTAATTATGTAAAAATATTTATTTATTTTTCTATTCTTTAAATATGATTCAAATTAATATTTTTTATCATTTAAGCTCTTATTTAAACTGTCTTATTAGTTCTTAAAAATTAATTTTTATATTAAAAACTGTCTTAAGAAGCAGTAAGAAAGTCATCCCGAACAAAGCCTAATGTGGGCCTCCGAAGGAACACCGCTCGCGGGGGTTCGAACGCAGAGGGTACGGCCGCACTATCCCGTAGGACAAAACGATCGCAGACCTCTACACTCGACACGAACGGGTCGATGGGAGGGCAGATTGGATCGCGCATACGACTGACCATTGGGGATAGATGCTGTCGCCAGCACACCCCGATGGGTAGCAATATGCACGACCTAGTCACGGGTTTCCCTCACTCGATACGAGAGATCGAGTGGGGTAAAGTAGATTGCGGGGCCAAGTTTCCCACGGGCGCAAGCCCCCGTGGTTAATTACATCCCGGGCCGGAGCCCGAGAAGACTCTCGATTAAGGATCATACATTATCTTTTCCAAATTGGGATTAGCACGAGGGTATAGACTAGGAAATCCTACTCAAAGGAAAGAAAGGTCTCAAAGAGGCTCGATCAACATGCATGGCTCATACCAGCATTCGGAGGCTCTAGGGTACTAGAGAGAAACTGGAAAAAGAAAGACAAGCAATCAATCACATGCGTGAGAGAAGGATGGAGGTGGCGTCATCCTGTGACGCAGATAAGTAGGATTTAGAGTCCCCGAAAGAAAAGAACCTACCTACTATTTAAGGCATACTACGAGACCGAGTGTAGTAGCCTCGAACTCTAAATCTAGATTGGACTTAGTGTTCGACACACACTAAGACCAGTGTCCTAACTAATGCGATGCAAAATCTGGACTTATCCCGGCCTGGATTGGGGGAGCCAGGTAACCACCTAATCGATTTAAAACCATGCTGTCAAGCCAGTTATGAAAGATGGGTGGGTGGTACAGTTCTTTGGAAATAGGACCGACATCTAGAGAATTTCCTAAGTGGTCCTAGACTTATGTAGGTCAGATGCTCCTAGCTAATGCAGTTAAATTTTAATTAGTTGGTTACTAATGCAATGCATGCTAGTTGAAATGTCAGCTCATGAATGCTATAGAATTTTAAAAACAGGCTTATAAAAATAATTTTTTGAAAAGACTGGGTCTCCCTAGGTCCGGCACTTCATCCTCATAGGCCAGATTATCCGGACTCAACCCGCAGGCAGGGAGATGTCTTATAAGAAGGAGAGAAGAATGCAGTAATATGCATGCGACCCCGGACGATTCCGGCAATTCCCTAGGTTCGTTAAATTTCTATATTATTTAAAATCCTAAATTTTTAAATATTAATTACGAGTAGAAAAATTTTATAATCCTTAATGAGCCTAATACGATCCAGGCGAAAACAAAAGCGGCATGCAAGAAACAAACCTAGAAAAAAAACAGGCAATTTCTACTGCACAATCAGGTAAACACATCAATATAAATCAAACTAATCAAGTAAATGTCCATAGGCCAACTGCCCTTTAATTACAACCCAGGGTATGCAGAAAAGTAAAGTGGCCGGGCACCACTGCCAACAACCCGGATTTCTAAGCCTATGACAGACGCCAACAACTTTGAGTGGGATATTGGGTCTTCAAATCTTTAGTCTTCTGGATATCTTCTCCTTGGACTTCTTGGATCTCTCCTCCTTGGACTCCTTGGATCTCTCCTCCTTAGACTCCTTGGATCCTTCGTGGCTTGAATATCCAAACGAAGAGACAATTCCCCCAGTATGGGGGTATTGCCTTTTCTCTTTGGATATCTAAAGCCATCCAGCTCGATCTTCCAAAAGGAAGAAGACTCTCCCCTTGAGGATGCCTTCTTCTTTTAGAATCCGAGCTGGATAAGAATATCCCAACTCATAGTTGTTTTCACAACTCTTAACAATTATTACAAATGAATTACATTAATTGAAAGCAGTAAATTCTAAAATCTTGCAAGGTTATCCTAATGAAAATCCCAAGCAGTTTATATAAAAATGAAAATGCTAACACCAGTGACCCTGTGCCAAGCCATGCTCTTAATTTTGAGGGCTAAGCAGCTCCATCTGTAGCAGTTATAATGATTTAATAATTTTAGCCCTCATTTCATTTTAGGGGGAGCTGAGCAAGCACCTGCATAAAACATTGTTATAAATCATGATATTGCTCCCCCCTTTTATTAGCTTGAGCATGGCCACCTGCACGGAAGAACAGTATATATATGGCGTTCCTAACCTAGGGGTAAATCTAGCGCTCACATCCAGAGTGCAGAAAAAAAATAAGCAAACACACCAGCAATTTCAAACAGCATGCAATGAAATCCGTGAAAGCTCCAGCACACAGCAGAAAAGTAAAACACAGCGGCCTAACCTAGGTCTAGAAGTGGTGCCCTAGCAAACAATCCTATGTGTGTGTAAGGCTAGTATGGTTTGGATAGATCCTAAGTAGGATAGTTAGTTAAAGTTAGCTAGAGTTCAGGTTTGTTGGGGGGTCTGAAAAGGGAATTTTGTTTAAATTCAAATATTAGTGAATTATGGTCCATTTTAATTATTTCAGTTTGTTGATCAATTTTAAGGGATTGGGATATTCGTATTTGAAGTTCAAATTGCATTAGCCAATTTTGGAAAGTTCCGGGTCCTCCTAGGTATTAAGCTAAGGGGACAAAAAGTCACTATGGGAAAAAGGCTAAGTCTGAGATCTCTAACATCTTAGGAAAATACTAGACCTTAATACGAGTAGTTAGACAGGTAGTAGACTGAAATCGGAGTTTTCTAGGCAAAGTTATGAATTTTCTAAGTTTCGGGCCCTATCCTATAGACTAGGGTTGACCAAAAAGTTGACTTTCTAACCTAGGCCAATTTCTGGAAACCTAAAATTTTTAATAAATACTAGGCCCTAATTGGAGTCTAATGCAAGTGAGTTTACCTAATTTGGAGTTTTCTACAATTAGTTATGAGTTTTCTAAGATCGGGTAATTTATTAGAATTTTCTAAATTTCCTACTAAATAGCTTTTTTTATTGTTTTGCTCCAAATCAGCTCCAAACTGACTGGAATCACTCCCAAAGGTCAGGAATGACCAGAGAAAGTGTTTCGAAGTGTTTGGAGGAGGTTTGAAATTTTTAATAATTTTTAATGAATTATTAGGGGCAAAATGGTAATTTTCACCTATGGTCAAATTAGGGGTCAACCTGAGGTCAAACTAGGGAGCCCTATTTATCTAAGGTCAAGGATCAGATTCTGGTCAGTTTGAGGTATTATGGGTATTTTTCTGACCTAAGGTGTATTTATTGTATTTTCCGGAAGGTCTCGGGGCCTTAATTAACCAGTTAATTAGGATTGGTTAGCTAATGACTTTAAAAGCTCCTAAAAATTCCTAGAAAATTCAGTGATGTTTTAGATGTCACTAAGTTTAAGTTTTGTAGTTTTCATGTCGTTCTGGGATCTATCATAGCTCCTAGAAGACTTCTAAGTTCGCTAGACGAGTCCTTAATTTTTGTCCTTAGGGTGTCACTACGTTTTAAAGTGATGTTTAGTCTAACCCTTCAGGTAATAAATGCATGGGAGTACAAAAATGAAATAAACACACCATGTCCTTAGATCTAGGAGAGCCTAGGCTAAGTGCTCGTGGTGCAGTCTTATACATGCATTCTACGAAAATAAAAAGCCAGACACCTAAAGAACGGGTTAGTGAATGATTGGGACTCAACCATTCACTAACCCACTCCCCCATGATTGCTCTTCACATCTAGAATCCATGTCTAAAATTTCATACGATAGCGAGTCTCCCAAAGTTAGGATTTATGTATAAGTAGTTTTAAAATAGTTTCAAAATACTTATAAATGTAAATATATTTTTGGAAAATAAAATAATTGAAAATAATTCAATTTATAATACATAAGTATAGGGAAACCCGCTGACCACCCTAACGAAGTCTCAAGCGATTTAAAAATATTTTGTATCCTGAAAATAATTATCATAATTAATACTTAATATCGAAGATACTCGAATAATCGAATCCAAATAGTGATTGGTCAAAACAGCCAAAATCAAGAGCTGGAAATGGTTCCAAAAACATAAAGCTCGCTTTTCTGAAAAGAATGAGGGGTTATACGCAAAAATCCGATTTAAAACGACGAAGATACGAATTTCCGAAGTTAAAACATAATAAAATAATATTTTAAAATAGCCGTGTTTCACTGGTTTTGAAATAACAGAAAATATAGACATGCTTTTCATCTGAAAACAGCTTCAAACTATGCAGAATTCAAGGTACATCCAAAACAAGGTGCTGTGCGTCGACAGCAGACTTAAAACGACAAAGTTATGTAGTTTCAAAGTTTAAGTATAATAATAATAAAAAAATAGTACTTGAAAATAATACAGTTTGCTGTTTTTCAAAATAAGTACAAAAATACTAAAAATATTTGTGCAATGAAGACTTCAAGAGGTGCAGAATCAAAATACGCTCAAAACGAGGCGCTGTGCGTCGACAGCGGATTTAAAACAAGAAAGTTGGGTAATTTTGAAGTTTAAAGTCGTTAAAGGGTAGATCTTAAAATAGTTTTAAAATACTATATAAAAAAAAAATTAAAAGAAAAAGAAAACTTAAGGTAAATAAATAATAAAAATAATCATAAAATAGTAATTAGGTTATTAAAATAATAATTATAATAATTTTCAAAAAAAAAAAGTCATTTAAATATATAATTACTATAATGATATATTAGAAAATATATATATAAATAAATAACAATAATAATAATAATAATAATAATAATAATAATCATAATAAAGTAATCAGTAAACTAATGATTTAAAATATTACTAATTACAACAACTAACCATAATTAAATAATAATATAAAAATAGTTACACAAAAACAATGATTTAAATAATAATAAAAAAAAATAGGTTCTTACTATTTTTTAAATAATTAAATAATTATAACTTAGTTTTAAACAAAATTGATTTTGAAACGACGGGGACGAAAAATCGAGCGATTTGACATATTGTGCGCGAAAAACGGAGAAAAATTGGATTTTTTAGGATTTTTTTGAGTGAAAATACATTAAAAACTATTTAAAATAAATTTAAAATCAAAATTTCGGCCGGCGGGTGACGTGGCGGCCCGGGATTGGCTCCCGGGACCGCGGCCAATCATTGGCGGCGGCGCCAACCAATGATTGCGGAAATCATGCCGCAATCACGGACGCGGATACTTATCCACGTCACCGAGCTCCCGTGGCCGTTAGATCCGCGTGGAAACAAACGAACGGCGTGGATTGAGCCACGTCGCTGCTAGGACCGCGGGATCGTCCAACCCGTCGGACGGAACGCCCGTCCGACTAAATCTAAGCCGTTGATCGTGAGATCAACGGCTTAGAGAAGCTCATGCATGCAGGTCACCGGACCGAAACCCTAAGTGGGTTTTTTTTTGCTTCGTTCTCTCAAACGACTAAACAAAACGCAACGAAACTTTAGATCTGAGTTCTACGAGTGAAGAGCATTCGTGGGGGGTATTTGGTTCAACTTATAAAGTGCTTTTCAAAAAGCTATTTAACCCTAAGCATTGTGACCTATTCTAAGGGATTTTGAGAGATTTAACCGTCCGATTTTCGCGTTCTTGGGCTCGTTGGATTCGTTGAAACAGCAGAAATCTTTCTTCTGTTGACCTCGAGACCTGGTTCTCCTTGGATTGGGCGGTAGAAGGCCCGAAAGTTTCGTGGCTTCGGTTTCGCCGGAGTTCTCGCCGCCGGCGGGCCTAGGACACCGGGATCTGGTCGGGGAAGATGAAGGGAGGTAGTGGGAGTGCTCTCCCGAAGTTTCAAGGCCTGAGGTGGTCTTTAGAGAGAGGGAGAGCAAAAGCCAAAAAAAAAGTCCATAAAACGACCTCAAATTTTCTATTTAAACAGCTCAAACCTATTATGGACGGTTTGGATTGAATCTCACTCTAATTGGGAGGGAAATTAAGTTGATTTGAACGAGATTTTTTTTGTTTCCAAACGTCAATGGGCTCTTAAATGTATTAAAATTCTTTTAATTTTAATTAAATAGGCTATTATATCCTATTTAAGACTTGATTTGACCAAGTCAAACTTTGACTTGGTCAAATCAGTCAAGAGAGCCAAAAGGGGATGAGAGGTTTGAGCCATTAAAGTGATCGGATATGATTTAGGCTCTAAAAGGGCTTAAATGGGTCAAAATTGACCCATTAAGACTTGGGTTGACCAAGTCAACAGTTGACCTGGTCAACTCAGTCCTCCACGCCCATGGTTGGGCAAAATCGAGGTCAACAAACGGACCCCCAACAGGAGTGGCGAACAATTAGTGAACCGCTCGTGTTGTCGTTGACCGACTAAGCCACAAAAAGTAGAGTGAAAAAAAACATGAGTGAAGAAATATCAAGAATATGGTGGAAAAAGAAGGAAATTCTTCTCCTGGCCTTGCCCCACAGCGGGGGCAGAGCCTAGGAAAGAAGAGAAAGCAGCAGCAGTGCACAAGTCCAGAATCACCAAAATGGTTAACTGGTAGTGTGGTCCTCTCATGTCCTCACTCTTTGACAAGGGTAGAGCCTAGGGTAGAGCCAACAGTAAAGATCACCTCAAGGGTGAAAACAAGGTGAAGAGATTCTTCTTACAGCTTTGCCCTATAACGAGGGCAGCGCAGAAAAGAGAATCAAAAGTAAAGATCACCTCAAGAGTGAAAAAGGTAAAGGGGTTCTCTTCTGGCCTTACCCCGTAGCAGGGGTAGAGCCCAGAGAAGAACCACGAGTAAGGTAGCAAAAGCATACCAACTATCTATCTGACTATATCGAATCAGCAAGATAGAAGGTGAAAGGGTCCCATATCCTCCTGCCTATTTCAGGACAGTGGATTGGGGTGACTCAATGTCTGCCTGACAAAATCGGGTCAGCAAACAAAGGAATCACAACGCCTGGTGTCTGCCTAATCGGAACAAGACACTCAGGGAAAAAGAGTGGCGAGGAGTTCCTGCCAGGTGCTCTGTCAGGCCCTCTCTACCAAGTAAGTCAAACCAGCTTCCTGCTTGTTCATTTCAAACAGCCGGATAGAAGGTGAAAAGATCCCATCTCCTCCTACCTATTTCAGGACAATGGATTGGGGTGACTCAGTATCTGTCTGATCACCTCAAGACAGCAAACAAAAGAGTCACAAAATCTGGTGCCTATTTGATCAGAATAGGACACTCAGGAAAAGAGGCGAGGAGTTCCTGCCAGGTGCTCTATCAGGCCCTCTCTACCCAGTAAAACCAGCTACCCGCTTGACTGTATATGGACAGCGGGGTGGAAAGTGAAAAGGATCTCGCCCCTCCTGATCCTTTCGGAACAGTGGATTGGGGTGACTCGATACCTCTGCCTGACCTCAGCAAAAGTAAAGAAGACACGAAGTGGAAGCCTGCGTAGTCTTTTACAGGACATCCGAGTAAATGGGTGTTGAGGAATTGCGCCTCCCAGGGACTCTGTCGGGCTCACTCAACGGTAAAGTAAAGACCAACTACCAGGCTGACCGCATCTGGACAGCGGGTAGAAAGTAAAAGGATCCCGCCCCTCCTGCTCTTCTCAGAACAGTGGATTGGGGTGGCCACTACTTCTGCCTGACCTCAGCAAGAAGCTCATGAACCACGAAATGGAAGCCTGCTTAGTCTTTTACAGGACATCCGAGTAAAGGGGTGTTGAGGAATTGCGCCTCCCAGGGACTCTGTCGGGCTCACTCAACGGTAGGTAAGAACCAACTACCAGGCTGACCGCATATGGACAGCGGGTAGAGGGTGAAAAGGATCCCGCCCCTCCTGCTCCTTTCGGAACAGTGGATTGGGGTGGCCACTACTTCTGCCTGACCTCAGCGAGAAGCTCATGAACCACGAAGTGGAAGCCTGCGTAGTCTTTTACAGGACATCCGAGTAAAGGGGTGTTGAGGAATTGCGCCTCCCAGGGACTCTATCGGGCTCACTCAACGGTAGGTAAGAACCAACTACCAGGCTGACCGCATATGGACAGCGGGTAGAAGGTGAAAAGGATCCCGCCCCTCCTGCTCCTTTCGGAACAGTGGATTGGGGTGGCCACTACTTCTGCCTGACCTCAGCGAGAAGCTCATGAACCACGAAGTGGAAGCCTGCGTAGTCTTTTACAGGACATCCGAGGTAAAAAGAGAAATATTGAGGAATTATGCCTCCCAGGGACTCTATCGGGCTCACTCAACGGGTAAGCTTCGACATCTGCTGTAGCCAGTGCGGTCTTGCAGATGAAGAAGGGCTCAATACCCACCCAGTCATTTCAACTGAGTGAATAAAGAGTCAGGCTCTGATGCCTGCCTGATCAGGACAGGGCAAACGAGAGCGTGGCGAGGAGTACCTGCCAGGTGCTCTGTCAGGTCCTCTCTACCAGGTAAACTCAACTATCTGTCTGTTCATTTCAAACAGCAAGATAGAAGGTCAAAAGTCACCTCGACATCAGCCTAACACGCATCTGTGTAGGGATGTGAGGAAAAAAGAGGTAAGTAAATGGTATAATTTTAAGGGCAGAGCCACCTAGAGAACCCTTTCTAGCAATCTGATAACCACATGGTAGAGGACAAATCGTCGTGGCCATGAGTATCCAAATGCTGTCAGGATCTCCTAAAAAAACCCTAACCCTACACAAAAAGGGGGAAAAGACATCAGAACGACATCTCTCAAGAAAGCTGGAAGAGATATACCCGCTGTAAAGTGTGTAAAGGGGCGATCTCATTCCAAAGGAGTAAAAAGAACTCGAGTAGCGAGGGAGCACCTCAACTACAGAAGGCAGGACTATGCCTGGTAAAACTAATCCTCAAAGAGGCTACAGTAGTGAACCCATACTAACTGATGGGGACCCTGTAAGAGGTAGAAACAAGATCAAAACATCCAAAGGACCTCTCCGGCAGCTAGGACTCGGATCTCAATGGAAAAAAAAGTGGTAAAAGAACCTGAAAGAGCTGACTCTCTACTAGAGGATCAAAACTCAAGAAAAAGGTGGTGGTAGCATCTAAGGTGTGATGCTCCACATCACCAGATAAGAAGAAAAGAACCAAAGTAGCGAGGTAGCATCCTCTCCACTAAGATCAACAATTCTCAAGTAAGTAAAATCTCACAGTGGTAACACCCAAACAAATTAGTGGGACCCTGTGGAAAGTAGAAGTGACCTCAACACATTCACAAGACTAATCTGGCGACTGAGTCTGGCGCATGAATGGTAAAATGGGTCACAACCAGTAGTAGTAGAACTGATCTTCTGCTAAGAGATCAAAGTTCTTAAAGGGGTGATGTTAGTATCCGGGACAAGGTATACTACACCACAAGGAGGGAAGCAGCTCTAGGTAGTAAAGGAGACACACCTACTACCTGAGGATGTTAATCATGTATAGTAGTGAAATATCATCAGAAGGGTCACAGTGGTAGAGCCTACCCTAACTGGGTAGGACCCTGCGAGAAGTGAAAACAACCAAGCAACATCCGTAAGGCTACTCTAGCAGTTAAGAGTAAGGAACGAATGCTAAAGTACGCCGGTGAAAGAAACCAAGGGGTCGGTCTTCCGATGGAAAACCGGGGCTCCTGGAACTGTAGTGCTAACACCTGAGAATAGATGTACTACATCACAGCTAAGAAAATAACTCTGAGGTGACAAGGGAGCACACCTGACACCTAATCTGATAATCATGAGTGAGATCTATGATTATCATAAGACCACAGCGGTAACACCTACCCTAATCAGGTAGGACCCTGTGCGAAGTAGAGGTAACACTGTCACATTCATAGGACTACTCTGGCAGCTCAGAGTAATTCATGAATGGGAGGTAGACTGCCAAAAGAGGGCAGTCAGGGGCGATCTCTTCTCAGAAAGACTCAAGCCCAAAAAATAGTGATGGTTACACCTCAAAACACAAGGTACTACATCACTAACGAAGAAATGCATTTAAAATCATATAAGCTCATCGACCAACTAAGTGGGAACTCAACCTTGAAGAGATCGTCAAAGTACTCTCAAGGGAGAAGAAAGAGAAATTTTTGGAGAATTTGAGCTCTTATGGAGTTTTACCGGGTTCCTCCTATGACAAGGGCAACCGGGTTTTTTTGTACTCCTAAGAGCTTCCCGTTTTTTTTTTTTTTTTTTAATCCAGGTCACATTAAAATCATCTGAATCAGCTGACGAGCACAATCATATTGAAATAACAAAGATCAACATCAGGATAGAGGATCAACACTACCACACCTGACTAGCATAGGATGGTGTGGACTCAGTATCGTACCTCCAAAAGAGTCTAAACTAATGACTCATGCATCCCTGATCACATTCAACCCATATAAATGGACCGGGTGCTACATCTATCAGATCAAGACTAATAGGAAGAAGAGAATCTCATAGGGATAAAGGATCAATATCACCCCACCTAACTAACATAGGTGGATATGGACCCAATATCCTCTCTCAAAAGAGTGTAATCTAAAAAGACTACAACATTCCCGATCAAATTCAACTCATGTGAATAGACTGGGGGGCTTCAACTATCAGAGCAGGACTGATAGGAAGAAGAGAATCTCATTCAAGTAGAGGATCAACATCACCAAACCTAACAAACGCAGGAGGGTGTGGACCTAGTATCACATCTCTAAATGATCTAAATCAATGATTTAGACATTTCATATCACATTCATCTCAAATGAATGGACTGAGGCCTTCAACTATCAGAGCAAGATTGATAGGAAGAAGCCATTCACTTTCTAATAAAGGATCAACATCACCGATCCTAACAAGTATAGGAGGGTGTGGACCCAGTCAAAAGTGATAAGTGAGCACATATTCCAAAGGAGTTTAGTACTTAACTCCCTCTAATTTTAAAAGGAACCTCAATTTAAATTTACTAACTCAGATCAAGCTCCATACTAGCTAAATCATGACATCTCACTTATATGAGTAATTTTCTCTCTTAAATTGAAATCTAATCCAAAAAGAAATTTAAATTAGAGAAAGAAATTTAATTTTCTTTATTTCTTGTATGCGAATACACTTTCACATCTTATAGGATATCAATGTATAATGATGATTTCAAAATCATAATTTTCAGAATCAAGTATCAAAAATATCAAAAGGATATAGATTTTCTGAGATTTAGAGATTTACTAGAAAGGGAAGCCATTTACTTATAACTTTTGGGCTCTTTGAGCCACTTTCTCAACTTTCATGTGCTTTGCACAAATTTCAATCACTTGATACACTTTGTGTATCTTTCACTTTTGGCGCTTTGCGCATCTTTTCATTTTTTGTAACTAGCTTCCTTTTCCAAATCTCTAAAAAAAAACTATTTCTCAGTTGTAAGATCATCTTCCAAGTACAAGAGAAGAAGACTTAATTCTCTTGGACGAGGAAGAATGGTCTACAAAACAAATCCTATCCTCTGATAAGAATGAATAACATGATTAAGAAAATTATGAAGTTTTATGCATCAATATACTATAGTTATCTATGAGATAGAGAATCACAAGATAGTAAAGAAAATTTTCACTTCTAAATCCAATTTCAATTTGAAAAAAAAGATTTCAGTTCAAAAGAAGAAATCTCTCCACCCCTAAGGTGAGATAGAGAGATCATGCTCTTTCATGAGTCATCACTACAAAGCTAGTAGAACTAAAAGAAGTGAGAGAGTCATCATAATTGTAAATCATCATTTTTTTATTGATTAATCATCAAAATAAGGGAGAACGAGGTCCTCCAGCCCAAGTGCTGGAAGGGGGCCTGTCTTCCCTCTTGAGATTACATTCATTTTTTTTAGCATATTTTTCTAGTACAGATAGAAGTAAAAAAGAAAATGTGCTTATCTAGCACTACAACAGAAGAAAGAAAAGCAAAACTAGTGCTAGCGAAGAAGCTGGAGTGGCAACTGTCGACTTGGCCTTGGGAGGCCTCATCTCAACTGCTTCTAAACTCTGTACAGTTTACTCAATCATCTGCTAAGTCTCCTTGGAGAGTGCGAACTGCCACTCTCCCTCAAAACTGTGGAGTAATCTGCCACTGTTGCCCTGACTGTAACTCTGACTGTCACTGTGGCTGGAACTGTGGCTAGGACTGTGGCTGGGACTAGAGACCATCTGAACTGTCTGAGTAGCTACTGATCTCAGAGATCCTCCTATCTCGGGATCTTCCCGCTCATCCTGGTCCTCGGGCTCTCTCTGCTCATCCAAGTGACCTCGACGGGTAGTCTCACAGACCTGGTGTACTGGTACCTCCTCATCGGAATCAACTAGTGTGTCATCGTCATCCAAAAAGGCTCGTCGCATCGCCTCTATGTACGGGCTCATAGGAGAACCGATCCTATGAGGACTAGGGACAACCTCTGTCTCAATCCGTACTGGCGATCTGTCTGGGGCTAAAACTGAATCATCATCAACTGCCATCGGGACTGCCTCAGACCCGGAAGGAACTGCCAAATCCGTCTGATCAACCTCCTCCTCTAGCTGCTCTGTCTCTGCTAGTGGTGCTGACTCAACTAACTGAACAGGGTCGACAGGGGTGTCCGCCTGTCGACGTCTCCAAACCCACCTCCTACGGCGGGGCACTGTACCGGCAACTGGCTGTTCCGGGGCTACTACCTCTGAACTGATCTGAGGTCGGGTAGGCTCCTGCTGCTGTCTCCGTCCTCGACGACGTGGGCGCCGTCCTGCAGCTGGAGTGACTACCGGTGGTCTGACTACTGGGGCTGCAGGCTGCTGGGGTGTCTCCCCCCTCTGCCAACTGTAGAGTCTCCTCGCAGTCTGTCGTCGTAACTGAAAGGTAGCCCGAGAAATCTGACGGAGTAAGCCCTCCCGACTGACGGGCCCTCTGCCACGAGCTAAGCGGACGATGTTCCGAATCCTCTGGGTGAGGGCTCGGACACCAGCGTCCCTGGGTACCCTAGCTCGGGGTAGAGTAGTGAGGACAGGAGGAGCTGCCGCTATACGGACAACATCCTCCTCATCTCCACTATGCGTCAGTGGGGAGAAGCGTCCTCCCTGAACTGCCTCCAACTCGGGGGCTACCATCACCTCAGGAGTAGGTGCCTCAACAACTGGACGTGGCCTCCGCTGTCTAGGAGCCACTCTCCTCTGCCTCTGAACTAACTCGTCGTGAACAACTGCATCTGTCATCCGCTGCCTCTCTGCCTCTGACGCAGCTAGACGGAGCCTCCTGTTCCTATTCCTCCGGGCCCTTCTCCCGAGGCCGGAGGTGGAGGTCGAGGGAACATCTGAACCCACTGCCTGGGTGGCAGGGGGGACAGGAACAACTGGAAGTGCCGGGGTCTGCCCGGCAGCCTCGGGGTGAGAAAGCCGAGCGAAAACAGAAACCCGGCCAGAAGAAGGCGAAGGCACCTCGGTCTGGGCACCCCTCTTCCTAGTGGAAGTGGGAGGGGCAACCCGAACGCGAGGTACTTCCGCCGGAACAGTCGGAGTAACAACAGCAGCAGGCTGTCGGCGCTGAGGGACCGGGGCAGCCTGTGCAACAGGAGCGGCAGGCGCAGGTCGCCTGACCGCTGCACGAACAGGGGGAACTACTGCAGCAGGCTGCCGGCGCTGAGGGGCCGGGGCAACCTGAGCAGCAGGTGCGGCAGGCACTGGACGCCTAACCGCAGGACGAACTAGGACAGGGTGTGGCCTAGGCACTGGTCGCCTAGCCACAGCGTGCACTAGCTGCGCAAGAACAGGAACAGGACGTGGTGCTCGGACTGGGCGCCGAGCAGCAGGACGTCCAAAAGGGCGCATGGCTGCGCGTCCTCTCCTCTGAGGAGGAGAGAATGCAGCAGCCTCCGCCGGGGTCGGCCCGCCAAGGGTGACGAAGGCCGAGTCAGTGAAGGAACCAAAAGTGATTCCTCCTACTGGCGGACTAGCAAGCAGGGACTCAGGGAGAGTCACCCGCGCGTCCGAACCAAAAGCAAAGGTAACGGAAGGAGCTGAACGGGCCATGGCACTGCTGCCAAGAAAGGAAAGTGAAAAGGTCAGTAAGAATAAAAATCAAGAAAGAAAGAACGAGTATGGATTTGATAGGATAGATATGAATAGATAGAGGACGGAATAGCCTGCTAGGCTGGAAAGAAGTGAAGTAGGGGAAGAAAACCCTAGCTAAGGGGAAGGAACCCTAACTAAGGAAAGACCCTAACTAAGAGTGGGACGGACCTAATCTAAGGAGTACCAATCCCGGAATACACACAAGAAAAGATAATATATAATCCAAAGATGGAGAGAGAAACTGGTCCCACCGTGGTCGCCAGAAACCTGTGGGCCTCCGAAGGAACACCGCTCGCGGGGGTTCGAACGCAGAGGGTACGGCCGCACTATCCCGTAGGACAAAACGATCGCAGACCTCTACACTCGACACGAACGGGTCGATGGGAGGGCAGATTGGATCGCGCATACGACTGACCATTGGGGATAGATGCTGTCGCCAGCACACCCCGATGGGTAGCAATATGCACGACCTAGTCACGGGTTTCCCTCACTCGATACGAGAGATCGAGTGGGGTAAAGTAGATTGCGGGGCCAAGTTTCCCACGGGCGCAAGCCCCCATGGTTAATTACATCCCGGGCCGGAGCCCGAGAAGACTCTCGATTAAGGATCATACATTATCTTTTCCAAATTGGGATTAGCACGAGGGTATAGACTAGGAAATCCTACTCAAAGGAAAGAAAGGTCTCAAAGAGGCTCGATCAACATGCATGGCTCATACCAGCATTCGGAGGCTCTAGGGTACTAGAGAGAAACTGGAAAAAGAAAGACAAGCAATCAATCACATGCGTGAGAGAAGGATGGAGGTGGCGTCATCCTGTAACGCAGATAAGTAGGATTTAGAGTCCCCGAAAGAAAAGGACCTACCTACTATTTAAGGCATACTACGAGACCGAGTGTAGTAGCCTCGAACTCTAAATCTAGATTGGACTTAGTGTTCGACACACACTAAGACCAGTGTCCTAACTAATGCGATGCAAAATCTGGACTTATCCCGGCCTGGATTGGGGGAGCCAGCTAACCACCTAATCGATTTAAAACCATGCTGTCAAGCCAGTTATGAAAGATGGGTGGGTGGTACAGTTCTTTGGAAATAGGACCGACATCTAGAGAATTTCCTAAGTGGTCCTAGACTTATGTAGGTCAGATGCTCCTAGCTAATGCAGTTAAATTTTAATTAGTTGGTTACTAATGCAATGCATGCTAGTTGAAATGTCAGCTCATGAATGCTATAGAATTTTAAAAACAGGCTTATAAAAATAATTTTTTGAAAAGACTGGGTCTCCCTAGGTCCGGCACTTCATCCTCATAGGCCAGATTATCCGGACTCAACCCGCAGGCAGGGAGATGTCTTATAAGAAGGAGAGAAGAATGCAGTAATATGCATGCGACCCGGACGATTCCGGCAATTCCCTAGGTTCGTTAAATTTCTATATTATCTAAAATCCTAAATTTTTAAATATTAATTACGAGTAGAAAAATTTTATAATCCTTAATGAGCCTAATACGATCCAGGCGAAAACAAAAGCGGCATGCAAGAAACAAACCTAGAAAAAAAACAGGCAATTTCTACTGCACAATCAGGTAAACACATCAATATAAATCAAACTAATCAAGTAAATGTCCATAGGCCAACTGCCCTTTAATTACAACCCAGGGTATGCAGAAAAGTAAAGTGGCCGGGCACCACTGCCAACAACCCGGATTTCTAAGCCTATGACAGACGCCAACAACTTTGAGTGGGATATTGGGTCTTCAAATCTTTAGTCTTCTGGATATCTTCTCCTTGGACTTCTTGGATCTCTCCTCCTTGGACTCCTTGGATCTCTCCTCCTTAAACTCCTTGGATCCGTCGTGGCTTGAATATCCAAACGAAGAGACAATTCCCCCAGTATGGGGGTATTGCCTTTTCTCTTTGGATATCTAAAGCCATCCAGCTCGATCTTCCAAAAGGAAGAAGACTCTCCCCTTGAGGATGCCTTCTTCTTTTAGAATCCGAGCTGGATAAGAATATCCCAACTCATAGTTGTTTTCACAACTCTTAACAATTATTACAAATGAATTACATTAATTGAAAGCAGTAAATTCTAAAATCCTGCAAGGTTATCCTAATGAAAATCCCAAGCAGTTTATATAAAAATGAAAATGCTAACACCAGTGACCCTGTGCCAAGCCATGCTCTTAATTTTGAGGGCTAAGCAGCTCCATCTGTAGCAGTTATAATGATTTAATAATTTTAGCCCTCATTTCATTTTAGGGGGAGCTGAGCAAGCACCTGCATAAAACATTGTTATAAATCATGATATTGCTCCCCCTTTTATTAGCTTGAGCATGGCCACCTGCACGGAAGAACAGTATATATATGGCGTTCCTAACCTAGGGGTAAATCTAGCGCTCACATACAGAGTGCAGAAAAAAAATAAGCAAACACACCAGCAATTTCAAACAGCATGCAATGAAATCCGTGAAAGCTCCGGCACACAGCAGAAAAGTAAAACACAGCGGCCTAACCTAGGTCTAGAAGTGGTGCCCTAGCAAACAATCCTATGTGTGTGTAAGGCTAGTGTGGTTTGGATAGATCCTAAGTAGGATAGTTAGTTAAAGTTAGCTAGAGTTCAGGTTTGTTGGGGGGTCTGAAAAGGGAATTTTGTTAAAATTCAAATATTAGTGAATTATGGTCCATTTTAATTATTTCAGTTTGTTGATCAATTTTAAGGGATTGGGATATTCGTATTTGAAGTTCAAATTGCATTAGCCAATTTTGGAAAGTTCCGGGTCCTCCTAGGTATTAAGCTAAGGGGACAAAAAGTCACTATGGGAAAAAGGCTAAGTCTGAGATCTCTAACATCTTAGGAAAATACTAGACCTTAATACGAGTAGTTAGACAGGTAGTAGACTGAAATCGGAGTTTTCTAGGCAAAGTTATGAATTTTCTAAGTTTCGGGCCCTATCCTATAGACTAGGGTTGACCAAAAAGTTGACTTTCTAACCTAGGCCAATTTCTGGAAACCTAAAATTTTTAATAAATACTAGGCCCTAATTGGAGTCTAATGCAAGTGAGTTTACCTAATTTGGAGTTTTCTACAATTAGTTATGAGTTTTCTAAGATCGGGTAATTTATTAGAATTTTCTAAATTTCCTACTAAATAGCCTTTTTTATTGTTTTGCTCCAAATCAGCTCCAAACTGACTGGAATCACTCCCAAAGGTCAGGAATGACCAGAGAAAGTGTTTCCAAGTGTTTGGAGGAGGTTTGGAATTTTTAATAATTTTTAATGAATTATTAGGGGCAAAATGGTAATTTCCACCTATGGTCAAATTAGGGGTCAACCTGAGGTCAAACTAGGGAGCCCTATTTATCTAAGGTCAAGGATCAGATTCTGGTCAGTTTGAGGCATTATGGGTATTTTTCTGACCTAAGGTGTATTTATTGTATTTTCCGGAAGGTCTCGGGGCCTTAATTAACCAGTTAATTAGGATTGGTTAGCTAATGACTTTAAAAGCTCCTAAAAATTCCTAGAAAATTCAGTGATGTTTTAGATGTCACTAAGTTTAAGTGTTGTAGTTTTCATGTCGTTCTGGGATCTATCCTAGCTCCTAGAAGACTTCTAAGTTCGCTAGACGAGTCCTTAATTTTTGTCCTTAGGGTGTCACTACGTTGTAGGAGTTTAAAGTGATGTTTAGTCTAACCCTTCAGGTAATAAATGCATGGGAGTACAAAAATGAAATAAACACACCATGTCCTTAGATCTAGGAGAGCCTAGGCTAAGTGCTCGTGGTGCAGTCCTATACATGCATTCTACGAAAATAAAAAGCCAGACACCTAAAGAACGGGTTAGTGAATGATTGAGACTCAACCATTCACTAACCCACTCCCCCATGATTGCTCTTCACATCTAGAATCCATGTCTAAAATTTCATACGATAGCGAGTCTCCCAAAGTTAGGATTTATGTATAAGTAGTTTTAAAATAGTTTCAAAATACTTATAAATATAAATATATTTTTGGAAAATAAAATAATTGAAAATAATTCAATTTATAATACTTAAGTATAGGGAAACCCGCTGACCACCCTAACGAAGTCTCAAGCGATTTAAAAATATTTTGTATCCTGAAAATAATTATCATAATTAATACTTAATATCGAAGATACTCGAATAATCGAATCCAAATAGTGATTGGTCAAAACAGCCAAAATCAAGAGCTGGAAATGGTTCCAAAAACATAAAGCTCACTTTTCTGAAAAGAATGAGGGGTTATACGCAAAAATCCGATTTAAAACGACGAAGATACGAATTTCCGAAGTTAAAACATAATAAAATAATATTTTAAAATAGCCGTGTTTCACTGGTTTTGAAATAACAGAAAATATAGACATGCTTTTCATCTGAAAACAGCTTCAAACTATGCAGAATTCAAGGTACATCCAAAACAAGGTGCTGTGCGTCGACAGCAGACTTAAAACGACAAAGTTATGTAGTTTCAAAGTTTAAGTATAATAATAATAAAAAAATAGTACTTGAAAATAATACAGTTTGCTGTTTTTCAAAATAAGTACAAAAATACTAAAAATATTTGTGCAATGAAGACTTCAAGAGGTGCAGAATCAAAATACGCTCAAAACGAGGCGCTGTGCGTCGACAGCGGATTTAAAACAAGAAAGTTGGGTAATTTTGAAGTTTAAAGTCGTTAAAGGGTAGATCTTAAATATAGTTTTAAAATACTATATATAAAAAAAAAAAATTAAAAGAAAAAAGAAAACTTAAGGTAAATAAATAATAAAAATAATCATAAAATAGTAATTAGGTTATTAAAATAATAATTATAATAATTTCCAAAAAAAAAAAGTCATTTAAATATATAATTACTATAATGATATATTAGAAAATATATATATAAATAAATAACAATAATAATAATAATAATAATAATAATAATCATAATAAAGTAATCAGTAAACTAATGATTTAAAATATTACTAATTACAACAACTAACCATAATTAAATAATAATATAAAAATAGTTACACAAAAACAATGATTTAAATAATAAAAAAAAATAGGTTCTTACTGTTTCTTAAATAATTAAATAATTATAACTTAGTTTTAAACAAAATTGATTTTGAAACGACGGGGACGAAAAACCGAGTGATTCGACATATTGTGCGCGAAAAACGGAGAAAAATTGGATTTTTTAGGATTTTTTTTGAGTGAAAATACATTAAAAACTATTTAAAATAAATTTAAAATCAAAATTTCAGCCGGCGGGTGACGTGGCGGCCCGGGATTGGCTCCCGGGACCGCGGCCAATCATTGGCGGCGGCGCCAACCAATGATTGCGGAAATCATGCCGCAATCACGGCCGCGGATACTTATCCACGTCACCGAGCTCCCGTGGCCGTTAGATCCGCGTGGAAACAAACGAACGGCGTGGATTGAGCCACGTCGCTGCTAGGACCGCGGGATCGTCCAACCCGTCGGACGGAACGCCCGTCCGACTAAATCTAAGCCGTTGATCGTAAGATCAACGGCTTAGAGAAGCTCATGCATGCAGGTCATCGGACCGAAACCCTAAGTGGGTTTTTTTTTGCTTCGTTCTCTCAAACGACTAAACAAAACGCAACGAAACTTTAGATCTGAGTTCTACGAGTGAAGATCATTCGTGGGGGGTATTTGGTTCAACTTATAAAGTGCTTTTCAAAAAGCTATTTAACCCTAAGCATTGTGACCTATTCTAAGGGATTTTGAGAGATCTAACCGTCCGATTTTCGCGTTCTTGGGCTCGTTGGATTCGTTGAAACAGCAGAAATCTTTCTTCTGTTGACCTCGAGACCTGGTTCTCCTTGGATTGGGCGGTAGAAGGCCCGAAAGTTTCGTGGCTTTGGTTTCGCCGGAGTTCTCGCCGCCGGCGGGCCTAGGACACCGGGATCTGGTCGGGGAAGATGAAGGGAGGTAGTGGGAGTGCTCTCCCGAAGTTTCAAGGCCTGAGGTGGTCTTTAGAGAGAGGGAGAGCAAAAGCCAAAAAAAAGTCCATAAAACGACCTCAAATTTTCTATTTAAACAGCTCAAACCTATTATGGACGGTTTGGATTGAATCTCACTCTAATTGGGAGGGAAATTAAGTTGATTTGAACGAGATTTTTTTTGTTTCCAAATGTCAATGGGCTCTTAAATGTATTAAAATTCTTTTAATTTTAATTAAATAGGCTATTATATCCTATTTAAGACTTGATTTGACCAAGTCAAACTTTGACTTGGTCAAATCAGTCAAGAGAGCCAAAAGGGGATGAGAGGTTTGAGCCATTAAAGTGATCAGATATGATTTAGGCTCTAAAAGGGCTTAAATGGGTCAAAATTGACCCATTAAGACTTGGGTTGATCAAGTCAACAGTTGACCTGGTCAACTCAGTCCTCCACGCCCATGGTTGGGCAAAATCGAGGTCAACACCTAAGAGTTTTAAATTGTCAGAAATCATTTTAATACTTTATAAAAAATAAGAAGATCATTTTAATATATATAATTTATTTTTTTAATTGGGAGTTCATATGTAAGCCCTACCTTGCTCAATAGCATGAAGGAACACTTTGTAAGATTAGGGTTTACGAATGAAAGGTAATGTAGACTTGAAACCACTTAGCGACGATTTAGGGTCTAGGGATGTTCGTAGCTATGATCTAGAGTTTGGTGTAATTTTACAAGGGCCTTAAAAGTGACAAACCTTATGCAGAATCAAGATAGATTATACTTGATCGAGTTGGCCGATTGTATAACTCTTGTGGCTTTTCATTTTCTTTCAAAGTTTTTGCTTGCACTAACTCATTTTTATGAGTGAAGGGGGTTCATATTTCCAAATGCTATTTGGTGAAAATTAAAAATATTGAAAATCAAATTTTATTTGATTTGGTTCAATTTGCTCACAAAAGATTTAGGAAAGAACAGTATGCAAGCATATATGTGATCTCCTAGTCAAAATAGGTTAACTAGTCATTTAGCATATAGTGTTTATTGGTCACATGTATTTAGCACCTTGCACTTACAAGTAGATATTGGTCTAGACTCATATAATCTTTGCAAGGCATCATAACCTCTTAGCCTAATTAATTTAATTTCAATTTTATGATTTGTAGTCGAGCTAAATTGATACAATTCAATCTTTATACTTTTCTTTCCAAATATGCTAATTATATTACCTCTATTTGTAGGTTAGCTAATACAATGTCATGCATCTCAAGATAGCCTACACGATATTTTAGGATAATCTACCATAACTCTTTGCGAGATTAACAAACAAAGCTCTACATAGGGTATTGGTTGGAAACCCACACTCGACGGGCAAGAGCATGGGCGGGCTTCGCCCTCCCACTGTGACTTTCGGGATGTCGTATCCACCCATACCCACCCACTTCCCACATTTTTTGAATGCAATCTCCCACAAACTGATGGCCTTGAGGCTTCTTGCCCTTTACTTTAACTGCAAACTTTCAAGTTGCATATCGGAATTTATCATGATCACATAGCAATTCAGTGATGCGCACTACATAGTGAGGATTGCGGTAATATTCAGCATACGGTGATTGACAATGTAAATCAATTTATCCCTCGATGTTGAGTACCCACCTACGAGGTCATGGGCGTACCCATACCCATCCATACCCATTGGATAAGGGTGGGTATGTGGGTATGGGTACCCAATGCATGGCTTTATTAATAAACATTATATTTTACAATATAACTTTAAGCCAACTTTTTAATTAAAAATATTCTTTTTATAGCTATTAGATGAGATACATAGTAGAGCTTGCTAATGATCAAAGCCCTAAAGCCTTGGTTCACATTCATGTTATAGTAGGTCAAAAGTATATAAAAGTCTCTAATTCAAGGATATCTAATTTGCATGTATATTATATTTCTTAAGATAGAGCTCTCCTTGTTAGACTGGTTTTAATTGATACATGTAAAAGGTTATCTTGTCACATTATGCAGTGATTGTCATGTTCCAAACATGATTCCAAATCCAATTGAATTGCATTAGTTACATATAATTGGGTTATATTTGTAACATCTCTTATCAAATCCAAATAACTTTCTATGAATAATCTTTAATTTGAAATTAGTTAGTAATTATGAGTTTTGGAATGTTGATGGAATAGAAAATAATTGATATTTGGAGTTGCAAAGTTGAAAATCCAAGTTTAAGAATATCTTTGTGAGCGTCCGGCACCGACGTTGGCGGCCCCCCGGCATTGAGCTCACTAGTTTTTGGAGAATTTGAGCATGTGTCATGACACTGGATTTTAGGTGAGCATATTCTATGAGAATATGGAAGTTTCTCTAAAGTGTTGCAAGGTATGGCAATCGTGGGACGAATTCTAGCCCCATTTATTGAAAGCAGATGTGAGAGGTTAAACAATACTATAAGTAGTTTTTGGCACCATCTAACTGAAGCAGATGTGTGAGGAATTCTAGCCCCACTTACTACATGCAGGCATAAGTGGAAGTGGAGGTATAAGTAGGCATCGGAACATTTGCATATTAAGCATTATATTTTATATGTTAATATTCTTATACTACATTAAATTTTAGAAAACTCTAAAATTCACATATGATATGTGACAGCGTCAAATTTTGTGTTCAGTTCTACTTGTTTTTATCCGAATTGAAAAAAAAAAAGATAAATATTTGAAATTTTATATTTTGAACATATTTTTCACGTGCTTGGCAGTGTTTTGGTGTATGAAAATGGTATGTATGTGCTTTGGAGTGAGTCATAGGGTTTTGGAATTTATATTGGAGATTTTTAAAAATTTCCCCATGAAGTGCCTTAATGTTGGGTGTTTGAGTCCCGCGGCACTGCAGCAATGCTTGGGTGCTAAATACTGACATTACAGCATTGTAGTCTCAAGTTTTTTTGGATTTTAAACTAACATTGTAATGTTGGATAGTTGCATCGCAACACTAAGCTATTATCTACACTTAAATAAATATTAAATCTTACTATTTTATTTAGTCGAACTCAGAGGCATTCGACATTGATAGAGGGGATTTGGAAGGAAAAGAATAATTTTTGGGCCACTTCGGGTCATTTTTGTCTGGTAGCCCAATTGTAAAAGTTGTCATAATTAAGGTATGTCACATTATGCCTATCTTAGTTTTCAAAAATATATTTTTTTTTCTAATTAAATTTGTATTTCTATTACAAAAAAAATAAGGATGATAACTTTGCACTAGAAAAACTTTCACCATTTAACTTTTTATGTATTATAGAGATTGAGATTTTGAACATTTTAAATATTTTCTCGAAATTTTATACTTGAGTTTTGAAATTTATACTTTTTTTATTGAATAAAAAATAATCTGGACTTTGAAAAATAGTGTTGTACTACGATTAGAGTCTCAAAATGATATTTTACATAATTTATAGTAATTTAGTTATGTTTTGAAACTGTGCATTTTTTCAGTAGGATTTTGTGTTGCCTGCCATTATAAAAAATTATGTAATTATGAAATGTGTCTAATTATGCTTATATTACTACAATATAATAATATATGTGTTTATGTGATTGAATTATATGTCATTTAATAGTTTTGATATGAAAAAATATTTGTTGGGAGATATAAAGGGCTAGAATCCTTTGAGATTCTGTTTGTGAATATGAATATGAAAAATATGTTTATTGGGAGTCGTAAGGGGCTAGAATCCTTTTAGATTTTATTTGAAAGTGGGAAAAATTCTATTGGGAGTCATTAGAGTCTAGAATCCTATGAGATTCTATTTAAGATAGAAAAAATCTACGATATGAACTATTATATAATAAATTTAGTTAAATTAATTGGTCAGTATTATTATTTGTATCTTTGAATAACTACAATGCTCTTATTATTTTGCTTAGTATAATTATTTATTATAATGCATTTAATTATATTTAAATATTCTAAAAATATTTAATAAAATATTTAAAAATTTATATCAATGTTTGCGTCATGTTAAGCTGTTGTAGCTCAATATGATTTTACATTTTGATTTAAGAATCTGAGAAAGATAAGAAGCTTGCTGATTAGCAGTTCAGGATCTGATCTGATTCTATATATATAGATATTTCCCTATTTTAATTTTTGTACATTTATTACTAGTTTTGGTTATATTTTACTATGCTCTTTTTTATGTTGCTATGTACTACAGTGTAGATCATATATATTCATTTTGATGAATTGTGGATGAGTTTATTTTTATACTCTAGATATTTTAGTAACTCTATAGTATGTTGTTTGTTTAAAATATATATTGGAAGATAATCTAAAATATTGTCAAAATTAGATATTAGAATTTGTCTGACATAGTTCAATACAATAGGATCTTTCTTATTGGGTTGGGTTATGATATGATATATATTAGAAAAGTGAAAGTGAACCTCTGGAATTAAGCATTATATACGACACAAAAACACTTATGTGAAATATGGTTATGTGGTTAAGAAAGTATATGTGATAGCCTTGAATCGGGTATACATATTAGACTCTTGTAAATTCTTGTTTTATGTATATTCTACAAATATTGGAAGTCTTTGTATTTTCTTTTAGTTAACAATTTTGAATAAATTGCTTTTAATTCTTAATTTTGAATATTAATATTTGTGAAGAGGTAGGAGGGAGTTTGCTGATTTGATTGAGCTCACTCTATTATTTTCAGATGTTTTAGGTAAAGAAAAGGATCCAGTAGAGTAGATCTAATATAGAGGACTCTTGGAGCTTAAATTATCAAGTACTATAATTTTTTGTAATCTAGTGTTTACTTATTTGGCTAACATATTTTAGTGATCTAGATTATTATGAATATATGTTTTGAGAAAATGAAAATTGTTGATATTAATGTGATGAATGAAATGTTAGTGGCTCTCGTAGTTATTCATAGTGGAAGAGAATAATCAATCGTAAGTTTAGGTAAGTCCAGTACAATCTTATTTCCATTTTTTTTACAAGTAGTCATTATACTACTAAGAATTATAAGTTTTGCATCTTTTTAGTGAACTACTTAATTCATCTACATAAGAATTTTTTTTTTCCTGATTTAAGATCACAAAAAGATATAATTCATTATTACTAATAAGCATCTCATGATAGGTTAGGTAGGTTATCTCGCAACTAATTGATCCCAAGCTTTATAATTTGGGATAATTGACTTATGAACTCTTTACTAGGTTATTTTTATCTTTTCCTAGACTCCTCATCTTTTACCTATCATATTTTGAGCACTTTCATGCTTCTTTTTTACTCTTCAGTGATTCAAATATCGATACTATGTGGATATTTTATTTGGAGAGTAGTAATATATGGTGATTCACCCTCTTTCTTATGGACTAATCTATTTCAAAATATAAACTATCCTATTTGGATAATAGTCTTTGAATTATAGTCAATATTTAAAGTTGAATGGGCAAATTAAGATACTAACATATTACATTTATCAAGACCATCTCTTTGTGATGTTCTAAAGTATAATTAATATTAGGGAGCCTAGTCCCTTTAAGAGATTGATTAAACCAAATTCTCTTCTTGACTCGATGAATTTTGATGATATATAACTTTTCGTGAGTATTTAGTATGGGTTAAGATTAGATTTATTGGTCTTACCTCACTAGACCTATTTGATATCTTCTTATAAAATGTCATGTACAAGAAAAATTCTCTCATGTCATCATCTTTTTTTCTCATAATAAGTATATCAAGGGGATCTATTTGTAAGTATAGAACTCTTTAGTTTTTGGGCAATTGACTTGATGTTATATAACCAATTAGTTCAATTCTAATATAGTATTAAGCATTTTATTAACATTTAAGAAGTACACCTCATACTAACTTAGCCAATAGGTCCATAATTATCACAACCCAAACCGATAAACTCATAAATTGGACATGTCCTTTCTTGTTGGCTTGAGATAGGTAACCCCAATATCTAAGTTTTAAAAATTATTCAAATTTTCTTCCACTATGAGCTTAAAAAATAATAACAAACCACAAAGCTACTACTAATATGTAGTATACTGAAAATAAACTCATTCATAAAATTCTCTTTTCATTTTTTTATGAAAATTTATCCACAATATTGACACAACAATATATAATTACGAACAAGAATATAAAATAGAATAATAATTAATCATGATTGTATACAAGTTAAAAGAAAGAAATACATGTATAGACTTAGATCATATCCTAAATTGCTACTTAACTGGCTCATTTCATTTCCCATATCCTAAAAATAAAAGGAAAATATGTGTGATCTAACACATCTCAGTAGGCCACACATGTATCAATTTAAGTTTCCAATAATCTCACTTATCAAGCATTTAATTGAATATAAAAAATAATATAATATATCACTGTGTTGAGCATAATAATAATTTTAATTATCAAAATTTAAAATAATAGTACTAAAAAGTAAATAAATAAGTACTTTATATGTCAAAGCTAAAAGTAATAGATTCCCTCAAGCCCTTATGGATTCCATTAGAAATATATTAGATTTTAGACCCTTATTGCTTCATATTCATTTAGCATCATAATCTTCACCACACATCAGAACCTCCTCAAAATCATACATATCAATCAAACAAACACATAAGTTATTGCATTGCAATAATAACACATTAAATAAACTCATTTCAGAATTTTATAAAATATTATGATAGTATGCAGTGGAATACACTACTATAAAAAAAATCATTATTTCATAATATAGCCAAATTATCAGAGATGGTATAAGATAATTTTTTGAGACTTGAATTGTACTATAACATTATTATTTTTCAGAGTCAATATTATTTTTTAATAAATTAAAATAGCATAATTTCCAAAACTTCCATGGGTAAAATTTCTAGAAAAAATATCTAAATGTCCAAAAATAATTGTCCCTATAACATACAGAAAGTTACGCGATAATTTTTTTTACGGATAAAAAGTTATTTTCATTTTTTATTACATAAATATAAATTTAAGATAATTTTCAACCTCAATCAAAATAACTTTCAAAATTGGATTGACATTTAAAAATGATTCGAAGTTGCTAAATTCCCTCAATTTTCTCTCTAAATTCGCTTTCTTTATCTCACGAGAGTGAGTAACCTAAAGAAAATTGAATAAATGACATAGTGGATTCATATATTTTAAATAATAAAATTTGCTCCAGCACTGTGACGCTCCATGGTGCTAGCAATAGCACCGCCACGCGGCGTAGAAAAACCCTAGAGCATTAGTGTCGCGACACCTAGAGGAAAATTTTAGATATTTTTCAAACACGCAAACTATAATAACTCAAATATGTGAAAATTTATTTGGAAAACATGAAAATTTCTAAACTAAAGCGCTTTGGCTCTAATTTTAAGCGTTGTAATGCTAAACCAGCAGATTCATTGATTAGGAGTCGTAAGGAGCTTTGGTTGAGAGTTATAAGGAGTCGGGGCGACTTATTCATGTGATTCAAGGGGAGTTATAAGGAGTAAATTAATTAAGAGTTATAAGGGATGATTGATTGAGAGTCATAAGTGCATGAGCAAGATACATTGAGATACACTCATTGAATATCTGAATGCTAATACCGACACTACTACAAATACTGTACTGATATTGTGACTGACACTAATACTATTTATTGACATTAACACTATTTAACGTTATTGATCATGATACTAATATTGTTATTGGCATTAGTACTATTGATTGTTACTGATATTGTGACTAATGATGTAATATATTAAGATATGATAAACTATAAAAAGATAAATTGATACATATAATAATTATATATGTTGATATAACATATTATTCTCTTTTATTTTACATTGATTTCAATTGTAAGATTTTAATTACTTGCTGGGCTATATACTCATTACGTGGTTTTATATATTTTCAGGATTGATAATGATCTTATGATATGAGGCTCTAGACAGTACAAACATGCAATCATATTTTTTTTCACTGTTTATTTGTAAGCTCAAGTTAAATGGTTAAAATGAAAGACATATATAATTCTTCCAATATAGATCATGGAGTGTGATATAAATAGACCCCCGAGACCTACTTCAGAACACATGTAGCTCTTAAAATGCACATAAAATATTCTAAGACACACACATAAGGGTTCAAATGCAAGAATTAATAATTTACCTTTTTTAAATTGGGTCAGAACATGTTGAACTGAATACTGAATCTAAAGGTGTTACAATAACACTATTTATATTGTATGTCAACATAAGTATTAGAAGGATTATGAGTTGCATTGATAACTAATGACATGTGAAAGTTGATATAAGTTTCCTAATATTCCAATATAGTTGACATTAACAACTCATGTTAATGGATTTTTTAGACCAAGGGGGGTTCAACCTAAATATTGAGATGACATAAGCATGATAATAATGTTTAGACTAAGCCTCATCAAGTTAGTCACACTTGGTGATGCTCTATGGAATTCTGACATGTCTTAACTTACCTTACTCATATATTGACTTGTAATATAGGGAGTAGCTAGAAAGGTGGCCACATTAAGCTTTTTTCATCTCAACACTAAGAGAAGATGTTGTTAGAAGGTGGACTTATTATCAGTAGGTGGACATCAAATTAAGGCATTATGTCGACCCACCACTACCTGCAATCATATATGGTAGACGACTTACCTATATATTATAGACCATCATGTATGTGAATTGGTAGATTATAGCTTGTATGTGGGTGGTAAAGATGACGAGTATGTAGCACAACAAGTTAACAAAGTAGCCATAAATAACCCACTAAAAATACAAAACAACTAGCTTTGAGTCACATAACTTCCTATCCATATAAGAGAGGCGTTGACGATGTCTTCTTTGTGAGAGCACATCTTCTTATTCTATTGGAAG
This sequence comes from Dendrobium officinale, assembly GCA_019514585.1. Taxonomy (NCBI): domain Eukaryota; kingdom Viridiplantae; phylum Streptophyta; class Magnoliopsida; order Asparagales; family Orchidaceae; genus Dendrobium; species Dendrobium officinale. The sequence continues at coordinate 52,619,973 of CM033684.1, forward strand.
AGAAATGTTTGACTTTTATCTTGATGGTAGTATGCATTGGTCGTCTAACATATTTATAGTCAACTGGGGGAGGAGTGGATCATCTACTTTAAAGAAGGTGGTGGCTATGATTAAATAACATTTTAAAACTCAATCAACTAAATTGTCAAATAGGCAACACGTTGTTACATAAAGCCAATAAATATTTACTTGCTATGTTGTTAAAAATATGTGGCCTAGTTAGAAGAGTGTTGGAAAATTTCTTCGGTGGGCATACCCATTAACTTTTATAGATTATATGACTATCTATTTCTTAAGCATATCAAAAGTGGTCAATTAAGTTATTTGAATATAAGTCTATCAAGACATCACTTAAGTTGTATGAGTTCTATAATGTATTGAGATACAATATATATCATCTACTAAATTAAAACAACTAAAGTTAAAAAGAAATCCATCTTTTATAATACAAGACAAAATAATATCTTACAAAAATAGAGATTTAATTTAGGCCTAAATCACTTGGATAACTAATGGCTTAAGTCAATTTTTGGAATAATTCCAACTTATTTTTTTCGAGTACCATTTGGTTGAAAGTTTTAGCCAATACCTAAGCTAAAATGCCAAATAAAAATTTGGAACACATAAACACTACTCATTATGCTTTATGCATTTAAATGTTAAGGTTTCATTTGGAAAGATTTTCTTACACGTCTTTAAATCTCTTATGGAAAAAATAATTTTTTAAATCTGCTGTAGAAAACAACTTTTTAATACACATTTTTTTAAAACGTAATAAAAAATAGTGATAAAATAAAAATTATAATTGCGATTTAAAAAAAAAAAAAAGCTATCTCAAATGAAGCTAAATCATACAAATTCATATAGAAAAGTCTATGAAGTTAATAAAACTTAGTGTTTATCATGTCAAATAGTTTTTAAGATCCAAACACTTCAAAATTGTTTTTAACCAGATATTTGATAACTGTATGTGAGGTGCGGGACTGAAGATCGCATCCGGTTCAACTCCTCGCAGAAGTTGTTGACCGATTCGATTGCTTCTATTTTTCTTTTCTTTGAATTTACAGACAGCGCAAAGCGTGTACTTGGAGTCTTGGACCTATTGAGATTCAAACCTCAGCAGCCATTAATGTTACACAGCGCAGATCACATCTTTCTTCATAAAGTTCGAAGTGCAAATCCTTGATTCTCGTGAAAAAGACTTTTACTGTACTATATCTCTTCCTCTTATCCTCTCACTCTCCCCTCTTTCTAAGATGAAAAGGAGAGGGAGAAATCCCCAGCTCAATCTCTTTTACCTTGTTTTCTTCTTTTCGTTCGTCTTAAGTGCAAGAAATCAAGGAGGGGGCGGAGGAGGGGCTAATGGAAGAATACAATTTGATGCGGGAGTGATTTTAGATTTAGGTTCATGGATAGGAAACATAAGCTTGAGCTGTATGAGAATGGCGGTCGACGATTTCTATGCGGTGAACTCCGGTTACTCCACCAGAATCTCTCTTCACATCCGAGATTCCGGCGGCGATGCTTTCGGCGCCGCCTCCGCAGGTAAATTTTATAATACGAGGTTTCGTTCCTTTCCATTTTTTATTCTTGTTTTCAGTTTTAAGGAAACCGACGCCGAAGCCCCATTCTTGACTGAGTAAAAATTCCACTAAAAAAAAAAAAAACTGAAACAATTTCGTGAACACCTCTATAAAGTTTGATTATTTACAAAATTAATAAAATTCTAGATTTTTACTCAAAATGGCAATCATTATAAGATCTTAGCCAATATGTGTTTTGCTTTTATTAAATTTCCAACAGTTTGGTAGTTTTATTGCGTTGCATCTGCAACTGCAAGTATATAAATTTCTAGCATTTAAGTAGTTGAGGGGTTTTGGGATTTAATCAGCTGAGGGACTTGCATGTCTAACACTAAAGTTTTTCTATTTACTTTTATAATACCACCCAAAATTTTAAATCATATTTGGTAGACTTTTAGCTTGTTGAACTGAAAAAGCTGCAATCTGCATAACACTTAAAAACAATTAAATGCAAGGAATAGAAACATATTGCAATAGCTGTTTGTTGTAACTGAGAGTTACATTATTTTTCCAAATCACTCGTCAATGCAGTTACAATGACTATGTATGTATGTATGTATATATCAAACTAATAAACTGTTAGATGTAGTCCATTATACATCAATGGCAATGATGCAATTCGGCAGAAAGGAGTTGTGAGTACGGTAGAGAAAGTGCCTATAAACTAAAGATAGTGGCTGCTGATAAGATATAATTCATATTAGTGTTGCTTGTCATCCCTCCTCAAGTTGAGGGTCTTCTCTAGCTCATGAAACCACTTGATTGATAGCGATTTCGTAAAATGGTCTTGATCATGCACAAATCTCGAGGCATATTTAAGTTGGAAACTTTTAAAATCAAATTCGTGATCATATGAACTCCGATTTCAGTAAACTTAACCAAAGGGCTCCAAATCGAAGACTCAAAGCTTATTTGGAAGATTCAAAGTATTAAATGGATAACAAAATGATATCAAAATATTACATGTTTATAGTCAAATCGAGTGGCTCGACGAGATGAATCCAACGAGCCCAAGATCGCTGGATTTCTACATCATCAAGGCACCTAAACAATTAAAAAACTCTCTATAATCAGGGGAATTAATACGAGTCATTCGATGGAGCACTCCGAACTTGCCCCGGATCTTCCTATATTTACAGGGTGAGCCAATCATGAAAATCTATAAATAGACCCACACTCTATATATAAGGGGGACCTTTGGCGAGAGATTGGAGAGAGCTTTGAAACCTCAAGAGCTCTAACACCACCGCCCGGACGCCGATTGCCGCCGGACTTCCACCCGGCCGCCGACCGTCGTCGGACTTCAGCCCGACTGTCGTTGGACCACCTCCCTGCCACTGACTGCCGCCAGAATTCTACCCGGTCAACGACCGTTGCTGGACTTCAGCCCGATCGTTGTTGGACCACCGCCTGGCCTCGCCGGACTTCCACCCGGTCGCCGACTGTCGATGGACTTCAGCCCGACCATTGTCGAACCACCGACTGGCCACCGACCGCCGCCATACTTCCACCCAGTCGTCGACTGACTTCCACCTAGCCGCCAACCACCGCCGGACTTCCACCCGGCCGCCAATCGCCTCCTTACTTCAGCCCGACCGTTGACCGCCGCTGAACTTACGCCCGACCATTGTCGGACCACTGCCTTGTTGCCGATCGCTGAACTTTAGCTTGACCTTCATTGGACCACCGCCTGGCTGTTGACCGCCACTGGATTTCCACCCGTTCGCTAATCGTCTCCGAACTTCAGCCCGATCGTCGTTGGACCATTTCCCGGCTGCCAACTACCGCCGAACTTCCACCCGGCCGCCGACCGCCGCTTGACTTCCACCCGACTGCCAACCGCCACCAAACTTTAACTTGACCTTCTTCGGACCACCGCGTGGTCGCCGACCACTGCTGGACTTCCACCCGGCGGTCGACCGCAGCCGGACTTCAGCCTGATCATCGTTGGACCACTGCCCGATCGCCGACCGCCGACTGCTGACCGCCATCGGACTTCAGCCCGACCATCGTCGAACCGCCGCCTTGCTACCGACTGCTGCCGTCGACTTTAGCCTGACCTTCGTCGGATCACCGCCCCCCGTCGGCCGCCGTCGAACTTCCACCCAGCCGTTGACCGCCTCCGAACTTCAGCCCAACCTTCATCTGATCACCGTTGACCGCCTCCGGACTTCCACATGGCCGCCAAGTGTCGCCATACTTCTGCCCGACCTTTGTCGGATCATTCCTGGCCAGCTGAACTTCTGCACGGACGTCGTCGAACTTTCGTTTGACCGTTGTTAGACATTTGCCTTACTCTCCAAACTACTGCAATTTGATCACCTATAAGTCAAGGGACGGGTCAACCTTTGTAATTCACTCAAATTTAGTGGAATCTTTTCACCTGGGTGAGTCCCCGTGGTTTTTCCCTCTTTGGGATTTACACGTAAAAAGATCGTGTATTTTATCTCTCTCTTTGTTTGTGTGTTGTATATCTGTGCATCGCTAAGACGAAAACTTCACTCACTCTACCGCCGCGAATATTCTAGCCTGCAACAAACATATATTAAAATATCAAGAGAAGTGCTACCTTGGTGATAAAATAACATGCAGGGGTCAACAGTGCTGGATTGAGACCCAAACTTGAGCAAATGAGTGAAAAAGTGGCAAACCAATGCCTTAGAGATTGTTTTAATCCATAAATTGATTTCTTCAAAAGACAAGCATAATCTAAATGTTGAGGATCTTGGAAGCTGGGTGTTTGAGCCATGCAAACCATGCCATGAAAGGAGCCATGTAGGAAAGCATTAGACACATCTAATTGCAATATTTTCCACTGAAAAGTAACTGCCATTGTAAGAAGAATTCTAATTGTAAGTAACTTGGCAACGGGATTCATGCCTTCGCGGCATTTTTCTTGAGCCAACAAGTACAACAGAGAAAGTGCCTCTAAAGCAAAGATAGTAGCTGCTGAATATCGTAAGATATAACTTATACTAGTGCTGCTTATTAGAGCTTACAAAATCTTACATAACAATTGAGGGTGTAATATAAGTTGTGATGCACCCAAGATAACTTATAGAAGTTCTTAAGGATTTAGGGGACCATTAAAACTTACCAATCTCTCCAAATCAACCAAGGAGAACCTTCTGACCTTGTAGTTAGATAGATTAAAAATCTAATTTTATTTTTATAAAGCATTAGAATACTATTGAGAATTATTTGTCTATATTAATGAATATATTTATTATTAGTAATATGGCTTTTTATTTAAATTATTTTTTTTGGCTATTTATTTAATTATTAACATCTTTCATGTAGTTAGTTAGGTTTGATTATTGATCGATTATAGCTTACAGTCAATAAGAAAATTAATAAAAAACTTGAGTAAGATTTTGAAATTCAGATCTTGTTCTAGCTCGATACATAAAAAAAAAGAAGAACTAGACTGGATAAAGTAGTGCTCAACTCAACTGAGTTTATTTACATCACCAGATAATTCCCTTTCGAACTATTGGATTTTAGCCTTCATTTTGTCTTTTTGATCAGCTTTTTTATGTGAACATAATGCAATCTCCATGCATTGCAGCGATCGATCTATTGAACAATGTTCAAGTGAAGGCTATACTCGGTCCACAAAAATCATCACAAGCAAGTTTTGTAATGGAGCTTGGGGACAGGGCACATGTTCCTATAATTTCATTTTCAGCAAAAAGCCCTTCCCTTTCATCTACACAAAGCCCCTACTTCATGAGAACTGCCTATAATGACTCCACTCAAGCAAAGGTTATAGCTTCTATTATTCAAGAATTTAATTGGAGGGAAGTGGTTCCAGTGTACGTCGATGATGAGTATGGCAATGGAATTATGCCTTTCCTAATAAATGAATTTCAACTTATTGATGTGAGAGTCCCATACAGAAGCAGTATTCCTCCATCAGCCACTAAGAGTCAAATTCTGAAAGAGCTTAGTAGGCTCAAGGAAATGCAAACAAGGGTATTTGTTGTGCACATGACATGTGATCTTGGCTTGAAACTTTTTACAATCGCCAAGGAGGAGGGAATGTTGAAAGAAGGATATGTGTGGATTACAACATATGGTTTGACTGATATAGTGAATCTGATGGGTTCACCTGCAGCTAATGCCATGCAAGGAGTTTTGGGTGTGAGGCCATTTGTTAATATGACCAGTAAGCTTCGCGATTTTAATAAGAGATGGAGGAAGATATTCCATCAAGAAAATCCTCATGCCATAATTACTGAACCCATAGTTTTTGGCTTGTGGGCATATGACACTGTATGGTCATTAGCTCTGGCAGCAGAGAAGGTTGGGATGAATAATTTGACATTCCAAGTGGCAGATATTTCCAAGAGTTCAAATGATATAGCAAGCATAGGTTCATCATCAGTTGGACCAAAGCTTCTTCAGTCCATACAGAGTACTGAATTCGACGGTATGGCGGGGAAGTTTCATTTAATTGATGGCCAGTTGGAGTCGCAGCTTTTTGAGATAGTTAATGTGGTGAAGAATGGTATGGTGAGAGTTGGGTTTTGGGCTCCTCATAATATCTCAGGCTGGAAAAATTCCAAAGATAAGCTTGATGCTGTCATTTGGCCTGGTGAACCAGAGCGGGTGCCGAAAGGATGGGAGTGGCCTACAGCAGGGAAGAATCTCACAATTGGTGTTCCTGTGAAGCCAGGTTTTCCTGAATTTATTCGTGTTGATGTGGATCCCCATTCTAAAAAACAAGTTCCCAAGGGGTACTGCATAGATGTATTTGAAGCTGTAATGCAGAATCTCTCTTATGCTCCGTATGAATATGAATTTTTTGAAGATAAGGATGGAAATATGAATGGGACCTATGATGAACTTGTTTACCAGGTTTATCTTCAGGTTGGTTTTCTTGACTTGAACTGACCACTCTCTTCACCTGTCTTGAAATTCTAATGCCATTGCTGAATTGTGCTTATATGATAAGTATAAATAGTTACAATGAAATCATTAAATAAACCCCTTCCTGATTTGGTTGTTTAAAAAATCGTTTAGTACATTTGAATTCAGTTAAAACGCAACAATTTCTTGAATCCAGTGCAAGTTCTTTTAGATATCATCAATCATTACTCCTTGCCTATTCCTCAGTATGAACACAGAATGCATAATCGGTATGATATTTGCACTGGCCTTGGTGGCAAATTTTACAACATAAATTTTCCATTAGCTTTCTTGTAACTAATGCCATGTTCGTAATTGTTGAAACTATATTTATCTAGTGGAAATTAGCCCAATCATGCTCAGACCTACTAGAGTCAAGGAGCTAAAAAAGAGAGATTGAGTTCAAGAATCTTAAAATGAGTGTGCGGATTAAGAGTCTCACTTGATCTTTCATTGAATTGAGTACAAGACAAGATGAACTTTTTCATGGAAGGGTGAACCACGGGATTATAAAAGAAAGAGAAATTTGAAAGAATTGAGGTTGGGAAAAAATTCAAGAAAAAGATCCAAGAAAAAATTTGGGAAACCTCTCCATGTTGGACAATCAACCCTATATTTATATGCTCGAGTCGATGTCAATTCTATAAGCTTTTGACTATACAGGCCTCAATACTGTTTTAGTTGTTGGATGTCTTTTTAGTTAGATGTGTAGGTTGTAGCCTTGCTTGAATATGATTGATGCCTATTAGAAGGTGGGTTCCCTTCTAGACAAGTTTTTAAAAATTAGATCGGACCAGTCGGTCTGACTGGTTCAACTGTGAATCAGTCATAAGGTTGGTTCGGTCCTTCTTGAAAACCGCTTATGCATCAAACCACTAGGGCTGCAAATGAACCGAGCCGAGCCGAGTATGTGAGTGTTCATGTTTGTGTTCATTTAATACCAGCTTGTTCATGTTTGGTTCATGTTTGTTCGAGCTTTAGCATTTGTGTTCATGTTTGATTCATTAATTTAAGGAGTGTTCATGTTCGGTTCATGTTCAGTTCATGTTCGTTCGTTTAGTGTTTATCGAGCTTGTTCGCGAACATATTTAACTAATTTTTTTAACTATCAAACAAACACGTTCATGAACATATCTATGAACAAACACATTTATAATAAAAGCAATTGTCTATGTAACAAAGGTAATTATTATTTATATTTATTAATTTTATAGTCAAATATTAATTATTTTCATCGAGCTTATTCACGAGTTCAAAATCGAACACGAATCGAGCTTTTTATCGAGCTTGTTCACGAACTTCAAATGATGTTGTTCGCGAACATAAATGAGCCGAACGCATTAGTGTTCAAATTTGTTTATTTAAGAATCAAGTATTTAAAATATTGTTCAAGTTTGTTTGTTTAGTTAATTAAACGATCGCAAACAAGCTTTAATCGAACCGAACAACGAGTAGCTCGTCGAACGTTTGGTTCGCTTGCAGCCCTACAAACCACCCAAAATTGGCTAGAATCGCCAGTTCAATTAGTGAACCAATTCCGGTTCCTTTGAACCAATCGGTTCAATTGCCTAAATAATTAAATAAAGTAATTTATTACATTAAGGATTAAATATTAAATAATATTTTCAATTTAACAAATTAATTTAAATTTAAAATACTTAATTTTTAAATAAACATAAAATTCTTATAATTATTATTTGACCTAAAATGCTAATAAAGCATCTTCACATGGTCCCACAACTCCATGTGAGTTCTTACACAAGAGAAAGTTTCCAAGTAATGTAGGACTAAATAGATGAGTTGATGTTATGAAGCTCACAACATACATAGTATAAATTTTCAAACACGTTTTTTAATTAATTTTTTTAGTTAATAATTATTTATTTATTTATTTGTACATACACTACAAAAAATAATTTTTATCTATTTAGTAATGATAACATACATATATAATTATGTTTAAGTATATAACATAAATTAATAATAATTTATATTAAATTTATAATTTATATGTTAATTAAAGTTATATTAAATGTGAATAAAATTTAAAAAATGAATGTATTTAAATATAAAATTATAGAAACTATTGTTTATGTATGTATATATATTAAATTTTTAGTCACACATTTATATTTGTTCATGATTATCATATCATTATTATTTCATTTAGATAATAATTAAATAATTTTAATATTTATTACATCATCCAGTTTAATCATGATTAAATCATTGAACCTTGAACTTCTTATTTCATCAGGTTCAATGTTTAGTCCAATTTTCACAACCATGCTTCTAGATGATTATGTTTTAGTTGGACATCATAGTTGGGTATGACTTCTGTGTATTGGTCACCTTGTTGTATCTATTGGGTACTATAGACTTACTACTTGCAGCTTAATACCATTGAATGAGTACTCGAATCCTAGCACCGTTGATTGGGAAGTAGAGGACAACTTAGATCCTCTTTGCGGGTTCTTAATTGCTTCTTGAGCTATTTGTATTTGGCAATTACTCTTGGGCAAGTCAGCACAAATGACTTAATATAATAAATTGTAGGCTCAGCTGACCTAACCTATGTAAATTAACCCAAATCAATAGTGGTTTGTCCCGTTGTGTCAAATCGACTTGATCAACTGAGCCTAAACTGATTTTGCTATACAATATGAAGGTGCATGCTTTCTTAAGAATTTTGTTAACTTATTCAAAAAGTATTTTCCTTAGAGAGAGTCACCTTAAATGGTTTGGTCACATAAAACGGTGGCCTTCCGATGTCCCGGTTAGGAAAGTAGAGGTATTAGATTTGACTTATGTTAAAAAAGGTAGAGGTAGACCTAAAAAGACTTGGTTAGAAAATATTAGAAATGACCTTTCTTTATTAGATTTAAATGAGAATTTGACTTTTAATAGGACACGATAGAGAAAAAAGGATTCATGTAGCCGACCCCATATAATGGGACAAAGGCTTTATGTTGTTGTTGTTGTTGTATTCAAAAAGCATTTTCCTTGTGTTGACAACAGCGCATTTAAGGCTCTTCCTATCAATTGTCCAAGGTGTGCCTATAATAATAGGAAAATAGAAGATTCTATTTGGGTCATTCGAACTCAGTAAATTGTGTTGCTTGATTGCTTTTTAAGATGGAAACATAGCTGACAGCCTTGTAGGTTGGACACATAATTGGACTAGATCCATTTAGTTTGCTACGTTAACACATTTGAATTACTTAAAACAAACCTAATTTTGTTTTTAACAACCATACTGACTGATTAAGTAATAGTTTATTAATGAAGAAACTCTCTTTCTCTCTCATTAAGTCCACTAGTAGGCTTGATCCAGCTTGAAGGAAATATCAATTTTCCTACAGATTGGATTTTGATCTCGGAGATTCTATAGTTAAAATCACCACCATTGATTATGTTCTACCAAACAATAAATATCTATAAATAAAATTTTATTAAATTTATGATTATTTAAATATATGTCAAGTATAAGAAAACAATGAATGATGCACCATTAATGTTGCAAAAAATATGATTTTTTTTTTCTAAATTAAACTCATTGACCTCAGTCTAATAAAATGTTAGGCGCACAAATAAATTTGTATCAATTTGAGGAGCTTTCTCCAAATATGAAATTTGGTAATTCACTATTGTACTCTGTTAGTGATGATTATTTGAATGTTTGACTAAAGAACACAACTATGAATCAAATAGTTGACTTAACATGGTGTCTATCTAATTTTTTTTTATAGAGTTAAGGATTTTTTATTTAGGTTTTCAGAGTTCATGCTGAAAATATATTGTAAAAAGGTAGAAAAAGCTGAGCCATAGATGGAAAGATGTCAAATAACAGCAGGATCTTGCATCCTTCAAAATGAGCCCCTAATTCCGGAATTAGAGTCCTTTCGATGATCCATTAATCTAAAAATAATTTTAGATTCTATGTATATTGTACCACATTAATTCTTTCCTAGGATAGGAATGTATTTATTATAAAGATTCTTGAAATTTCACAAAGAGAAAATTTTAATCGTTCAAAATTTATTTTATTCTGAATTGAAATGATTCATTATATCTAACTATCAATTGAAAACAATTCAAACTAAAATTTCTAATAACTAGTACAAATTTAACTGTTCTATTTGAATTTAGGACAATTATTAATCACATTCATACTCGCTCCTTATATCTTTGTTACGCAGCATTGACATCTTCTAACATAGCCGAGTAATTTTTCATTTTAAATGTCTGTTGGGGCTTATTTGGTTTGACCAAATAGATTTTCATTGACTTGGAAATGTGTTGTGTAGAAAGTAGCCTAAAAGTGATTCGTGCAAAGCAAATGCAGCTACTTTCAACAACCTAAACACCTAAAATGTAACTTTAATCCGTTCTATTTTTAGCTAAAGAGGCCCTATGGTTCTCAACGTAAATTATAAGCTTATATAAACATAATTGGAGATAAATAAAGGGGGGAAAAAAACTCCAAAATCATTACTTTTAACTCTATTTTTGTTTGAAGTTATTGAGTGCTGTCTTGCTATTCAGATGATATATTTTTCCTTAAAGTATTTATCAGTTTCAACTTTCAATTATTCTATAAAAAAAAAAAAACTTTCAATTATTCTTCCTGATGCCCTAAACCTACGCTATTGTGCTTCTCTTGGTCCAAGCTTCTCCTAGCTTGAGTATACCTTATATTCAGAAGTGTAGGAAACAACAACAACAATATCAAGACTTTGTCGCACTATATGGGGTCGGCTACATGAACCCTTCTTCTCCATTGTGTCTTGTTAAAAGTCAAATTCTCGTTTAAATCTAATAAAGAAAGATTATTTCTAATATTTTCTAACCAAATCTTTTTAGGTCTGTCTCTAGTTTTATTAACATAAGTCAAATCTAATACCTCTACTTTCCTAACCGGGTAATCGGGAGGCCGACGTTTTATATGAACAAACCATCTAAGGAGACTCTGAAGTGTAGGAAACGAACAATTTTTTTTTGTAAAAAATGGATAGTGGTTTTAGTTAATCATTTCCAGACAAAAGTCTATTATAGTGTCTTGTGGCTATCATGCCCAACCATAGCGTGCATCAGCATTCTCTTTATTTTCAGCTCAAGTCACGGTCATTCTCATCCTTATAGTCAGGCCAAACACTTAATTTAATATTCATTTGGCAATTTTACAGCAATATCGTCCCTGTTTAAGAGTATGTACTGGAATTCCATGCTTGGCAATGCAACTCAAGATATTGTAAAATGTGGCCAACTGTATCTATGTTTGGGAATATCTTCAATGTTTCAAATCATGTGTATTTCAGCTGGTGATTACACATAATAGTCTGCATCATTTCTACCGGTCTGGCCAAACACTCATTACTATTCTTTTGATAACTTTGCAACATTTTACCATCGATCATTGAGAATATCTGACTCAAAATTCCATGTTAGAATGACACTCCAGACCTTGGAACTTGCAGCTAACTATATCTATTTTAACTTTCTCACTCTACTTTTTCTTTGATAAATTGGTACCAGAAATACGATGCTGTGGTGGGAGATGTGACAATTATAGCCAATCGATCCTTATACGTTGATTTTACATTGCCCTATACGGAGTCAGGGGTGTCAATGCTTGTTCCAATCAATGACAACAGCAAAAAGGATGCATGGGCCTTCCTAGACCCATTGACCACTGATCTTTGGATAGCAAGTGGAGTCTTTTTCATCTTTACAGGATTTGTTGTTTGGGTTATAGAACACCGGATCAACAAGGACTTCAGAGGAGAACCTACAGAGCAGCTTGGCACTGTTTTATACTTTTCCTTCTCTACTCTGGTCTTCGCACACAAGGAGAAGGTGCTGAGCAACTTATCACGGATTGTGGTAATAGTGTGGCTTTTTGTGGTTCTTGTACTGCAATCCAGCTACACGGCAAGTTTAAGCTCGATGCTTACAGTGCAGCAACTTCAGCCAACTGTGACAAACCTGAATGAACTCATAAAAAATGGAAACCATGTTGGATACTTAAACGATTCTTTCATGCCATCTTTGTTAAAGCGGTTGAATTTCAAAGAATCCAAGCTCATTGCTTACAACTCTCCAGATGAGTATCATGATGCTTTGGCTAATGGAACTGTTGCAGCCATAGTGGATGAGATACCTTACCTCAAGATCTTCCTCAATAAGTATTGTGGAAAGTACACCATGATTGGACCTACTTATAAGACTGATGGGTTTGGTTTTGTAAGTATCACTCTCTTTAACCTTGCATGCACAACTTAGATATGATAATGTCCAACAAATTTATGAATAACTGTATTGTTTATGTTTTTTTCTTTTAAAGTCATGAAGTATTGCTATATTTTAAATCATTTAAAGAGGAAAATCTAAATGTGATTTTGACTAGTTGAAATGAAAGACTCATTCGTTTTAATGTTTGCTTCAAATATTCTGTTTTGTGGCCTTTTCTAATTTTTTTTATTTTTTATTTTTTTATTCCTTTTTTATGGCCTTAATTCATATATATTTATGAGAAGATAAAAAGGATCAAAATAGTCCCTCAACTCTTTGTGAGGGACCAATTTGGTGTCTCAACTCCTTAAAAATCGATCTTTTTGGTCATAACATCAAATGTTTTGGTTAATGGTGTTAAATCAAGTATATTTTAGTTATTTTTTAATTAAATTATTTATTAAATATAATTTTCAAGTAATAATAATTTTTCTAAAAATATAAAATATTTCTTTAATAGAAAAAATTATTAATAATTTTTGTTTTAATTTAGGATCATTATAAACTAGAATTACTAATAATTTTTTTAAAAGAAATATTTAATAAGTTTTTAAATATTATTACTTGAAAATTGTATTTAATAAATAATTTAATTAAAAAATGACTAAAATATCCCTTGATTTAACACCATTAACACCAAAATTTGATGTTAAGACCAAAAATGCCTCTTTCTAATCAGTTGAGGGATGGAATTGGTCTTTCAATAGAGTTGGGGACTATTTTGGTCCCCACATATAATTAAGGGATAATTTTTATCCTTTTTTTTATGAAAATGTATAAATAATTTCTGTCAGTAATTGCGCTCTAAATCTTTGAGTAAAAACTTTAAGCTTTTAAAGCTAATTGCGATCTAGTTGCATGTAACTGGATTTTTGGAACAGTTTTTAACAGTCTCAAGTAGTTGGCTCACTCCGTTCGCTGCATGTCTTAATTTCTCAAAACTTTCCCTGATTTCATTATTTTTCTCTTCCGTGCTTCAGATCCTTTGCCTCAGCATACATATATATTTTCCTCGTAACATAGTTTTGCATCAGCATTGCTGAGCATACTGAACTTTGTAAATGTAAAGCCTTTCTCTTCAAAGAGTTAGTGTGCTACAGCAACTTGAAGAATTTGTGTGCCAGAACTTATTCATTTCAATTTCAAGTGATTCTCAGTTACACAAAATCTTATTTTACTGACATTCTTTCAATATGAGCAATACTGCAAGAATCAAAAGCTAGTCGTTTTAGCAGCAACCTTTTAATTTTTTAATTTCCATATTTACAGGTGTTTCCCAAGAACTCTCCATTAGTTTCAGAGGTTTCAAGTGGGATCCTTAGATTACTGGAAAGCAAAAAGATGGGAGATATTGAGAATAATTTATATGGCAATAGGAGCTGCCCAACCCAAGAAGAGACTGACACAAGCAGCCTTTCATTTCGTAGCTTCTGGGGCCTGTTTCTTATTACTGGAGTTGCATCCATGGCATGCCTAGTTCTTTATTTGTCACATTTCCTCTACAAACACAGAGAATTCCTGCAAAGTTGGGTTCCTGAGGAATCCTTTTGGCAAAAACTCGCCTTCTTGGCCAAACTCTATGATCAAATGGTGCGCCCAGATGCAAACAAGACTGGCGAAGCGAAGGAAGAACAAGTGGATGTCATGACCAATGCTGCTATTAGTGGATCACAAACCCCTTCAAGCATCTCCAATCACACAATCGAAAATTTTGAATCTGAGGAAGAAATAGAAGCTTCATCAGATGAAGAAACTGCATCAGGAAGGGAAATCAGCTGGCAAAATCCAGATCCACCATCGTTTGCCGACATGTTAACCGCAAGAGATCAAAGTGATCGTTGAACACATTATTTTTTTCCTGGATTTGATGAAATGATTCAGCATTCATAGCAGTTCATCTGCTGACACAAGTGGAAGGTATGAGTACTGAAGCAAAGGTACACAAAAAGAAGTTCATAAGCCAAACATTCTATAGAAAAGTTCAATAGATATATTTGTGCCATAGTTGATAGTTTACGTATATATTTCATTAAAATAAATTGAGGGTGGGAATTTTCTTTCCTTCATTTGCATGTATAATATCTTTGGTGATTATGATTCATGTCTTTATTAAGCAACTTGCTGTTGTTAATTAATTGTTAATATTAATCTTACTGTAATATTATCTGTTTCAGAAATTCGATTTATGACTGAAAGAGAACATAGAATAATACATTGGAGACATTGTATATTAGTAAACATATATATGGGAAAGCAATAGTGAGGATGAAAATGAAGGTAAAATAATATAGAAGAAAGAAAACTAAAACTAGAATAAAAAATATGCATGTTTCAACAGAATTATCTTGCTTGCTTCTGCAACAAATATAACTATTTTCATTATGATTGAGAAAGCTCGTAAGGTTTTCGCACATAATTTTCTAGTTTGGGAGAATAGTAAATAACAAAACAAGTAGTAAAACAATTGAAGGAGAAGATAGCAAATAACCAAATCTTCTTTTGTGATAGTATACTATCAAATTATTCTATACACACAAATAGTTGTAGACAAGAACAACAATGACAACATTTAGCTTTTATCTCACTACGCGGGATTGACTAAATGAATTATTTTTCTTCTTTGTGTCTGTTAAGAGTCAACAAATAATTATAAAAATAAATAAAAATTAAGATTTTTATAGGGGAGGAAAAAAATTCAAATAAGATGAACTCCAATTTTAATTCTAGTATATTTATATCTGATTGCTAGTGATCGATCTATAATTTGTAAATATATTTAACTATTAAACATATTTGTTTGACAATAAAAATTCTAATTTTGATATATGGAGCTAATTAAAGTAATCACAACAAATGCACGACTCTTATTAATTTTATTATATGGTTCAATGCATTTGGTGGAAGATAAGATTAGAGGGAGCCGTCTTAAATTGTTTGATCGCATAAAACGGCAACCTAAAATCTAATAAATCAACTCTGAAGTTTGTAATCAGCCAAAAAAAAGAAGAAAAAGTTTGTAGTCAACCAACCCTAAATTAGAAAGTTGACACATTAATAACATAGATCAATAGTAGTGAATTTTAGTTAGATAAGAAAATTGTAGACTTACTTAAGCTTGATATAAGGGTAATCAAGACTTAGGATAAGATTTGAAAGTAAAAAAAACTACTCCTTTATGAGGTCTAAGGCACCTAGGTAGATGGAAAGCTTCCACTTAGCAAAGTGGCCTTTTACACTTAACCAAGGGCAAGAATTTTACTTCAAGGAAAAAACATATATAAAATATGCATCAATGAACGCATAACAATGTTGAGCATGCATGCAAGTGAAAATACTAGTCCCTTGAACAAAAGGATATGCATAGTGTATGTGCACACACATCTTCTTTCATTTATGAAAATAATACAAAATGTTAAAAAAAATTTGTACATACACTTCATTTACATCATCATCGTCATCTTACACGGTTCTGGACATCTATCACATTTTAGGATGATTCAAGAAGCTCTCCTCTCTCTCTTATAGTCTTTTCCAAAATTTTCAGTTTGGCATTCCATTCTTAGAGCTACGAAGACTTCAACAATTAAAAATAAGGCCATTTAAAACATGATATAAAATTAAAGGTCAAATAACTCACAAGTGGGATATAGATTTCATATTCACTTCGGTACAAATTAAATAGTTGCTCTTATGGTTATTGCAGCGTATAATATGAACAACCCAATCCCTCCCCTATCATGCCAAAAACAAACGCAAGCTTCACATGAGAAAGAAGTAGGGATCACCCCTATAAATTAGGCACCACCCGAGGACTAATGCCCACAAATAATATGACAATATACTTTACAAAAAAGAACATCATACTTCAATCAAACTCCATTTCTTTCTCCTCTTTCACGTGCTTCTTCATCTCTCGCCAGCTTCGCCCGCACCCCGCGCGCACCCACTTCACCGGCTTCGCCCCCGGGTTCCGTGTCGGGTCGGGTCAACCCGGCAACCCGCCGGGTCGGGTTCGGATTTTCGACCCGTTTCTCTACCCGGGTCGGGTTAGGGTCGACCCGTTTTGCACCCGAGTCAGTTCGGGTTCGACCCGAACCCGACCCATGACCTGAAATTGACACCCCTAATACACGTGTAAAGGATGCGTTTTTAAACGCAAATGTTTTTTTTTGGGACATTTAGGCCATTTAAGACAAACTCACACACACAACGCATATACAAAGACTCGAACCCAATACCTCTTAGTTGGAAGCATAAGCTTTTAACCAACAGGCCAAGGTGAGTTGTGTTAACGCAAATGTTTTTAGCTTTTTTCATTGAAGATCAATCTTTTCTAACGATTTCTGGTTTTTGCCAGTTTGTATTTATTTTTTTCTGCCCATCTTTATTATTTATCTGTCAATTTGAAAATGTTGTTTAAATAGATAGATAACATAACTTATTTTTAGTGTATTCCTATATATATCTAATATAGCCAATTTTTTAGTAAATATTTTTCAGCACTGAGAAATTTTGAAATTGACAACAGGACTTTGGAAGAAAAGTTTTACAAAAATTACTACATTTTTAATAAATTTAAAATTTTGAAACTTTTTTTCTTACAGAAAATTAAAAAAATTTAAATTAAAATCAAATTTAACTAAGTTTTAATTATTTATTTGTTATTTGTGGCAAATTAATAATTTTGATGAAAAATGAAATATCAAATTAAAAATTTAATAATTTTAAATTTTCTGTTAATTTAGAGCTCTTGTTTACATAGATGGTTAACGTTGTAACTTTTTTTAGTAAAGATTTTGACATGATGAGAAAATTTGAGAATTACATTTGGTATTTATAATATGACTTTTTAAAAAATGAGTATATTTTTAATAAATTTCATTAACTTGAAAGTTCTTTTTTGAAAGAAAATTATTTTTTTTTTAATTTTATAGACGTTAAGATATTTACAACAACAAAAACACAACAACATCAAGCCTTTATCCCGCTACGTGGGGTCGGCTACATGAATCCTTTTTTCTCCATATGTCATGTTAAGCGTTAAATTCTCATTTAAATCTAAAAAAGAAAGGTTATTTTTGATATTTTCTAATCAAGTTTATTTAGGTCTATCTCTACCTTTCTTAATATAAGCAAAATCTAATACATCTACTTTCCTAATCAGGTCAACGGAAGGCCACCGTTTTATGTGACCAAACCCCTTAAGGTATCTTCTAATGAAGCTACTCTAACCTTTTCATGTATATGCTCATTTTGTATCATATCTCTAAGAGTAAAATCACTCATCCACCTGAGTAGGACTACAAATAAACCGAGCGTTCAATGAGCTGCTCATGACTTGGCTCGATAATAACTCATTTATGTTCGTTTGATAAGTTAAATGAACGAGCTTGAACACTTTTAATAAATACTGGATAGATAAATAAACGAGTTTGAACAACTTGTCATTCTATTCATTTATGTTCACGAACAATATTGTTTAAATCTCGTTAAGAAGCTTGATTAAAGCTCGTGTTTGTCTCGAATTAGCTTAAAATAAATAAGGTTAAATTATTTAATTAATTTAATAATTTATAAATGAATAAATAATATTATTTTACATAATTAAATAATTATTTTTTTCATTGAATAATATATAATTCTGCCTCTCTCTTCTTCGCCCGCCTCTCTCTTCTCAGCCCGCCTCTCTCTTCTCAGCTTGCCAGGCCCTGCTTCGGTTTCCACTCATCTAGTCCCACATTGTGCTAGCCTTCTTGGTTTTGCTCTGTAGAATGAAAGATATTAGGAGTCCGTTTGAAAGGATGCATATGTGGATGGGTCGGGTCGAGTTTATTAAGAAGTATGACAGACGGTTCGACAAGCCCGAGCAGGGCGAATAGGTCGGCAAAAGGCTCATTTGTAAAACAAAAAAAAAATTATTTTGTTAATAGTTTCAAGCTCGTTATCATGCTCGATAAGCCTAAATGAACCGAGCTCGAATATGAACTCGAGATGAGCTCAAACAGAGGAATTTTATACGAGCTCGAGCTCGAGCTCAATCAAGTATAAAAAATGCTCGAATATTATTGAGTCGAGCTCAAACACGATCTTGGCAAACGAGCCTGAGCTCAAACATGTTGAATCTCAATTCATCTTAGTTCATTTGCAGCCCTACACTTGAGCATCCTCATTTCTGCAAGACTTAATATTATGCTTCTCTTTTAATGGCCAACATTTTGCACCAAAAGCATTACAAGTCTCACCACAATCTTAAAAAATTTTCCCTTAAGTTTGAGTGGGACTTTTCTATCACAACATAAGCTTGATGCATTCTTCCACTTCAACCATCCAACTTGAACTCTACTAATAATATCCACATCTATTTCACCATCGCTCTGAATAATAGACCCAATATATTTAAAGCGTGCACTCTTATTAATGACTTGATAGCCCAAAATTAGAAACCCTCCACTAGATCTATTACTACCAAAATTACACTCCATGTATTTAGTTTTAGATATACTCAAACAAAAATCTTTAGACTTTAAGGTTGACCTCCATAATTCAAGTTTACCTTCAACTCGCTCTGTAGTGTTATCAATAAGAAGAATATCATCAGCAAAAAGCATACAGTAGGATACAACCTCTTGCAAATGTCTAGTGAAAACATCCATGACTAAAGAAAAAATGAAATGGGATTAAGGCTGATCCTTGAATAAAACCAATAGAAATAAGAAACTACTTGGTCAAACCACCTTATGTTTGAACACAAGTAGCAACACCTGCTTACATATCCCTAATGACTTTAATATAAGCATTATTAACTCATTTCTTTTCTAGAACTTTCCATAACACTTCTCTTGAAACTTTATCATAAGCTTTCTTCAAATCAATAAATATCATATGAAGATCCTCCTTATTGTCTCTATGCTTCTCCAACAAACCTCTCATTAAATGAATAACTTCCAGATATAATAGACCTACCCGACATGAATACAAATTGATTTTGAGAAATATTTATATCACGTCGTAACCTATGCTCTATAACTCTCTCCCAAAGTTTTAAAGTATGACACATTAATTTAACTCCTATATAATTCACATAATCTTGTACATAACCTTTATTATTATGAATCAACACACTCATTATCCACTCACCTGATATATTTTTAGTCTTCAAAATAATATTAAAAAGTTTAGTAAGCCAAGAAATTTCCTTCATGTCCTAATCATTTTCATACCTCTAGTGTAATATCATCAAGTCTAGTAGCTTTTCCACATTTCATTTTCTTTAAAATCTCTCCAACTTCGATTTTACTAATACGCCGATAAAAATAAAAAAACTTTATTTTCATTTAGGATGTTAAGGTCACTAAAGTCAATCATATGATCACAATCTTCATTGAAAAGTTTAACAAAATATCTCATCCACCTTTGTTAAATATCTTCTTCAAATACAAGTACATTTTTATTTTCATCCTTAATGCACTTGGCTTGCACTAAATCCTTACTACTCCTATCTATTTATTTGGCTAAATTATACATATATCTTTTTCCCTCCTTAGAATATAATTTATTATATAAATCGTTAAAAGCTAAAATCTTTACATCGCATATTACTTTCTTAGACTCCTTACGGACCTCTTTATATCTTTCTCAATTATTAGATTTTTTACATATAAACTAATTTTCATAATAAATCTTCTTAATTTTTTATCTTATCTAGCACATATTGATTCCACCACAAATAATGTTTATTATTAGGAACTTTTTTCCTTTGGTACTCCAAGCACATCTTATACAATATTCTTAATATCACTAGCTACTTTTTCCTAAATAATATTAGCTTCTTCATACACAAATAAAATCTTAAGATCTAGAATCTTAATTTCAAAAATATTTTTATTAATATTTTTTTAAAAGCTCCAATCTAATCCTATAACAATATTTTACTTTATTTTTTATATTTATCCACTTCATTTTAATGTCTAAAAGTAATAAGTGATGTTGGGTACATAAATTTTCACTCGGAATAATTTTACAATATTTACAATCTAAATTATCTCTTTTCTTATAAGAAAATAATCAATTTGAATTTTACTATATCCATTCCTATAAGTGATTAGATGTTCATCTCTTTCCTTAAAATAAGGTATTAACAATTGTAAAGTCATAAGCTATAATATATATATATATATATATATATATATATTCTTACCATCTTCATTAGTTACTCCAAATCTATAGTAACCATGAATATTTCCAAAATCATCTACCTCTCTGCCAAAAGGTTCATTTAAATCTCCTCCAACATAAACTTTTTTTTTCAAAATGTATCTTTTGTATTAATTCTTCTAAGTCATTTCAAAATTTTAATTTTGAATATATATCCAAACCTACTTGAGAAGCATAAAAACTTATAATATTAATAATCATAGCATCAATAACAATCTTTATGAATATAATTCTATTAATTTTTATAATATTATCCTTCAAACTCTTATATATAATCACACATACACTATTTATAGTACGACTCTAACCAGAATATCATAGTTTAAATCATAAACTATTAATCTCCTTAGCATTCTCTCCACCCTATTTAGTTTTATAAATTTATAGAATATTTAATTATATTTCTATGAATCATAATTTCTATCAATTCTATTAATTTTTCTGTAACTGAACCTGTCACGACCCGACCCGATTCGGGACGGACCCCGCTCGCACCGGGCCGCGACCAAACCTTCTTATCCAGGATCTGGCTTTGGAATTGATTCCTGAACTTAATCTTCCAAATTACTCAACTCAACAGACACACAAACACAGAGCTACTATTTATCATCAATCACAGCGGAACAAACATCTATATTTTTATTTTCCTCAAAACAATCATCTACAGATACAGTACATGGCTTTTGAACAGAAAGAAAGACAGAACAGAAAAGCCATAACTGTACAAAAAATCAAAAGGTACAAACAAATACCTATACTGATCAGACTCTGAATCTATTCCTGGACTTCCTTCCCTTTCCCAGAACCTGAAAACCACCAGAAAACAAGAGTGAGCTCAACAGCTCAGCAAAGCAACAATCCTCCAATCAAAACTCTCAGAATCCAAAACCAAACTCATCAGACAGAAATCAGATCAGAAATCGGAACATATATCAAATCGGACATATCATAACGAAACATAACAAATCAGAATAGATACGGACAGATCGCATCAGAATCAGATATTGTACACATCAGAACCAGAACGGATTAAATCAACAGAGTCAGAATCGTACAGAAATCAGAAATCAGAATTGATCGTAACAGAATCACAATTTCTTACAGAACAGATACAGAAAACAAAACAGATACAGAAATCCGAATCATATCAAATCAGATATCAGATAATATTTCATTCATAGCTAAATGCCCTGACACTGACGGAATCTCTACGGATTCCGGCCCCTTATGCCTCCCTTCCCAGACACTGACTGAATCTCATAGGATCCAGGCCTCTTATGCCTCCCTTTGTGCTCACGGCACCAGAACAAATGTGCTTATAGCACCAGAACAGAATTCATCGGATCCGGAACAGAACAGATATCAGATTTGAGCTCATTTCAGATTTCCCAGACACTAACTGAATCTCATAGGATTCAGACCCCTTATAGCTCCCTTTTTATAGCACATACAGATAGCATTTCAATTCAGAAGAAATCCGGGCAAATCAGAAATCAGATAAAAATCGGGCAGCACAACGGCAGTAGACAGAATTTACACAAAATTTCCTGCAAAGAAAATTTACCAAATTCGCACATAATATAGATAATCACATTCCAGAACATTTATTCTACTGCACAAAGAATTTATAATTTCACAAAAAAATGTAGTCTACGAAAAACTCCGCCGAATCAAAAATACCCGGACAAAAATCTTCGAAAAATAACTAAAATGTGCACACTCGGCACGTCAACAATATACGGAAAGTTACGCGGTAAAAACTGAACCAATCAAAAGATACGGACGAAAAACAGTAACGGAAACGAAATCCGGACAGAAAATACCGCCAAACTCGACGGTTCTGAAAATTGAGAAAGGCGGAATGTGCCTTACCTTGCGTACAGCAAAATCCTGAACAGTCACTTCGGACGAAAACGGCTCCGCGTCGTCCGAAAATCAACTTTTGCCAAAATGCCCTCGACTTTCTCTCTCCTCAGATATTTATTTTGTAAATTTTGATTTTTCTCTCTCTTCAAAACGACTGAAATCAGCTTTATAATCTTCAGATCGGCCCGGCCGATCGCCAGATCGTCCCAGGACGATCAGACCATTTTGGATCGTCCTGGACGGTTCCCAGAACTATTCTCAGGCCGATATTTTCTACAGTGCCGATCGGCCTGGACGATGTCCAAATCGGCCTGGACGATATGTACAGAAAATCACCTGGAGCAAAACTGGGCAAATTATGGAGCAAAATTTCCACTGATCGTCCCAGGACGATCCAGATCGTCTTGGACGATCCTGGAGCAGATTTTTGATATTACAATCTCCCCAACTTCAGAAAAAATGTCGTCCTCGACATTATCCAATCCAAACTCAGTCAAAACAAGTACGGGTACAACCGTCTCATATCAGACTCCTTTTCCCAAGTTGCTTCTCGTGCAGTCTGGTGCTTCCACTGGACTTTAACCATCGGAATCTCTTTATTTCTTAACTTTCGGACGTCGTACGCTAAAATCAACTCTGGCTCTTCCTTGTATGCCAGATTTTCCTGAATCTCAACCTCGTCAGCTGATAGCTTCTTCCCAGAGTCTGAAACCCACTTCCTCAGAGTGGATACGTGAAACACATTGTGCACATCAGGCATCGAATCAGAAAGCAAGAGTCTGTAAGCAGATTTTCCAATTCTTTCCAAAATCTCAAACGGTCCAACGTACCTTGGACTCAGCTTACTCACCTGACCAAATCTGCTCACACCCTTCATCGGGCTGACTTTGACATACACAAAGTCACCGACTTGAAACTCAACGAACCTGTGCTTCTGATTATAATATTTCTGCTGTCGATCCTGAGCCGCTTTCAATCTTTCTTTTATCAAATTGATCTTCTGAGCAGTTTCATCAGCAAAAGTGGCACCCAAAGCATGTCTATCTCCGATCTCAGTCAGAGTCAAAGGAGTACGGCACTTCCTGCCATACAGAGCCTCGTACGGTGCCATACCAATACTGGACTGAAAACTGTTGTTATAAGCGAACTCAATCAGCGGAAGATGATCCTCCCAGCTTCCGCCAAAGTCCAGAACACAAAGCCTCAACAGATCTTCCAACACCTGAATGGTCCTCTCAGACTGCCCATCGGTCTGAGGATGAAAGGCTGTACTGAAATGCAGTTTCGTACCCAAGCCTTGCTGAATACCTTTCCAAAGTCTGGAAGTAAACCGTCCATCTCGATCAGAAACTATCACTCGAGGCACACCGTGCAATCTGACTATTTCCTTCACATAAATCTGTGCCAAACGATCCACCGGATCGGTCTGTCTGATCGAAAGAAAATGGGCTGACTTCGTCAATCGATCTACGACTACCCAAATGACATCATGTCCTTGTCTAGATCGAGGAAAACCCATCGCAAAGTCCATCGTCACCTCCTCCCACTTCCACTCAGGGATAGGCAACGACTGCAACAGTCCACCTGGTCGCTGATGCTCTGCCTTCACCAACTGACAGGCCTCGCATCTCGACACAAACTCCGCCATATCCTTTTTCATCCCAGGCCACCAGAACAAAAGCTTCATATCAGCATACATCTTACCACTGCCTGGATGAACAGTATAGCCAGAATGATGAGATTCATACAGAATCTCCCGCCTCAAATCTCCGAACACAGGTCCCCACAACCCGTTCTTACAGAAAATAGCACCAGAATCAGAAATTCGAAGTTCAGGAGTCTTACCAGATCCAATCTGAGCAATCAACTTCGAATAATCAGAATCTGACTTCTGGGCTTCCTGAATCCTTGTCTCCAAAGTAGACTGAATACTCATCTGAGCCAAATCTAAATCACTGGAGGAAATCACCTCCAACTGCAATCGCTCTATGTCTCGAATCAGAAAGTCATCACAAGTAAGCTGCAAACCTGACAGTCCAGAAGATTTCCTGCTCAGAGCGTCCGCTACCACATTCGCCTTCCCAGGCTGATACTGAATAGTCAGATCATAATCCTTGATCAACTCGAGCCATCGTCTATGTCTCAAATTCAGATCCTTCTGAGTGAAAATATACTTCAGGCTCTTATGATCAGTGAAGATCTCACATCTGACGCCATACAGATAATGACGCCAAATCTTCAAAGCAAAAACAACAGCAGCTAACTCCAGATCGTGCGTCGGATAATTCTTCTCATGTGGTTTCAACTGTCTAGAAGCATAAGCAATTACCCTCCCATGCTGCATCAGGACACATCCCAGTCCTTTCAGTGAAGCATCACTGAACACCTGAAAACCTTCTGTACTTGACGGAAGTGCCAACACTGGAGCTGAAGTCAGACAATCCTTCAATCTCTGAAAACTAGCTTCACACTCCGGTGTCCAAACAAAAAGTACTGACTTCTGAGTCAGTCTCGTCAGAGGCGTCGAAATCTGTGAAAATCCCTTCACAAATTTCCTGTAATATTCGGCCATGCCCAAGAAACTACGTACCTCAAATACCGTAGTCGGCCTTGGCCAATCAGCAACCGCCTGAATCTTCTGGGGATCCACAGAAATACCTTCTCCGCTCACCACATGCCCTAGAAAAGAAATACTCTTCAGCCAGAATTCACACTTGGAGAACTTGGCATACAGCTGATGCCGCCTCAGAGTCTCCAACACAATCCTCAAGTGTCTGGCATGATTATCTTCAGAAGCAGAATATACTAGAATATCGTCAATAAAGACGATCACAAACTGATCCAAATACTCCCTTAATACTCGGTTCATCAGATCCATGAAAACGGCGGGCGCATTGGTTACCCAAAAGGCATAACCAAAAACTCGTAGTGCCCGTACCGAGTACTGAAAGCAGTCTTCACCACATCTGCTTCCTTCACCTTCACCTGATAATATCCGGATCGCAAGTCAATCTTCGAAAATACCGAAGATCCGGAAAGCTGATCAAACAAGTCGTCAATCCGAGGCAAAGGATACTTGTTCTTGATTGTGACCTTGTTCAAATCTCTGTAATCCACACACATACGGAGTATCCCGTCCTTCTTCTTCACAAACAGAACAGGTGCCCCCCAAGGCGAAACACTAGGACGGACAAAACCTCTGTCAACCAACTCCTGAAGCTGAACTTTCAACTCAGAAAGTTCTTTCGGTGCCATCATGTACGGAGCTTTTTATATAGGAGCTGTACCCGGAAAAACATCGATAGAGAACTCCACCTCTCTATCCGGAGGTAAACCAACCAACTCCTCAGGAAAAACATCAGCAAACTCCCGTACCACAGGGATCTCAGAAACAGAACCAACCTCCAGGTTCAGATCCCGCACCGAAGCCAAAAACACTGGGCATCCTTTCCTCCACATTCTGCTCACTTCCAAAACAGAAATCAGACTGGAGAGAACACCTCGTAATCCCTGAAATACAACTCTCTCTCCAGCCACAAGCAAACTCACCTGCTTCTTCAGACAGTCAATCTGAGCCTCATACCGACTCAGCCAATCCATGCCCAAAATCACGTCATACGAAGAAATCGGCAACAAAATCAAACTAGATTTCCACTTCTTGCCAACAATGTCAATCTCACACAAACAAAACTTCCGAGCAATCAAAGGATTTCCAGCCGGTAAAATCACAGACAAAGAAACCGGTAAAACCATCGAATCCGAATGTAAAGTCTCAAAACATCGCTCGGACAGAAAAGAATGACTCGCTCCAGAGTCAAACAAAACACGACAGGGCTGATCAAAAATGTAAACCGTACCTGTCACTACATCCGGAGCATCTCGAGCCTCCTGCTGACTCAGACTGTAAACTCGTGGCTGAACTGGAGCAGGAGCTGAAGCAATAGAACTACTCTGCTCAGAGGGAGCCGTAGGTGGTCTCCGTGGTCCAGAACTAGTACCACCACCTCTACCAGAAAATCCCTCAGGACGAGGAGGAACAGTCCTCGGTCTTCCTACTGAACTGACAGGTCTGACAAAGCCCTCAGATCGGAACTCAGAACGCCGATCAGATCCAGCCTGTGGACACTCTGCAATCCTATGTCCCGGCTGACCACATCTGAAACAAAGACCAGCCATCCTGTAGCACTGGCCATGGTGTCGCCGTCCACAACTCTGGCACACAGGTGCCCCACTGACAGATCCAGAACTCGTCGTACTGGTAGCAGTACCAGACGACCCTCCGCTCCTCCTGGAGTCAACGGATCCAGAACCAGCTATAAATCTCCTCTTCCCAGAGGAACCACTGCCAGAAGTCTTACCTCCAAATCTCTTCCAACTCGCAGTCCACCGCTGCTGAGTAGCCGTCATGTCATTCTCTATCAATCGAGCTCGCTCCACAAGCTCAGAGAAGTCTGTGATCCGAAATGGTATCAGGGGCTGCCTCAAAGTATCTCGTAATCCCCTCAGGAATCTGTAGCACCTCTCAGCAGAAGTGCTAACCAGCTGCGGAGCATACCGGGCTAAGACAGTAAACTCAGCCTCGTACTGCATCACCGTCTTGCTCCCCTGAACCAGCCTCAGAAAATTCTCCTGCATCTGCTGTCGTGCAGAAGGGGGAACAAACCAATCTCGGAATACTTCAGTGAACTCTTCCCAAGTGATCAAAGAGTTCAGCCTACCCTGAAATCTGGCTGCCTGCTGGCCTTCCCACCAGTGCTCAGCCTCTCCATCCAACAGAAAAACGGCCAACGGAACCTTCCTATCTGACGGACACTGCATTCCGTCGAAGGTCTTTTCCAATCTCCTCAGCCACTCCTCGGCTGCTCTGGGCTCAACAGCGCCCTCAAATCTTGGAGGTTTCAACCTCAAAAATAACTGCAGATGTCTATCAATGTCCTCAGATCTGACAGTAGAAGCTCTGCTCTGAGTCTCGCTCATCATCTGAGCAACAAGCGTAGCAAACTGAGACAATGTATCTGCACCGGCCACTGGGGCTGTACTCCCCACTGGTGCTGCCTGACTGGCACTCTGCCCGTCTGTCATGTCTGGGTCTGGCTGATCCATACAGAAAAATCCAGAAAATCCGGAAAACTATCACAAAAACAACACAAAAACAACACCATAAAAAGCTAAACGACCCAAAACTACCCCCAGACAAACTCACTGATCACTTCCTATAGCTCTGTCTGACAATCCAACCAGTTTTCAAAACCAGTGCTCTGATACCACTAAAGTTTGTCACGACCCGACCCGATCCGGGACGGACCCCGCTCGCACCGGGCCGCGACCAAACCTTCTTATCCAGGATCTGGCTTTGGAATTGATTCCTGAACTTAATCTTCCAAATTACTCAACTCAACAGACACACAAACACAGAGCTACTATTTATCATCAATCACAGCGGAACAAACATCTATATTTTTATTTTCCTCAAAACAATCATCTACAGATACAGTACATGGCTTTTGAACAGAAAGAAAGACAGAACAGAAAAGCCATGACTGTACAAAAAATCAAAAGGTACAAACAAATACCTATACTGATCAGACTCTGAATCTATTCCTAGACTTCCTTCCCTTTCCCAGAACCTGAAAACCACCAGAAAACAAGAGTGAGCTCAACAGCTCAGCAAAGCAACAATCCTCCAATCAAAACTCTCAGAATCCAAAACCAAACTCATCAGACAGAAATCAGATCAGAAATCGGAACAGATATCAAATCGGACATATCATAACGAAACAGAACAAATCAGAATAGATACGGACAGATCGCATCAGAATCAGATATTGTACACATCAGAACCAGAACGGATTAAATCAACAGAGTCAGAATCGTACAGAAATCAGAAATCAGAATTGATCGTAACAGAATCACAATTTCTTACAGAACAGATACAGAAAACAAAACAGATACAGAAATCCGAATCATATCAAATCAGATATCAGATAATATTTCATTCATAGCTAAATGCCCTGACACTGACGGAATCTCTACGGATTCCGGCCCCTTATGCCTCCCTTCCCAGACACTGACTGAATCTCATAGGATCCAGGCCCCTTATGCATCCCTTTGTGCTCACGGCACCAGAACAAATGTGCTTATAGCACCAGAACAGAATTCATCGGATCCGGAACAGAACAGATATCAGATTTGAGCTCATTTCAGATTTCCCAGACACTAACTGAATCTCATAGGATTCAGACCCCTTATAGCTCCCTTTTTATAGCACATACAGATAGCATTTCAATTCATAAGAAATCCGGGCAAATCAGAAATCAGATAAAAATCAGGCAGCACAACGGCAGTAGACAGAATTTACACAAAATTTCCTGCAAAGAAAATTTACAAAATTCGCACAGAATATAGATAATCACATTCCAGAACATTTATTCTACTGCACAAAGAATTTACAATTTCACAGAAAAATGTAGTCTACGAAAAACTCCGCCGAATCAAAAATACCCGGACAAAAATCTTCGGAAAATAACTAAAATGTGCACACTCGGCACGTCAACAATATACGGAAAGTTACGCGGTAAAAACTGAACCAATCAAAAGATACGGACGAAAAACAGTAACGGAAACGAAATCCGGACAGAAAATACCGCCAAACTCGACGGTTCTGAAAATTGAGAAAGGCCGAATGTGCGTACAGCAAAATCCTGAACAGTCACTTCGGACGAAAACGGCTCCGCGTCGTCCGAAAATCAATTTTTGCCAAAATTCCCTCGACTTTCTCTCTCCTCAGATATTTATTTTGTAAATTTTGATTTTTCTCTCTCTTCAAAACGACTGAAATCAGCTTTATAATCTTCAGATCGGCCCGGCCGATCGCCAGATCGTCCCAGGACGATCAGACCATTTTGGATCGTCCTGGACGGTTCCCAGAACTATTCTCAGGCCGATATTTTCTACAGTGCCGATCGGCCTGGACGATATGTACAGAAAATCACCTGGAGCAAAACTGGGCAAATTCTGGAGCAAAATTTCCACTGATCGTCCCAGGACGATCCAGATCGTCCTGGACGATCCTGGAGCAGATTTTTGATATTACAGAACCTATATATATTCCAAGATCCTATATCCAAATTTCAATTTCATGAACTAGCTTCTTTGTCCACATCTGTCTATGATGTAGGAACCCTTGCCTATTTAACACTGAACATATGCGCTAATGCAGCAGCCTTTGCACACTTCTCACTGTATTCACGTCATATATGGCGTCACTTCCAGGGAACACCATAACATTACCACAATGCATTAAAGAATTCATATTATGATTATTCGACATGTTTTATACTGGTTGTCGACTACTTAACGCAATCCTCTACTTTTTTCATCTAGGATTTGGAACCTGGCAACGACAGTACTACGTTAAGACATTTATAATATACTATTTTTTTATTTTAAATACTTTAAGATACATTACAACATATATATAATTTTCTATAAAAGTATAAAGAAATTTTAAATGAGAGGGTTAATTAATTAAAAAGTGAATTAACAATAGCAGCTGGATCCTGGATTTAGGTGCATCTACTCACATGACAAACAACCTGGATAATCTAAGCTACATTGAGGATTACCGTGGCTCAGACAGCGTCTCGATTGGGGACGGTCGCAACTTACCCATTACTCACACAGGTCGTGGACTCCTTCCCACACCATCCCGTATGCTAAGTCTTCCTCAACTTCTTCATATTCCCAAGCTATCTCACAATCTTCTCTCTGTATCTAACTTAGCTAATGATAACAATCTCACCATCTGTTTTGACTCCTCTGGCTTTCTCATCAAGGATCCGAAGACAAATCTGACTCTGCTCTCGGGAAAATGTCGTAATGGCATATCCAGTTTCAGCAACAACGTCACCTACTTCTCATCAAGCAGCCCTCACAGCAACACAATCATCAACCATCAAGTGGCATCATCGATCAGGACATCCTCATACTCAAGTACTAGCTACAATCTCAAAACAAACTAGTTATCTTCAGATTCCGTATTTTCCGTTTTCTTGCATAGCTTGCAAGACCTCAAAAAGTCATAACTATCTTTCTCTACCTCTTCTAATCATCAATACAAAAAGTTTGAGTTAATACATACAGACGTATGGGGACCGGTCCCAATTACTTCTACTCAAGACTTTCGATATTATATCATATTTGTAGATGACGCTACAAGATACACATGGTTGTATTTTCTAAAACAAAAATTCGACGTCTTCTCCACATTCTATAACTTTCACAAAATGATCGAAACACAATTCTCATGCAAAATCAAATGTCTAAGAAGCGACGGAGGGACAGAATTCACTAATCATACAATTTAGAACTATCTAAAATCACACGGCATAAGCTCTCAATTAAGCTGTCCCTATACTCCTGAGCAAAACAGCATAGCGGAAAGGAAACATCCCATAGAATCGAAACAACGAGAACTCTCATTCAGTCAGCCAGCATTCCATACAAGCTATGGCCGGACGTTGTTTCTGCCGCTGTCTACCTCATTAACATTATGGCTTCGAACACCACTCACAACAAATCTCCTCACCATATATTGTTTCACAAATTACCCTCATACAAACACCTCAAAGTATTCGGCTATCAATGCTTTCCCCTTCTTCCCCCTCACAACCATCATAAACTAGCTCCTAAATCCATTCTCTGTGTCTTTCTAGGATATGCTTCTAACTACAATGGCTACAAATGCTTTGAACCAAAGACCGGCAAAATGTACATTTCTCGTCACGTCATATTCGACGAGAACAAATTTCCCTTCTCAATCCCAGATAACACCATGCAAACTCAATCCACAACCTATTCTCCCAATCCTCATCTTCTAATTCCCACCTCTATGCTTTCTCCATATACAGCCTCAA
Source organism: Dendrobium officinale (assembly GCA_019514585.1). Taxonomy (NCBI): domain Eukaryota; kingdom Viridiplantae; phylum Streptophyta; class Magnoliopsida; order Asparagales; family Orchidaceae; genus Dendrobium; species Dendrobium officinale. Next base: position 52,651,753 of record CM033684.1, read on the forward strand.
CACTCTCTGCTCCTTCAATACAGCCAAATCAACCAGTCTCTTCTGTCTCTCACACCGTCACCCCTACAACTACAACCATTACATCAACACTCTCTGCTCCTCGTTCAATCTAGCCAGATCAACCAGTATCTCCACCTCCTCCTCATCATCCCATGATCACTCGTAAACAAACGGGCTCGCTCAAACCTCATCAAATACTAGACCTCCACCATCAACTTGTCACCAGCACTGGCGAAATGCCATGGCATCCGAATTTCTGGCCCTTCAACAGCAAGGCACGTGGACACTAGTCCCCGCTCCCCCTAATCAAATGATTCTCGGCTCTCGCTGGACATACAAAATCAAAACCAATCCTAACGGCACAATTGCACACTACAAAGCTCGCTTAGTAGCACAAGGGCATCGACAGGAGTATGGCCTCAACTATACGGAAACCTTTAGTCCCGTCGCCAAATTCCCTTCTCTTCGGGTCTTCCTTACAGTTGCATTCAATAACCATTGGCCTCTTCATCAACTGGACGTCACGAACGCATTTCTACATGGTTCTCTAAACGAGCAAATCTTCATGAAACAACCAACTGGTTTCGAAAACAACCAACTTCCCAACCACGTCTGCTTCTCCAAAAATCGATTTATGGTCTCAAACAAGCTCCCCGCCAATGGTTCCACACCTTTTCCAAATTTTTGTTATCTATAGGCTTTACCAAAAGCCAAGCTGATCCTTCTCTCTTCACTTATCATCATAATGACACTCATGCCTATCTTCTAATATACGTAGATGATATACTCTTCACTGGAAATGACTCCAAACACCTACTCAACGTCATGTCTGCTATAAGCAACAATATTTCCATACGAAATCTGGAAAAGTCGTCGAGGTTCATTGGCATTGAAATAGCACACAATGGCAATCACATGTTTCTTACGCAAACTCAATACACTCAAGCCATTCTACAGCAAGTCGGCTTAATCCACTGCAAGCCTCTAGCCAATCCGTCCCTCACCAAGTTACCTGTCAACTGCCCTGCTCTACCAAACTTCTTTGATCCCATCTCATACAGACACTTAAAAAGGCTCACTTCAATATCTAACCATTACTAGGCCAGACATCTCCTTTGCTGTTAACGCTCTCAGTCAACATCTTCACAACCCACAACCACTTCACTTTAGCCTACTAAAACGCCTTCTACGCTACCTTAAAGGCACCAGCCAATTCGGTATTCCCATCCTTAAATCCAACTTAACTCTTTGTACCTTCTCGGACGCGGACTGGGCCACCGATCCCTTAACTCGCAGATCCATCTCCGGGTACTTTTCTTTTCTCGGCGATACACTGATCTCCTGGACTGTCAAGAAACAAACAACAGTCGCTCGATCCTCTACAGATACCGAATACATATCCTTAGCAGCAGCAACGTCAGACGCCATCTGGCTCAGGCGACTCCTCTCCGACTTTCAAACTCATCAAACAGAGCCAACGGAGATTCACTGCGACAACATGTCTGCCATCGCTCTGGCAAACAATCCTGTGTTCCACTCCCGAACGAAACACATCGAAGTATATGTACACTTCATCTGAGACCATCTTCAAGCTAAGCATATAACTGTTCTTCCAATCTCGACGATAGATCAGGTGGCAGACATACTTACTAATCCTTTATCCACCTCTCGATTTCAAGTTTTCAACTCCTGTGATCCAAACTCACGGCTCAAGACTCGCCGTCAGTTTGCGAGGGGTTAACAACACACATAACTCAACCTGCAACAGACAGCACATGGACAGCGAGTCTAGAAGCTGCTAAATCAATATCCACCGTTAAACAATAACTGCATCAACCAATCTCAGTCATCCACGTGTAAAGGCACTTTGCCTAAAAGTCTATATATAGTTAAGCACTGTAATACATGATGGATATAATAATACAATACAATTAGCTTTTACATTGCTGTCTCATCTTCGTTCCAGCGTCCTTTCCTCTGTCTTTAGATGGGATTGATGGGAGCTGTAGCTAGGTGGAGTTTGATCTTGCGACTTGAAGAGGTCAATGCGGTTTGGCTTTCACCCGTGAGGAAAATCGGAGGAATCGAGATCTGGAGATGGTTGGCGAGTGGATTGTGGCTTATCGTGAGTCGTGCAATAGGGAGGAGATGGGAAAGGTGGAGTCGTAAGCTAGAGGGATTTAAGGTCAGGATGCTTGGGACGGTCAATTTGATTTGCTATGGACTTACGGCTAGGAGGTGTTCGGCTACTGTGAAGAGCTGTAGGGAAGGACAAATTATTAGGCCGGGTTCTCTCTGTCTACACTAAAAGCGCAGTCAAAATGCAGCTGCTACAGTAACTGCGCTTTGACTGCATTTTTACTGTAGACAGAGAGAAATCCAAATTTATCTCTGTCAGGTGACCGGATGTAATAATTCGCCATACGGAAGTGAAGAGGATGCTCGTGAAATCGAGAGTTACTTGATGGGTTGGGGGTCTCACATGTGGGAGTGCATGAGAGATTATTACGTGCGGTGTCCGGATCGTCCGGAGTCAAATCTGGATGTGCCACGTCACCCAAATACACTGGGCCTCGGGTGATGTAGCGCGTCCGAATTCGGCACAAGAAGAATTCAGACGCTGCAGGTAATAATTTTTCGGAGTGCATAGGGTATGCGTGAGGGCTGCAAGGAGAACGGGAGAGGCCAATATGTAAGTATAGGTGAGGATACATACATATATATAGTCGGTAGATGGGATATGTGAAGCAAACTGAGTTGAATTAAAAGTATGAACATTAAAATGAGAAATAATTATTGAATTAAAAGGATTTTGCATCAACTATTATATGAGCACTCAATGTGTCACTAATTTAAATGTTTTTTTTATAAATATTACATAATTACTTCGTAAATTCTATGCTGCAAAGGAATGAAGACATCATTTTCTGCAAAATAGTGTAGATTTTGCAATCAAGCATCAAAATTCTCATACATAAAATTTATGCTTCTAAATTTACAGCAGATAAGGTACAAAAATTTGACAATGATGAAAAGTAATTATACATTATGTTGCGATAACAAAATAGGAGCCCAATACTTCTTTCCACCAGGATGCTGCAACTTAAGCTTGGAGACTTATTTCTCTGTTTGGGGGCTTTGCTGAAAGAGTTAGATTTCTGCTGTTGTTATAGCAATTGAAACTTGTGGCAAATCTCCTCCATATGTTATTTTCTGCACCAATGCTTCGTAGTTTATGCCAATTTTTATGTATAAATATGATAACGAATATGGAGAGAGCAAATGTTGAAACAGTTCCAGTGATGAGAAAGTGTCCCCCAAAACTATTAAAGTCTAGGTGGTTTGATGAGATGGTATTGCCTTGAATTTGACATGAAGTTTGATTTACAAGCCATTTATTCTCAATATTAGTGATTTCATCTCCTTCAACCACCTTTAATAAAGCCCTTGAAATGTCATGGACTAGAGGTGAACCTATTGGAAATGCCTGTAAAAACAATATTGCAGTTAGAATGTTAGATACAAAATGTTATCATGCGTGTATATATTTTTGTATACAACAACAACAACATCTGCCTTTGTCCCACTACGTGGGGCAGGCTACATGAATTTTTTCTCTTTATTGTGTCATGTTAAAAGTCAAATTCTCGTTTAAGTCTAATAAAGAAAGATCATTTTTAATATTTTCTAGCCAAGTCTTTTTAGGTCTACCTCTACCTTAATCTAATTCAAATATAATACCTCTACTTTCCTAACCGGGTCATCAGAACGCCATCGTTTTATGTGACCAAACCATACAAGGCAACTCTCTCTAATATTATCTTCCACTGGAGCTACTCCAACCTTTTCACGTATATGCTCATTTCGTATCCTATCTCTAAGGGTAAATCCACTCATCCACCTGAGCATCCTCATCTCGCAACACTTAGCATTATGCCTCTCTTTTAATAGCCAACATTCTGCTACATAAAGCATTGCAAGTCTATATATTTTTGTATCAAAATAAAAATTTTCAAGTGAATGAGTGAACAAAATTGTAGTTTGTGAGTTTTGTGTCTTGTTTATTATAAATAATTTTCATTAATTGCCTAATCTGTAAAAAGTTTATTTCATGTTGAATAAGCAAGCTAAACCAAAACAGGAGTATACAAATAATCAAATCATTACTAGTGTAAATATTTGTAAAGAATTTCTTCATACTTATATGTGTGGAAATTGATGGTAACAAAAGGAAAGTGGGCACTTACAAAACCGAGCCCTTGATTCTTGAAAATTGGGCCAACTACTGTAAAATTTGCGCACTGTTGCTTAATAATGAGCTGAACAAATGGAAGCCCTTCAAATATAGCTGTGATTCCACCATTCTGACTTCCCTTTAACAAAGCTTCAGAAATTCTTCCACAGAGTTGTATTCATTAATCTTCTTTTCATCAAATGTAAGCTTCTTTAAGAGATCAACCAGAAAAGAGCCATTAGTAGTACCAACATTATCTCCATTTCTAATGAGTTGATGGAAATCAGTCACACTTGGCTCAAGTTTTTGTACTGTAAGCATGGATGCTAAGCTTGCAGTGTAGCTAGATGTCAATATGAGGACTACAAATAACCATATTATCAACACTAGCTTAGATAACACATTCTCCAGATGCTCCCCTGTGCTCATACATGATCAAAAGTAAAATATATTATGCTTCTCACTAATAAAATGAGATATAAATTCAAATACATTGTGTTTAAAGTATGCAGTTATGTTTTGTCACTGTAAGAGGAGCATAACCATTCACATATTTAACTTCAAAAGTTTTTGTAACATTTGTTTAGCCTAAAATGTTTACTCTCCAGTTTGTAAGGAATTTGTGACAAATGTCCACTACATGAGGAGGTGAAAAATAGATTGCAAGAGAAAAACATATAGGTAATGTGTGAGAAATTCAAACATTCATAAGGATGTTTTGTGTTGATCTTTTTATAAGATTTTAGTAAATTTGATAGACAACATCATTGACGTTGGAGCTGTGCTTGCAACCCATTTCGGGTTCTGTTATAAAATTCACTTATCTGTAATTTTCTTGTATTCGTTTCTTGCCGTTGGTATATCCAATCTTGTGGCCCAAATGGTGTATAAATAACTGATTAGTGAATAATAGAGGAGGATGGAATAGATTTGATTTGAGTTTAGTTGTCTTTTATGTATCATGAACTTATTTCAGGTGGTGATTTATTCCAAGGAGTTCATGGATCTGAGCCCGGACACGGCCGGATCATCGACGTGGACTCGTCGAGCCCCCTCCGGTCCGGTGTCAATCATATAGTATTAAGTATCTAAAAAAATAATCATTAAGCAGAAGGGATTCATTAAAAGTATGAACATAATAATAAATTAGTCAAAATACTAGCACTGTGCAAATTGCCTTGTATTAGATAGATTTTTCATCAATTTTTTACTTTTACCCTCATTTTTTTAGAGAATAACATTCTTCAATTTTATTTTTACCCTAAAGTAAACTATTTATCAAGAGCTAAACCTTACATAACACTACTTCATAAGTTAAAAACTAGCTAAAGAAGTTGAGACAAAAAATAAAAAACAAGGAATTTACTTAACTATGAGCATAGACCATTGTTGAGAAGGAGAAGTGTAGGATGGTTCCAAGTTGATGCGTGCGTGAACCACTGAACTCAGGATTGCCTTATGCTCCATTACCCACACAACAAAACCTGTGTAGAGAAAGAAGGCAATGGCTCCAAACCATAAATCTTTGCTCCATGGCTTCAGAAAGATCCATATGTTCTTCTGCACCATTTTGAATGGAACAATCATGTACACCCCTGATTCTGTGTATGGCAAAGTGAAATCTACGTACTGTAACCTGTTTTCTCTGATATTTATGTCCCCTACCGCACCATCATAATTCTGGTATTACAAACGTTGAGACTTTGTGAATTGTAAGTTTGAAAATCTCAAAATTTGAAGCAGGATATATGATGTTGGAACATTTAGTCTATTAAAAGTAGAAATATGTGACATTAACTCTTGCTATTGGCTTATGTTTTACAATTTTATTTCTTTATTTCCAACAAAAATGCTTTCTTTCTTATGTTTTCGTTTTAATTTGTCAAATGATTTCTTGAGTCAAAATCAAATTCCACCATTGTTTTGATATAAGAAATAAAATTTTGATTCTAGACATATTTTTAAAATTTCAGATTTTGGATTCGAGACATATTCCCCAAATTATATATATATATATATATATTTCCCCAAATTAAATCATAGAACCAATCAGATATTAAATATGAAAATTGCATAACTCTTATCATAGATTTTAGTTGATTACAACTGATTTTGAATACTTGTAAGCATATTTTAAATATCAAATTGTTGATATATTTTTTTTAAGGAGTTTGAAACTTGAAAGGTTAGAAGTCCTTACGATAAGAATGTGTAGTTTTAATAACAAAAAAATGGTTTAAATAACCCAAAAATAGTATCCACGTATTTGCCTTTTGGAGGAAGATTTGGAGTATATTTTTGACTTACTCAAAATGCTATAAATTATAAAAACTTCATGTTAATTTATTTTAAATATAAACAGTTATAAAAACTAACATTACATCACTTGGCCCAAATATTTCATCATTAAGTAAAATTTATGGATCGTGATGATAAGTGTTCTTAAGAGCAAGTATTATCTCCCATATATATACCCTTAACTTAATGAATAAATTTCATGTTTCTTTTAGGTACAACTTTAATGATGCTTATCATACCTTTTTTTTTTTTTTTAATGATGCTTATCATACCTATGTGTACACAAAATAACTAAATATGAAAAATAATACGATCATAAAATAGTCTCATTTATAATATTTATCTATACTAAGTTAAGTGTTGCAGAGATGAGGATGATTAGGTGGATGAGTGGCTTGACCCTTAGAGATAGGATACGAAATGAGCATATATGTGAAAAGGTTGGAGTAGCTCCAGTGGAAGATAAGATTAGAGAGATTCGTCTTAGATGGTTTGGTCACATTAAACGGAGGCCTTCTGATGACCCGGTTAGGAAAGTTGAGGTATTAGATTTGACTTATGTTAAAAAAGGTAGAGGTAGACCTACAAAGACTTGGTTAGAAAATATTAGAAATGATATTTCTTTATTAGATTTAAATGAGAATTTGACTTTTAACCGGACACAATGGCGAAAAATGATTCATGTAGCCGACCCCACGTAGTGGGACAAAAGCTTGTTGTTGTTGTTGTTGTTATAATATTCATCTATACAATGAAATCAATCAAAATAATCAAGAGCTATATGGTTAAGATGATCTCTAACCTTTTGTGGTGGCATGCCTTTAGTCAAAGGATCCGCTATCAGCAACTCAGTGCTCGTGTGCTCAATAACCATTGGATTCTCTTTGACAAATTTTGATGAGGACATCAGTCTGAGATTTCAACATGTGTACCATCGGAGGAATCGTAGATCGACGGCTACGATTCGGAGTTAATATCTTTCATTTATTTTCATGTATTTTTCTATTTGATATTTTCAGTTTACTAGTTTATCCCTATGGGTGTTAAGTCCTTGTTGTAGCCCTTGGGGCATATGAGTGTTTTTGCATGTCTTTTGTTGAGGCATATATATAGAGGTCCTTATCTTTGTATGAGGTTAATGTTGAATGAATAAAATTTCAGATTTTGAGTTCTTGATTGTGAGAGCTTGAGAGGTGAGGAGTAGCCTAGGAAAGGCTCAACGAAATACCCAACAACCCCCTTTGTGGGAGCTCTTGGTTCCTATCATCTTCTTCCACCTCTTTTTCTTCTCCCCTATCTGCCAGCTCCCCAAAACCAGCCACCCCTTGATCGGACAGCAACCTACCCCCTTCCCTTTCCGTTAATCACTAGATCCCACCCCTCCCACCTTCCGTCCGGCCCCACTTCCCCCACCACTTCCCCCACCACCGACCGCCGAAGCCAAGACCCGAAGTTGCCGGCCCCCATAGAACCCCTCCACCCGCTGGCCAACCAAAATCAAACCTTGGAATTTGATTTTAAAATTCAATTAGGCTTTCATTACTTTTCAAAATCGTTCCTTTGTCATTTAGGAAGTTTCATATTTGAATTTTGAATTTTAAATCCCTCCTTAAACGACAAAACCCAATTGGGAAACTCTTCATATATAGTTTTTGACCTCATTTTTGTATGAGGTCACTCGGGCCAATCCTGACCCTAGATCAATCCTGACTCCAGATTAATCCTGACCCTAAATCAATTTAATCTTCAAACCAATCTAATCTCTAGGATCTTCCTAGATTCCATACCCTAGGACCTACTTTAGATCCTAGGATTCTTCTAGACTTCAGATCCTAGGATCTACTCTAGTCTCCAGGATTCTTCCAAACAAATCTAGACCTTAGGATCTATTCTAGGTCTTAAGATCCTTCTAGACTCCAGACATTAGGATCTACTTTAGACCCTAGGAATTTTCTAGACTTCAGACCTTAGGATCTATACTAGACCCTAAGATTCTCCTAGATCTAGACCCTGTGATCTTCTCAGTCCTTAGGAGCTACCTAGACCTTAAATCAATCCAGACCTTGAGATTAATTTAGATCTCAGATCAATTCAAACTTCAAATCAATCCTGGCCTTAAAGCTAACCCAGATCTCAATTCAAATCAAACCTCAATTAAAATCTAGACTCCAGTCCAGTTCAAGATCTTAATCTCCAGTTCAAACATTGATCTTGTTTCTGATCAAACTTTACATTATCCAATTAATTATGATCCTCCAAATGATCATAAATGATTTGGATAAATCAAACTTAATTAATCAAACTCAAAATCCAGATCAAATCCAAAATCCAGACTCAAATCCTAAGTCCAAGGGCCTTGTCCTAAAGGCCTTTTCCAGGGATTTTTTCAAACATTTCAAAACCCTATCAAATGACCTCTGATTCAGGGTCTGTCAGTTGCATACTGATGGGACATGTCTCTAGAGGCTACCCTCCAAAGTTGAATCTATTCTGAAGTCTCTAACCCCATAAACCAAATCAAAATCTAAAGGCTATAAAACCTTCAAATATTTACACAGCCCATGCCACTGGACTTTCCATTAAGAAGATTTTGACCTTAGAGCCTTTACCAAAGCCTCTAGTCACTTCCAGACCATTAATCCAGACCTATTGAACAATAAACTGCATTTTTCTGGACTCATTTCAGCCCCTAGTGATCATGAGTTCAAAATGACCAAAATACCCCTTTGGGGTATGAATAGTCATTTTGGATCAAATGAGCTCCAAACTGAATGTAATCACCTCCAGCAAGTTTCAAATATCAAACCAAACCTGTCGGACCCATTCTCAGGCCCTGGGTCAACCTGGTTGACCAAGTCAACTAAGTTGACCTAAAAGGCCCTTTAAGGGTCCAAACAGGTGTTTTGACCCAAATGACCCATTTAAACCCTGGAACCACCTCTACCAGACTTCAAATATTGTATCAAACCTGCTGCCAGCCTGGACCCACACCTTGGGTCAACCTGGTTGACTCAGTCAACCTATTTTGACCAAATCAACCCTTAAGCCTTTCCACTTTGAATTAAATCCCAAATGCACCCAGGTCTTTGTCAAACCTTCTCCAAGATTTTTAATTAATCCCCCCTAAATGACCTTGGCTGCCACCTCACCTTTTGTTGACCAGTTGACTGGTCAACATGGTCAACAAGGCTATGAAAGAGGCTTAAATCCTCAAATGGGCTTGACCCAAGCTAGCCCATCCCATATTAAATAATTCTAACAATTTCAAAATACTTCTCACATGCCACCTCAGCACCCCTTGACCCATTGACTGGTCAAACAGTCAATGGGTGGTCAAATGAGCCTCTTAAAAGCCTTAATTGACCTCTTAAAATTAATTCTACCTAATCTAAATCCTTCCGGCTGTTAATACCTTTTCTAGAAGCTTCCTAGAACTCATCTTAGCCTTTGGATGGAGATCTAATGGCTCTTGATCAAGCCATGTGTCCAAAGGGGCAAAAAGGAGATTTAACACCTCATGCCACCTCTTGTCCTTTGATCCCTTGATCCCATCAACTCCATGGACACTTGGCATGCATCTAGGAGCTCTTGCAGTTAATCCCAGCCATCCAAATGCACTTAGGTGGCTTGAATAGGAAAATATCCTAATGACATGCAAAAAAAGGAAAGAGACCCTTAAGCCCTCTCTCATTCAATCCATCTGATCCAGAGCTATTACAACCCTCAAAAACCTCCAAAAAAATCCTCTCCAGATATTTCCTCTAGCACTTCCAAGCTTTCCCCCACCAAATCCAAGCCTCCAAAGCCTCAATGGTGAAGAGAGAGGAGCTTAGAGAGAGAAAGAGGAGTTTTAAATATAAACTTCGATCCAAGTCGATCCATCTTTTGGTGTCTTCATAAGAGTTGTAGAGGATCACTGCAGCTTTCCAAAGAGCCCAAGAACACAAAAAAACCGACGGTTGGATTGTACGTTATTCGCGTTTTTAGTTTAAATTTCAATTTGAAACTGTAGCAAATCTACAATGCATGGAGCCACCAAACTCCAGGAATTGTTAGATCATATTGCCCTCTAGCTACAGTTCAAATTTCATGCAATTTCGTTGAGTATTTTGAAAGTTATGAGCATTTGAAGTTTTCTAGCTCTGGTTCATCCAGAGCCGTCCGATCGCGCCTTCAGCGTGATCGGACGGCCCAGATCTGGCCATACCGCGTGAACACGGGTGCTGACGTGGTTAAGTGGCGGGCAAGCCCGCCACGTGGCGCGTTCTCATTGGGCGCCGCCATTCCGCGGTCAATTTGACCAAGGAAAATAAAAAATAATTCAGAAAAATGCCCAGATCTTCCAAAATTCATAGAAAATCGAATATTTCACCAAATTTGACGTTCTTGGGCTCGTTGGAAAGGAAATTTTATGTAGTATTTAATAAAATTAAAATCAAGTAGATTTGATTTCTGAATTGTGAGATATTGGTATTTGTTTGAAATATGTTTTTTGCAAATTTCTCACAATCCAGTGATCAATTGGAGCCCAAATTTTGGTGGATGATTATTGGGTATCTTAGGCATGTTTACTAATTTTTTTAGGGTCAGATACCTAATGGATTTCTGTGATGTGAATTTGCAAGGTAAAGGGTCCATTTTGGACCCTAAAGTTTGAAAATTCATAACTCTTTAGGTTCTTAATGTTTTGCTGTGAATTTTCTGTGCTGTGAATGTGTTTGCATAAGGGATAGACACACCAAATTGCAAGCCCATTTGAACAGTAGATAAACCTAGGGAAAATAATTAAGGACAAGGTCTATAAAACTTAGAAAAATCCTAGGATATTCTACACACATCCAATAGGGGTGAAACTTGAGGAAAGTAAACATAGTGACATTGTACACCTTAGGTTAAAATTTCATCCAATTTGGAGTTCATTAGGTCAGATAATTTAACAAGTCAATTTAACCCCTTAATTAAGCTTTAAAACTTCCAGAAATTCCAATAAATCAAGTTTAAAATCCAAAAAATACAAACAAGACCTCTAGCTGACCAAATTTAAGTCCTTAATCAATGAAAATTAAAACCCCCTATCAGACATCAAATCAAGTCTTAATTGAATTTTAATTGAAAACCAATATTTAATTAAAATAAATAATTAATAATAATTAAAAATTCCAAAAAATTCCCAAACACTTGAAAATCACTTCTTAGGTTATCTCTGACATTTGGAGTTGATTTCAAGGAGTTTGGAATTCATTTGGAGCAAAATCAAGAAAACCCTTCTAATTTAACAATTTTAAAAATTCAATAAATACATCAAACTTTGAAAAATCATAACTAACTCTAGAAAACTCCAAATTGACCAAACTCAATTGCATTCAACTCAAAATCAAGTCTAGTATTTATTAAAAATTTCAAACCTTCCAAAATCAGTCAAAATCAAAAAGTCAACTTTTTGGTCAAACCTAGGTCAAATCTTCGAACCTTCATAACTAAGTGTAGAAAAATCCGATTTCAGCGTACTTACCTTCTAATTGATCGTATTAAGGTCTAGCATTTTAATAAAATATTAACTTTCTAGAAAACACTCATAATTAAAAAGTCAATTTTTGACCCCTTGATTAAATGATTAGAATAATCCAGAAAATTCCCAAAACTCAAAATCACTCTAAAACTCCAGAAATCATTAATCAACCTTAAAATCAATATCAAATCATTAATACTTAAACTCAAATTTAAATCTTCCCTAAAGCCTTTCAACCAATCAGAACGTCAAACAACTTTAACAATTTTTCATACATAGGATATATCCAAACCACACGGCCTACCTCACACACTTTAGATGGTTTGCTAGGACAACCAACTCTAGTTTTAGGCTAGGCCGGTGTTTACTTTTCCGCTGTGTGCCGGGTTTTCGAGCTTTCACTGCATGCTGGTTGTTAGCTTAGAATTGATTGAATGTCTGTTTATTTATTTAATGCACTCTGTTGAGCATTTAAATTTCAACTATATCAACTGCTTGAGAATGAATATCAAATGCTTGAGATTGAATATTAACTGCTTGGGATATCAATTAACTGCTGATTATTAGGATAACCCTGCAGGGTCGAGTCTAAATTTTTCAATCTTGTTTAATGTAATTTGATATAATTTGAGTTGTATTTAAAGTGATTTGAGTTGGGATGATTAGATTCAACTTGAATTCCAAAGAGGAGAAGACATCCCTAAAGGGGAGAGTTTTCGTCCATTTGGAAGATCAAGTTTGGATGCTCTTCAAATATCCAAAGAGGAAGGATAACACCCCGTTCAAGGGGGAGTTTCTTTCCATTTAGATATCCAGAATCGATGAATCAAGATGTTCGTCAGAAGACGAAGAAATGGACGACGAGAAGAATCCCAAATCTTAAAGTCACTTGAGTCCTAGGTTTAGAACCCGGGTTATTGTCAGTGGTGCCCGGTCACTTTACTTTCAGCAGACCCTAGTTGTAATAAGCAAGGCACTTGCCTATGGACTTTCAGTTTGAATATTAATTTAATTGATTTGATTAATGTTTGATGTTGATTGCGATATAGGATTGCCTGCTTTTTGTAGTTTTTTGGCGATTCTTGTATGTCGATTTTAATTTAGCCTGGAACCCGATCGTAGGCTCTTAAGGACTCATTAAAACTTTTCTACTTAAATCAAATAAAAATTTTTAAGCCAACATAGAAATTCTAACGTTTTAAGAAGTAAGCCCGGGACCGCCGGGAGTTCTCATTTCAAAATCCTTCATTCAAATTCAAGCATTCAATCGAGTCAATCAGCATGCATTGCATTAGTAACAAATTAAATGAGTCTAAATCTTTAATCGCATTGTTAGCTTAAGCATCAAACACCCAACATAAGTCTAAGGGGCCAATTAGGATCTGCTCTAGATGTCGGCCCCAACTTCTCAAACTTTTCTTAAATAACATCCCTATCACTCTTTCATAAAAGACAGGATTCATTTATTTTAAATCGATTAGGTGGTTAGCTGGCTCCCCAATCCAGGCCGGGGTAAGTCCAGATTTGTACTGCATTAGCTAGGTTCGGGTCACTTTTTAGTACCCAATTTAGACTTAGGTTCTGAGGCTAGCTCGGGCTATAAGACCTCAACCTCCGGGAATTGAGTCCTAATTTTCTAATAAAATTGACCATTTAACTCAAAAATCTCTGTCAATCAAATTCAAGCCCAACACTTAGGATAGGCTGAGGTGTTTTTCTGAAGTAATTCAGAATCCTAAAACACCTCCTACCTTTCTTCCTTTGATTTAAGAAATAAGTGTTCAACCTTGATCCAATCCCGATTGAAAATTCCAACCCTTAACCTCTTTTGATATCGATCTTTGAAAATCTAAATAAAATTTCTACCGCTATTTTAATCGAGAGTATTCGTAGGAAAATTCTAATTTTCCTATGATGTAATTAACTACGAGGGCTTGCGCTCGTAGGAGATTTAGAAACCCAGACCTGATTTTCAAAATCAATTTTTCAAAATCTCAATTAATTCTCTTTGGAAAAATTAAACCCGACGATCATTATCATCTTTTTCAGACGATCGATAATGATTGATATCTTCTTTCTTCGGACAGATATACCAATTATTATCGTGGTTTTGATTAAGAAATTAATGATCTTTAATTCATATTAGCATAGTCAAACAATTGATTAAATTCCATTTTGATCCTCCGAGGTCAAATGTGATTCTCCCTTTGAGTTTGACTACGATAATCTGGATAAAATTAGAATTCTGAAATTTGAACACATTAGGGAACGATATGATCACCTCTCGAGGCGATATACTGTTCATAATGACGTGTTCAATTTTAAAATTTAAAAGTTAATATTCCCAAAGAAAATTAATACTTTTTCAAAACAACTTATATTTTTCAACCAATAGTCAAATCTGAATTTAATTCAGAATTTGATTTAATTATTTTTTCAATCACATGGGCCCCACTCACATTGAATTTAGACACAAAAATAACTCCCCATAGGACCGGCCCCTCTCCCCTTCCTCCCTCTCTCCACTTTGCCACCTAAGCAACATTTAATTTCCCTCTTAATCCCTCTAGTAACCGCCGGCCCCATTATTACTCCCTTAATTGGGTTGATTTGAATTTCAAATTATCCCTCTCCCTTTAATAAAAAATCTGAAATTAAACTTCAGATTTTCCCTCTCATCTACTTTCCCCCAAGCTACTTGATTCAACCAAAAGACACCCTAACCCTAACCCTAGCCGCCCCCCCTTACCCTCCCAAGTCATCTCCCATCATCCCCTCCCTTTCTCCTCACCAATCTCAAGTGTGCTCTTCCCCAACCGTCGCCACCACTATGCATGGCCGATCCGGAAGTCAACCATGGTTTCTTATTTGATGATCAAGGACTGACCAACATCCTTGAATCTCCTCTATTTGAAGTGAATGTAGACGTGGATTCTTCCGTGGAGGATTACTTACATCGCATCCTGTTTATACTAGTACCTTCCATCAAGGAGCACATTCTTCATGGACGTTGGATGTTCACTAGTCATCCCGTGGATTCCCCGTCGTCGGCTACTTCCCCAAATGACTATACTTTGGGCACCATTTGTCTATTAGTAGCATTGCTCGGTTTGCTCTCAATCTTCCTACGTTAAAGCACCACCGTTAAGAGCGTGAGTGAGGGACCCAAGGTGAAGAGTTCTATTTGTTAGCCGTGGATTATTGTTTTTGCCATAACAAGTACTTAATGTTGATAAGCTTACTTTGACTACCACTATTAATGTTCTTAGCCATAAAAATTGTAACTGAATTGTCATAATATATCATAAATGGTCTAGATTAGGGGTGTAAATGAGTCAAGTCAAGCCGAGTATTTGTCTAATCGAGCTAAGCTTATTTAACACTTGTTGAGCTCGAGCTAAAGCTCTACTTGAACTCTTTCGAAATTTATTACGCTTAAGTCCAGTTTGATTACTCGAGCTCGTTAAGAAAGCTCGAACTTGACTCATGAATAATTAAAAATATTTAGTGTATATTTTATTATATTATTTTAAAATTAGATTTTAAATATAATTTAATTTAAACGAGCGTCTCAACAAGCTCACGAGCTGAGCCTAGCTCGAACTTGACTTGTGAGCACGTCAATGACTCGAGTACGAGCCGACTCGATTCACTTAAACCCATAGGCTAAATATATAATACATAAGCCTAAGCCTCTAAATGAAACTCTTTAGCTATACATCATGCAAGGTAGCCTCAAAATAAGAAATAAACTCAGACCTCTGATAAAAGTAGCAGTTAAAGTATGCTTAACACTCCTCCAAGACACAACTCTACCAGCAAACACAAATATATATCCAAAAATTGATTTTCGGGAATCAACACAAACAATAAAATTAGAATCAAAGTAGTCAGTCACCTCTAAAGTATTAGTCCTGCACATAAGCTAGTCCTTAGTATTTGAAGGTACCTCATCACCCTTGCAACATGCTAGTGGATGCGATTGACGAGGTCAGCATCTCTTCGGGCGTGATGTACATACGCGATTTAACATTGTTTTTGGGGCCACATGCGTAAACGACATACGCGATGGACGACAGATAGACGTGACAAACAAATATACGCGATTTCCCGGGTCAACTGGGGTTGTTTCCATCTCAATCCGAACCCAATCCGATTTTACAAACGGATCAAATTTCTTAACCCGACCCAGTTCAGGTTCGGATTGACTCGAACCTAAAAATTTTTTGTCAGGTTTTCGAATCGTGTCAAATATTGACACCCCTAGCCAGGTCGGAGTCGATTGAGGCTTTTTTACTGCTGGTAGTGTAGGAAGTCAAGTCGAATAAGGGGTGAGATCGACAAGATCAATGGGTAGGAGGGAGTCAAGATCGGACGACTTTTTTGCGTTTAGCAGAGAGGGAGTTGAGTGCGGGTGACTAGGTTGGGTGATTCGATTCCTGTGAGCTGCACACAGAGAGAGAGAGAGAGAGAGAGAGGCTTTGGAGAGGGCAGACGGGCTAGGAGGATCACAAATGTAGCACGCAAAAGCGAGAGCGGGCGGACCGATCGTTGTTGTTGCGCGTGATGTGCTCGCTTGGAGAGATGAACGTGGGTATGATCGGCGATGAAGGTTGGCATCGCATATGGGTTGCGCGGCTATGGAGAGGCAGGCTAAGAAGGGATTTCACAGAGGCAGTGGCGAGTAAGAGACAAGTGCGGAGACGGACCAAACGAGAGTGGGGTCGAACAATTAAAATGAGCATAAGTTCCTTTTAACGTTCATTTCTTTGTTGTTTTGAATAAAAGTGGTTGCGTTTTTGCAAAACGAGAAATTTGTTCGAATTTACTACTTGCCCTTTATTTCTTTTATATTTATGTTGACCTCTGTAAGAAAGCCCAAAAAAAGATATGTTCAAATCATTACCTCTGCTGCCCATACCGAATCCTCCCCAAGTCTCGCACCGTCTGCTACAGTGTCCTGTCCCGTAGCTCTGCAATTCGACTTCGAACCATCAAATATCACATCTCTTCACGTAGATCTTATTATCGCTCTCAGCTGATAAAACGAAAATGAAACAGGGCTTCCAATTCTTCTTCTCTCTTCCATGATCCAAACCCATCTTCTCCCTGTCGTAACTACTTCTGATCTTCCACAGCAAGCTGAAACCTCTGTCGACATCCTCTCTTACACGAACGGACCTGTGCTCCAACCCATCTCTCACGATCCAAACTTCCGTTCGAATCACTGTAGCCGAAATCGCAGACATCTCGTCTCTACCTCACACACTACCTAAACTTCCATTCGAACCCGACTCCACCTCCTGCATCTCTCGATCCCATCCGTCTTCCAATTTCCCTCATAGATGACAACCTCAAGCCAGCTCACGAACCTCGACCTCCGACTCTGCCCAATCTGAAGCCTCACGCGACTGAATCTCCTCTATTAGAATGCCTCTTCCTCCTTCCCGCTTCCATCCGACTCCAGTAGTAGGATTATGTGATCCATCTTCTGCTCGATCAAGTAACTACAACCGCATCTTCTTCTTCCTCAAGCCAACCCGACCTACTGACCTCTCACCCTAGCCCCGTCAACCTATAGGCGCCCTCCAACTAGCCAAACCCCTTCCGTCACTCGACAGAGCCTACTCGTAATCCTTCCTACCTCCCGACCCCAGCCTCCACTCCACTCAACTGTGCCGACGCCCTTCCTCCCCTCATCTACCAAAATCCACACCTACCCATTCGTCTTCAACACCTCTCCTCCCTCATGTAGCCCGAGCAGCACAATCAAGGTAAATGTTTTTATTATTATTATTATTATTATTATTATTATTATTATTATTATTACACAACTCTCCTTGGCCGAGCTTCCAACTAAGAGGTTCAGGGTTCGAGTCTATGTGTATGCGTTGTGTGTGTGTGAGTTTGCCTTAAATAGCCTAAATGTCAAAAAAAAAAAAATTATTATTATTATTATTATTATTATTATATATATATATATATACGTCGCCAAAGAAAAATGAAAAATGGAAAAAAAAAGTAAAACTTAAGTTCTAAAAAATGAAAAAATGTATGTGCATAAATAATTAAAAAAAAATTGTACTTCTTTTGTGCCTCAATCATCATCGTCGTCACCACCATCATCATGCAGGTATAACATTCTTAACCCAAAACCCCGCATTCGGCATTTGCAGAGCGTCGGGGAGGACCCTCTATACGCGCTCTCGTAACACGATAGGAGTGCATATGCCCTATACACGCTCTCTCCTAGCATGGCGGAGACACTTTTAAGTACCCTTAAGCGCTATCGTAGCATGACGGGAAAACCAATTGGGTGTTTTCAAACAGGTACCTCGAAGACCCTTAAGCGTTCTCGTAGTGTGGTAGAGAATGAATAAATGTAGCCATGGTGTCACCCGACACTTACCTAGAGCACTCTCGTAGCGTGGAGAGGAAGGTCAGACTCTCGGATTTCACTTAAATTGGGGAGATGTTGGGAGGAAGCCAAATTTTTCATTGATAGAGGACCTAAACTTGAATAATTAATAGGGGGTTGTATTTGGACTTGAACTTGAACGGACAATAGGAAACCGGACTTCAATGCAATAAATACACAATGGAATTAAAATGTAAATCCTAAATGACAATTCAAAGAATTCAAGTGAACATCAATGAATATCAAGAAACCTCATGGCAAACAAAGATCTCAATGTCACTTACTTATAAGCAATTATGTGAAACACCTCACTAATGAACAACAATCAACATGAACATGTATAATTTGATTATATGCAAAAGCAGACAAATGTTGCAAGCCATATAAAGACGATGATGATTGATTATGATGCACGTATCAATCACTCAAACAAACATATTGTCCTCCTACAAACTAAAAAGATTAATGCACATAATAATATGCTTACAAGCGACTACAAGAAGCTTGTGAACAATCATAGACACAATGAAAAGCATACAAGTGAACGTAATAGCTCACTAGCCAACGTGCATGAAGAGGATAGTGATGAATGTAGCAGTGCCTTGCAATCAACGCTAGAATACAAGCAATAATTAACATAAATATATAACTTGGTTGCAAGTGACGTTGCAAGACCCTTAACTTACATATGAATGATGGAAAGTTTGCAATGTTCATGTACACTACAACTTGCTCATAGTCAATGCTTGCCAACCCATAACTCTTCCATGTGTGATAGCAAGTGCAAACAACAGATGTGACGGATATCTTGTGGATATGAATAAGAAGATATCGTGGTGAGCATAATTCATCTATAGTCATATTAACTCACAAGCAATGATGATGGACGCGCGATGAATGTGAAAGGCTAATTGCTAATAATAATGAAAGGATGAGTGCAGTGAACATAATTCATCGGTAGTTAACATCAATTCACGAGTTGTCGTATTGGTTCACCCGCAAGTGACGATTGTGGATACCCAACGGATATAGCAGAAATAAGAAGTCTTACAATGAATGTTGCGTAACACTTACAAATAACGATGGAGGATGCAATCTATATGTAAGAGACAAGAATAGAGGTGTTGGAAGCATGATAGGCCCCCGTGAATATAGATGCACATATAATGCATCATCTGGTAGTAGATATGAAATAGCAACATACATCAACACCTGCGAACTATGATAGTTCACATACAATGAATGTGATGATTCGTTAGATGATATGCATGAAGGAGCAAATGATGAGTGTAACTCAATTAGTAGTCAATGGCAAATCGCAGACGAGCACATTGACTTGTATGTAAGTGATGACAGGGGATATGATGAATCTCCTGTGCATATGGATGTCATGTGAGGTGTCATTTACAAGTAAAGATGAAAAATCTACAATGTGTATAGATGTGGATTCATCATCTCAGTTAATGATGAGTGATTATCAAGCAAATACGCTAATCCATTGCAAACAGAGATGAAAGGTGTGCAGTAGATGTAAGTCCCTACAAGCTAATGTAGAAGACGCGTTATATATACAATGTGTTGACCACTAGCAAAATGCAACGTAATTACACTAAATGCAAATGCTTACGAGCTGTTGTAGGAAATTTCTTATTCATGCAGTAGTCTACCTACGATCGACAGTTGACAACATGCAACCAGCATAACATAACTCATTGAAAACATATGCAACGCACTATACGATAAACACTAACGTCTACTGACGATGATGGGGGATGTATCGTGTGCACAATGATACACTTATATGGGATGATTAGCAACAAGCAACAAATGATATGACGCCTTTATGGTTAGCAAATATCCATTGGCAAGTAAATATATTGTCCTCTCATAAGTGAATATGTACGACATGCAGCAAATACAAATACCCACGAGCCCTTGTAGAAGACCCGTTGTATACACTAAGTGATACATACGAGTAAATACAAAAGAACTACAACAGATATCAGCATATGCAAGCAATAGTAGGAGGCTAATTAGTGCACGACAGCCTACCTGCCCAAAACAACAAACAACTCAATCCATGACGCCACGCCACTAGATCTGCAACATACATACAACATGACAGAAGGCGTATACAAGCTCCCAAATCAAACACCACATTTAAATGACACGTGCCCGCATAGATGGGCAACATTAAGTATCTTAAAATGTCCCCACACCTATATTACAACATGTATACAAACAAACACAAAAGTGCACATACAAACACATTAACATGTATACACACAATAATATACACCCGCATGAGTCCCGGTGAGCGTGTTATGAGTACACGCGTAACATCTGAGGATATTGCATAGGTCAAAATAATAAATTTAAGTTCGAGCATAATCCTTCTATGCAAGTAAATAGGAGTCGACACAGTTCAAACTATCAAACAAATATACGGAAATGATGTTGACCGAGATATTTATTTTGGTACGTCATATTAGGCCTTCAAAGCCCATAACTAAGAAAATTCATTGACAAAGACCTAAAGCCAGCAACGAACCCAATCCTCTGCCAGTGATTAGACAGAGTTGATAAGGTTCAATAGATAATACCAAAAATGCCCCTTAAATACATGCATGGCCCCCCCCCCCCCCCCGATGAGCGTGTTATGGGTACACATGTAATATCTGAGGATATTATACGGGTTAAATGATAAATCCAAGTTCGAGCCCGATCCTTTTATGCGAGTAGATAGGAATCAACGCGGCTTGAACTATCAAACAAATATACGATCACGATGTCAGCCATAATATTTTTTTTAATAAGTTCATATTAGGCATTCAAGGCCTATAATCATGATAATTCACTAACAAAAGCATAAACACCACGAAAAAATCATATCTTTTATCGGCAAGTACACAGAGTTGGTAAGGTTAAATCCACAAATGCAAATGTCCGTAAATACCTTGATGATGATCATGTTGATGAGGGTCCCAAACATTATAAATGCCACCCAACTGCCCAAAATTCAAAACTTCAAAAATATCAAAAATGAAATATTTAAAATCAAAATTCAACCATCAAATGCTTAAAGCAAAATTCATCCACCATCAGCAACAGTTTGTTGAGATTAACAAATTTAAATATCACATCAGCTCATAAAGAGCTTGTGTCTAGTTGAGAATATCACTAGGATTCATTATCAAACAATCTCTTACCAGTAAGGATGTGGCACGTGTCTTCTAACCGGTTGTTTTGCTGCTAATTGGGACCACAGGTAAACGGTTATGACTAGGGTCCTCTGAACCGAGTGGTTTGCCGCCAAATAACATTACTAAATTAAGGTCATAGCCAGAGACCGTATACTCTCCAATGGCACTAAATCATTGAGATATGAATCAATAGGAAATAATCGATCGAGCATAAATCCCATGTTAGCTAAGGTGGATTCAAATTTGTCCCCTTAAACAAACATCAACCCCAAGTCTACAAGATATCCTTGGACGACACAACCCATGGCTACCGACAAGGATCCTTCTATTAGGTTGGGTCAATTACCTCCTCAGACTAATTAGATCTAGGACCATAATGGCCCGGGATGACGGAACCATGGGATATTGATCGGGTCTATTATCCATTTCCTCACCATCCGCTTTAAGTACAAGATGGTGAAATTTAGAATTTTAAATATCCTAAACTCATATTGCTACTATATATTGGATATCACGTATCTACGGATACGACATATTCATTTGACGACTAGCCTTAATCAAAAGTTCTCTCTCGTTATCGGGAGGGGTAATTAGCTATAGGGGTGCAAGCCTATAGGAAAGCAGAACTCAAATATAAAATCCTCACAAAATGAGGGCGGAATCTTTAAGTAGTGTCTTATCTACAAACACAACTACCTTCTAAAAATTTACCCCCCTGAACCTAATTCGTTAAAACTGACCCGAAAAAAGAAGGGAGGCCGGGACACAAATTTTCAGAGCCCATAATTTATTAAGTCAACAGACCATCTAAACTATGCTGAGCAACAACCCCATTCTTTTGAAGGAACTTTACGAATGGATCAAGTATTTGATAATCTTTAGTATATGTTTTTTATAATATTCACCACATCTATCACATCTCAATATATTAATTTATTTTTCATTTTGTTTCTCTACTTCTGCCTTAAAATACTAAATTGCTTATGTATAATCTTAAGTAGCTCTTTTTACTATTATCATGCTGATAAACCAATAGTAGAGATATTTATTTTTATGAACATTAATATGAGGTGATTAAATCGCTCATGTGAGAACCGAATCGGGCCTAGCCGGTTCAACCAAACTGGCCAGTTATTAATAAACCTCCCACAAACAGGAGCGGATGCGAACAAGGGGCGGAAGGCTGAGCGGACCAAATGCTTGCGAAGGAAGGATTTGAAAGGTTCGTTTTGCTAATTTTAGCGAATGATTGCTTTTGAGGATAAGATCTATCAACTGCTCTTAACTCCTTTCTCATTTTTATCTCTAAAGAAGTAAAGATTATGAAGAAATAAGAAGGACGACCGAAGGAGAGGGAAGGAGGTTTTTCATTTTTTTTTTTTAAATAAATTCTCTTGTTTTACTTCATTTAAAACAAGTGGTAATTTCATAAGGGAATATTAGAGCTAGAAAGCAAGGAGAAAGAAATTTGGAAGAGAAATAAGGATTTTGGGAGTTTTAGAAAGTTCTCATTTGTAAGTGAATTTCTTATTGTATAATTTTATTTAAATTATACTATTGAATCACATTTTTTATTAAAGTTATATTGTATGAATTTAGGATTTTAGAATAGGAGAGATCTAGTTGTAAGAGTTGATCAACCAAAGATTCAACAAGAAAAGAGAAATTGAGATTCGAGGTAAGCATTATTAAAAGGAATGTTTATGAAAATTTATGAAAAATTAAATGATAAATTTTTATGATTATGAATTGCTTTAGGTTGTATCAAGCATCGAAGACTTGAAAGATTCAAAGTGGATATTTTCAAAACTTTCTTTATTGTATTCTTTTCTATTTAAAAGGAGTATATTACATAATCATTTTAAAACTTATGAATTATTTTATAATTATTACTTATTAAATATGCAATGTATATACAAGTATACATGTATGTGAAAGTAATTGTTTGTAAAGAAAATGCATATAAGATAAGAAAAATATGAAATAAAATTATAAAGCATCTATACATATGTGTATTAAAAGTAGATATATGAATGAATGATATACAAGTGAATGAAAGATAAATACAAAGAAAATGAAAAAGAAAGGGAAAAGGGTGTGCATGCAAAATGTACAGGAGTTTACCCCCGTATGATATTGGTTGGGGAAGCAATATACCCGTGCACGAAAAAGGGGAAAAAGTAACGAAAAAGGAGAATAAAATATAAATGGATGTACCTTTGGTACATTTAGATGGTGCTCCTACACAAATAAATGAAAAATTGAATATGTGTGAAAGAAATGCTAGAAATGAAAATGATATAGTATATATATAAAGGAATGAATGTATGAAGTGAAAATGTTATGTATAAAAAAAAATGAATGGAATCAAATGAATCAAAGAAAGGAAATGTATTTCAAATGTCAAATTAATGAACAAATGTCAAAAGTTATATATAATATATATGTATATATAGATATATATGTATGTATATATATATATATATATATATATATATATATATATATATATATATATATATATATATATATATATATATATATGTATGTATGTATATATATATATATGTATGTATATATATATATATATATATATGTATGTATGTATATATATATATATATATATATGTATGTATATATATATATATATATATATATATATATATATATATATATATATATATATATATATATATATATATATATATATATATATATATATATATATATATATGTATGTATGTATGTATATATATATATATATATATATATATGTATGTATGTATGTATCCATATATATATGTATGTATGTATGTATCTATATATATATGTATGTATGTATGTATCTATATGTATGTATGTATGTATGTATGTATGTATCTATATATATATATGTATGTATGTATGTATGTATGTATCTATATATATATATATATATATATATATATATATATATATATATATATATATATATATATATATATATATATATATATATGTGTGTGTGTATGTATGTATATATATATATGTATGTATATATATATATATATATATATATATATATATATATATATATATATATATATATATATATATATATATATATATATATATATATATATATTTTTAATAGTTACCCACTGAGTTTATTCTGTAAACTCATTGCATTAATTAAATATTTTCAGATAATTCTCCAAAGATTTAGAAATGACAATAAAGAAAAGAATTTATTTATAGAAGACGACGCAATACTAGTAATAGGTAATTTATGATTTAAAACAAATGTTTAGTATTTAATGAAATTTTAAATAGTAATTCTTTTGTAAATATGAGAAAGTCATATATGGTATTATTATGAATTATACTGATTTGATTCTACCGTCCAACTTCAGTTCCCGCCTCGTTAAATAGAGTATCCGGGCCGGGTCGTGACAGCTCATACCATTCTAAAACAAAATATGATAACTTATAAACACTGCATTATAACTTATTTAAAAAACAATTAGTTATAAAACTAATATTTGACAAAAATGAAAATTGCAAGTTTAGTGCTCTTACATGATTGTAGACTTGCATGATAAGATCATCATATGTTCCTGCATTCTGCCCGTTAGCACTCTCAAAAGCAAAATACTCTAATGGAAGAGCATATGGCAAGTTCCACACTGCAGCTTCAAACACCTCAATGCTAAAGCCACTTACTTCCGTATTATTACTGCTCGCATTTTTTTCCACTTTGACAAATTCTGGAAAGGAACTTTTTGGGACTAAAATCTTGAGTTTCTTCCGACTTATAGGAATGTCCCATCCTTTTGGTACTGAACCCGACTCTCCAGGCCAAACAACTTGATTCAAATCAGTCATCAAGGTCGAGTATGTCTTGTCATTTTTTGGCTTCGGCTGTTTAGATAACCCAGTCTTAGGATCCCAGAATCCAAGGCTTCTTTCTCTTGTCCCTACCATATTAACGATTTGAAATGTGGAAGATTGTAGCTGACCATTTATGAGTTTAAATTTTCCACTAACACCTTCAAATCTGCAATTCAATATCTCCTTGACTAATTTCCGCCCATTCTTTGAAACTTCCAAAGACTCCAAAATCGGTAATTTTGTATCCCTATATGGTTTAATAAAGTCAGACTTACCCACACTAGCTTTCTCTGCTGCTATTGCAAGAGCCCATACAGTATCATATGCCAAGAGAGCAAAGTTGTTCATTTCAGCAGGCGTGTCATCTGGGTGATCTTGCTGAAATCTCTTCTTCCAACGAGCTGCGAAACTCTCATTCTTCTTTGATTTGGGGACATAAGTCTTCACACCAATTGCTCCCTGCAATGAATCTATGATGGAAGGGCTGAGAGATTCAGCAAGGTTCGTCAATCCATCAGTCATAATCCAAACAAAACCTTCATCCATCATTCCAGCTTCTTTGGCCAGCAGAAGAAGTCGAGAGGCCACTGAAACCCTCATGTGGATAATGAACACCCTCGTCTGCATTGTCTGTAGTTTGAAGAGCTCCTCCATTATTTGATCTTTGGTAGCTTGCAGTGATATTAAACAGTGGTAAGGGATGTGAGTGCCCGTCTGTTGGAGTGCGTCGAACAAGTAAGGCAAGATGTCTTTGCCATAGTCGGTGTCATCTGAGATAGGAATGGCCTGTCGCCAACCAAAAGCTTTTATGATGGAAGCGATGGCGGCAACCTGAGCTGAATCATTGAGTGTGGTGCGGATGAAGTAAGGGTTGCTGATGGAGGTGAGAGATGGGCTTGTTGCTGAGAAGGAAATGATAGGGACCTGTGTTTTCTTTCCGAGTTCTGACATGAACTTTTTGCCTGTTCTGATTTCTGAGGGCCTATGATGGCCTGAACTTGAGAAGTCCCAAGTAGACCTGTTGCTGTTTTCAGAGAAAGATTGCATGCTATCAAACTGGTAAGTAGCAACTGGGAATTGTTTGGGTTTAGGCGAATTTGGTAAATTACTATTCATTCTATTCCCTTGAAAGCTGAAATAGTACACTGTACAAGTTTTCTTTTTTGGATATAGGAATCTATCCTCTATATTTATGGTCAGAAAAAAGTGCTTGTGAGAGACTAGTGAGAGAAGCTCTGTTAGGGTTTTGCTTCTCCCGCGATTTTTTCTCACCCCGCCGCCTGAGGAGGACTCCGCCTATAGGATGTCCTCCTCCGCCTTTCCCCCTCTTCCATCTGCATCCTCCACCTCTAGAGCCCCCTTCTCTGAGGATCTTCTTCATTGGAAGCTCCTCCTATCCTCTCAATCGCCTATCTCTCATGACTTCTCCAGTTCACTGGCTCATCACCCCACAAAAAACTTCACCGCGCACTTTACCCAGACCCAGTTTGAAGCTGGAGCCCCGGAATGGTCGCTTTCGTTGGTAGGCTACTCTATTGGCAGGAGGCCTTTTTATGAAGCTCTTCTCTCGGTTATCAAGCGCACTTGGAAGCTCAAAGGCGAGATTTCTCTTCTTACGCTTGATGACGGGTTCTTTCTGCTGAAATTCTCCTCTCCTGAAGACTTTGAAATGGCTTGGACTGGTGGTCCATGGTTTTTCTTTGGTAAGCCTTTCATACTTCAAAAATGGTCTCCGGATTTCGTTCCCAAGCGCGAAGAATTTGCTTCGATCCCTCTTTGGATCAAGATAAAAAATCTTCCCCTTTCATGCTAGACACCGGAAGGCATCTCCAAAATTGCTAGTTGTGTTGGAGTGCCCCTAGCGGTGGATGCTCTCACGGCTGCAAAGACCAGGCTGACCTTCGCCCGGGTTTGTGTCCAGGTATCTTGTGCTGACCCTTTGCCGGATGAAATTTTTATCTCTGTGGATGGCAAGTTAACCCCCCTCTCTATTCTTTACAACTGGAAACCAACCCCATGTGAACACTGCAGCTCTATCTATCACAGTCCTTCCACTTGCCCAAAAAACCCGAATCCTCAGATAGCCACTAAACAACCCACCCTTCCTCTGAATGCTCGTGGTCGTAGTTCTAGTCGAAGACCTCGAAAAAGCCAACCTCCATCATCTTCTCTTCCTAACAATCCCTCTTCTTCTACGGCAGGCCCTATGACTGCTCATCCTCTGCTCCCTTTACCAAACTCTCAGCCCAACCAGACTCTTCAAATTACCACCCCTAATCAAGCACCTCAAATTCCCACCCCTTTACCCAATCTAAACTCTCCCACTAATGAAGTCTGTTCCACAGACATTTCTTCCCCTGCTAAGACAAAGCCCCCCTTAAGGCTTAAGGCTGCAGACTCCCTTCCGATTGCCAATAAATTTGAGCTTCTATCCTCTGTTCAGGATTTGCAACCCCCACCTAACCATCCCCTACCAGACCACCAGGACATTCCTATTCCCCCTCCTATGGTTCAGGAAAATCCCAGCATTCAATCCTCTCCCCAACAATCCTCTTCTAGCACCCCATCCCAAACTACTAAATCTTCTAATAGCTCTTCTCATGACAAACCTAGTCCCAAAAACACTAGGAGCAAACAAGCCAAAAAGGCTGCCAACTCAAAACACAAACATAAATGACCTTACCCCGTCTGGCCGCTTGGAACGTTAGGGGGTTTAACAATGCCTCCAAAGTTTTGTCTTGCAAGTCGTTGGTTCAAAAATATAGCTTGGATATGGTTTTTATTCTGGAAGCTAAGATTTCTGTTCAGTCTCTTTCTGATGACTGGTTCATTCGCTCTCATTCGATTTTCCCTATTGAGGGCTGTTTTGATAATTTTGGCGACTCTTCTCCGGGTCGTATCTGGATTAAGTGGAATGATCTTAAGGTCTCTTTCAGACCTCTCTTCTCTTCTTCTCAGATCATTCATGGGGTGGTTTCCTGTGGTGGTCAGGATTTTTGTTGTATTTCGGTGATTTATGCTTCTAATTCAGTGGCGGAGAGACAACACCTTTGGAATTTTACTGCTAATCTCGCTAGTAGTATTTCTCTTCCTTGGGCTATATTGGGTGACTTTAATTGTTGCAGAAATCCTTCGGAAAAAGTTGGGGGTAATCCCATTCCCCTCAGTAAGCTGGGTGAGTTAAACAACTTTGTTTTTAACTCTGGTGTCTCTGATTTACCCTCTATTGGCCATTTCTACACTTGGTATAATCAACGTTTGGATGTTCCGATACACATTAAATTGGATAGAGTTTTCATTAATGATGAGTGGCTTAATTTGTTTCCAAATTCTTATTATATTGTCTCAGACCCGGAAATCTCCGACCACTGCCCTATTATCTTATGTCTGGAAACTCCTATGAAGCATCATCATAGGTTTTTGTATAAGAATTACTGCAGCAAAATTCCTACGTTTTGGGATGATGTGATGTCGGTATTTACCATGCCGGCTACTGGAAGTCCTATTTGTGACCTTTATCATAAATTAAAGGAGCTTAAAATTAAGCTCAAACGGAGAAATTGGAACTCTTCTAATATTCTGAAAGAGGATTTGAATAAGCTGTCTCAAGAGCAAGCTCATACTATTACCTCTCTTGAAAGAGACCCGTTAGATTATTCTCTGAACTTGAAACTCAAAACTATTAATGAGAATATTTGTGCTGGTCAGGCCCATCTGGTTGACTGGATTTCCCAAAGATGCAAAGCCCACTGGCTTAAAGCTGGTGAAGATGATCTGAAATTTTTATATTCCAATATCAATATCCGTCACAACTGCAATCATATTAAGGGTATTGATGTTAATGGGGTTTTACATACTACCAGCCAGAGCATCTCTAATGCTTTTATTGAACATTTTCAAAGATTATTCAACACCCATCAACCTCATTTGCTTTCCAGCCTTCCTTCTGGAAATTCCATTCCTTCTGGGATGCTGGATTCGCTGATTGCCCCGTTCTCGGTTGAGGAAATTAAGCAGGTTGTTTTCTCTTCCCCCTCCAATGCTTCCCCGGGTCCTGATGGTTTCACGTTTGAATTTTATAAGGCTACTTGGCACATTCTTGGCAACAAAATTTGCTCTGCGGTTCAATTCTTTTTTGCCACTTCTTTTATGCCTAAAACTGTTAAAAATACTGCTATTGCTTTGATCCCAAAGCACCCTCATGCATCCACTGTTAGTGATTTCCGTCCCATCTCTTTATGTAATGCTTTCTATAAAATTATTGCAAAGTTGCTTGCTAACAGAATGAAAGAGGTTATGCCAACTATTGTTCATACTGCTCAAGCTGGTTTTATTAAAGATAGAATTATCTTAGACAATATTATTCTTGCTTCTGAGCTGCTCGGCACTTTTAATTTTAACTCTAAAGAGCCTTTTTTTTGTGCTAAATTTGATATTCACAAGGCTTTCGATACTGTTTCAAGGCATTTCCTTTTAGACCGGTTGAGAGCTAAAGGCTTCCCTAGTATTTTCATTTCTTGGATTCAAGCTTGCATCTCTGATATTCATTTCTCTGTTGCCATTAATGGGGCGCTGGAAGGTTTTTTCAATTCTACTTCAGGCTTGAGGCAGGGTTGCCCCTTATCCCCCTATCTGTTCACTATTGTTATGGACAGCCTTTCTGCTTGCTTTGAGGAAGCTAATACTAATCAGCTCTTCTCGGGTATCTCGTTGGGTAACTCCTTAGTTACTCACCTCTTATATGCTGATGACTTACTTGTTTTCTCTAAGGCTACCCTTAGGGAGGCTTCCTCCCTTAAGACGATTCTGGAGAATTTTGAATCTCATTCTGGGCTTAAGGTTAACCCTTCCAAAAGCTCTATTATTTTCTCTAAAAATTGCAGAACGGCAGATGATATCTGTCTACTCCTCAATATTCAGCAAATTTTGTCCCCTATCAAATACTTGGGGATTCCGGTCTTCACTAGAAAGCTTTCTCAAGCCCATTTTCAGCCTCTTCTTCTGAGAATTACCAAAGCTTTAGACGGGTGCAAAGCGAAGACTCTTTCTTTTGGGGGGAGGATCCAATTCCTCAGATACACCATCATGAATACTATTGCCTTTTGGGTTAGAGGTTCCTCTTTACCCAAAAGTTGCTTCAAGACTTTAAACAAACTTTGTTCTAGATTTCTTTTCTACAGGGATATTTCGGTTAAAAAACTGCACCTCATTGCTTGGAAAGATACTTGCACTCCAACTATTAATGGGGGCATTGGGCTGCCTTCCCTAGACTCCCTATCTTTTGGTTTTTCGTGCTCTACAATTTGGAGGTTTCTTAATGGTAGCAATCCTCTATTTCAATGGTGGCGTAACCGTTACAAATCTCTCTGGGCCCCTATCCCTAATCGCAGATCTCATTTCTGGTTTAACTTATGCAAAGTGGCTCAATTGATTAAGCACTGCATCTCTCTTAGGGTCTACCCAAGCTGTAATTTTTCTCTTATTTGGGACCCTTGGTGCTTTGGTAAATCTCTTATAAGTCTTTTTCAAGAGCTGGATTTAGCTGGTTATGATAATCTTAACACCTTGACTGTGTCTGATATTGTTTCTAACGGCACCTGGGCCGTTCCTGACCACTGGCCTCTTCTCTTGGCAAACAAGATCAACTCTGTGTATTTGGCCAGCAGCTTTGTTGATAGCCTCTGGAATAATGGGGAGAAAGTTTCGAACAAACTTTTTCAAAAAGAATACTTTAAGCAGCTTCATAAGGTATCTTGGCATAGCTTTATTTGGCACAAACATTCTGCCATTAGATACTCTTCTTATGGTTGGCTTGCGGTTAGAAAGGGATTGAAAACTTCTGATCAGCTTTTAAAACGGGGTATCACAGTTAACACCTCTTGTGTTTTCTGTCAGGTTTTCTGTGAAAACCATTCTCATCTCTTCTTCGAATGTGAATTCTCTTTCAAGGTTCTCAATTCCTTAATCCCTCAATCTCAAACTCTGCTTCTCAGACCGAATCTTCTACAAGCTTTTGAGTTTATTGAGGATATTTCTGATAACAGGAGCATGAGGAATTTTTACTGTCTGATGTTAAATGCTGCTGTTTACTTTATCTGGCGGGCCCGTAATGATAGGCTTTTTGGCAATATTATTGAATACTATACCACGGTTGCCAGGAAAATTAAAAAAGCTTGTTATGCTAAGATCGTGAACTGGAAAAATGCTCATGGTTTACTGCATTTATTGGGTTAACTCGCCTGCTTACTTCAGGCTTGGTGTTTCTGTTGCTTCTCTTGACAACCTTCCGCTGTGGCTCTGTTGTTCCTTCGATGGCGTTTATAGCATTCTTGGCTATCTGGATTCATTGACCATCTCGGTTGGCTGTTATCTTATTTATAACATCAACCTTATGCTGCGTTCGAGAATTTTTTTGCAGAACAATGATGACCCTGCAGCTTTGCTCCTTGGAGGGTCTATTGTTTAGGCAACCAGGAGCCTTTTTTTTATTCTTATAATTTCGGGCTGCCTACTCTTGGCTGCAGTAATTTCTGAGTCCTGATTTTTTTGATTTACCACACATTTTGGTTTCAATTTTTTGGGGGTGGTATAGGTTTCTCTTTACAGAGCATTACTTGTAATTTTTGTTCCCCACTCCTGCCTTTTGCTTGGAGCTAGGTCCTTTTACTGTAATTTTTTCTCTATTAATGAATGGGCTTAGGCCCCAAAATTTCCCAAAAAAAAAAAAAAAATCCTCTATATTTTGTTTAAAATGAGATAGGGAACGTTAATGCTTTAAAATTTGGATCCGACCGGTTGGTTCAATTCTGAATCAGTTAGCCGGCCGGTGCAAAATATTATCAAAATAGCTTTAGATATGAACCGGCTTAAACTGTCTTGAACTGGCGGTTCAACCAGTTAACCAAATAATTGATACCGATTTTCAAAATTTGGTTAAAGTGATATTTAATAAAATAAAATAACTTAATAAAATTATTACTAAATATTTTAATTAATAATCTTTTAAAAAAATTATATATTTTAGTTAAACAAATATCAACAATGATTTATCACATGGCAAAACATACCATATGTTTATATAGATAAAAATAATGCTAACATATAATGTCTATGTGAAGTGGTACTAAAAAATCAAAGTGAAGTTCTCAAGTTTACTATACATACACTACGTATATCTATATACATTCTTTAATTAAAATTTAATAATGCAAATAATATTTAAATTTATCTATTAATTTTCATTTTATGTAATTATATACTATAAAATTTTCATTTTTTTATCTTTATCAATTTTAAAAAAATAAATAATATAATATACGTCTATATTCATGAAACTAAAGTACACAACTATATATCTTTATGTTCATGAAGCAGGAGTTCAACAATATATTGTTGTCTACTCATTTGAACATAAGCACACAGTCATGTATTTTCTTCGCTTCATAAACATAGAGCTACTACACAATCAACATCTAATCATTACTCCTTATACTCTCCTCAATGCAAGCCTGACTTCTCTTTCCTATTTATAATATCGGTACAACAACAATAACAACACAGACATCAAGCCTTTATTCCACTACGTATTTGGAGTCGGCTATATAATTTTTTTTCTTTATTGTGTCATGTTAAAATTCAGATTAATGTCATTACTACAACAACATCAAGCCTTTATCGCACTACGTGATGTCGGCTATATGAATCTTTTTTCTCCATCGTGTTATGTTGAGAGTCAACTTCTCATTTAATAATAAAAAATATAATTTCTAATATTTTCTAACCAAGTAATTTTAGGTCTAGCTACCTCTATCTTTCTTAACATAAGTCAAATCTTATACATCTATTTTTCTAATCAGGTCATCGGAAGGCCATCATTTTATGTGATCAAATCATCTAAGGCCACTCTCTCTAATCTTATCTAAGGATTCATGTCATGATTATTTGACAAATTTTACGCTGGTTGTCGACTACCTAATACAACCATCCATTTTTCTCATCTAGAATTTGGGACCTAACGGCAAGAGTATTAAGACGGCGGCTTATTGAATTTTCTTGAGTAATATATGAGGTTCGCTTACTCAAGAAGCAAAGTGTATTCGAAAATTATGAATCAGTATCAGATTTTATTACGATACATAAAGAGATGATACTGAAAATATTTTAACTTCAGCTAGCACATGATCAGAAGGAAAGAAAACTAGAAAGAAGTTGATGAATTACCAGCTGCTACAGCTTTAACAAAATCCTCTTGACAGTCCTTAGTGTGAAGAACAAGCTTCGTAGTATAGTTATCATGAATATCATAGAAATCATCCATTGCCATTGATATGCTGGTATTGCTTATCTTCCCCAGTGGTGTGCTGAGATCAAGAACTACACCAACATGAACAGGAGAAAACCTATGTAATTTCATGGTCTCATTTTGAGCTGCAGCTGTACGAAGGAAGAGGATAATTAAAAGATTCAGTATAGCCATTCGAAAGGAGATCTATTTTCTTTCTTTCTTTCTTCTTGATGACAGCAACCAATAGGTGATCTTCAATTTATAAAAGGATTTGAGGACTATGTTTAACTTCTTGGAAAGTTAGATTGAAATGTACTGAAAGTGTTTTTTTTTTTTTTTTTTTTTTTCTTTTTTTAATGCTAGGTTTACTTGTCTAAGAGGGTGCCCAGTCAGATTGGTTTGATTTCACAGTATTTTGGTTTTTAAATCCAAGCTGACCATGGCAGCATATTTATAACTCTTTCAAGCATGCAACTTGCAAGGACGATGTAAGGCCTTCTCCAGCCGTTCTTCAAACCCTCGTATAGCGTCTCTAAAACATCCCAATGGAATCATAAATTTTTCACGAATTGGTTGCGGGTGAACAGTGCAATGCCAATATTTACGTCGCAGTGTTCATCCGTCATATAATTTTCCTTATTTAAAAAATGATTAGTAATTTTAAATATTTAAGTGTAGAATTTTATCATAAATAATTAACAAATGATAATTTAGAAACACATTATTTTTCAGAAATTAAAATATTTTTTATGTAATTAATTTTTAAGATAAACATTAACATAGAAATTACAATAAAATTATCATACATATTTAAAAAATATCGATTACTATAATACTTCAACATATTAATATCCCAATTTTTTTATTTAGAAAAAAAATATATTTTTTAAATTATAATAGGTTTAAAATTGATAAATATAAATATATGATTAAAAAATATAAAATAATATATGAAAAAGAATATACTATGAATAATCCTTTTTTAATATTAAAAAATGAAGTTCGGTTGGAGGCAAGTTACTGCATTTTGGAGTGGAAAATGAGTTTTTCGCCAACCGAAACCCAAACGAATGTTTGCAGTGGCTGCGGAGCTCCAACCGAACGCCAGATTCAGAGCCATTTCCCGGGAGGTGAACAGTGGGACGCAAATATTGGCGTCGCACTGTTCACCTACGCCATTTTTTTCTTCATTTCTTCCGATTGGAGTTTGACGTTAACAATGAAGTTCGATTGGAGATGAATTACTGTATTTTATAGTATTACTATATTTTAAAGTGTAAAATAAGATTTTCGGTTGGAGATGATCTAAAGGAGGATGCATTTAAAGAAATAAATTAATGTACAAGTAAAATATATTTGTTATTGCATTTAAAAAAACTTATAGCCCTATTATAGTTGTTTATACTATTATTATGTAATAATAGTACAAGCTACTATCGTGCGCGGGTTATTATTATTTAACCAGCAAATATAATCATCAAGCATGACTTTTTTTTAGGCTTCGTTTCCTTGCTTAAGAATTAACTCACTCAAAGAAGTTTTATTTTCAATATGTACTTCTGATTTTTAAATTCAATTTTAACTCATATAAATCAGCTTTGAAAGTTCATCCTGAAAAAGACAGGGTTTTTATAACTCTTTGCTAGAAAGAAACTTCCAACTTCCAAGGATGGTGTAAAGGAAGGTGCTTTTTGAGGAAGATGTGTTTATTAATATATATTATTGTTGCCGAGGAAAATTTTCCTAGGCTGGCTACAATCCTAGGAAGTCATACTTGATGGTTATGTTTGCTGATTAAATTACAACGTATTTAAGATAGTAGTTGGCACTATTATTAAGTAGTGCAAACTACTCACTTGGTTGGGGTATAAATTAATTAGCAAGCATAACTTTCAATAATGACTTTTAGGCACTCAGGTCCGCTAGCCTTTTGTTTCCACTGCCACGGGTCTCGCACGGCCTTGCCCACTAGCATGTGGTACGACCCAACCCTCCGCCTTCATCTCTCACATTGTTAGTTGTTACGTGCCTAGCCGCCCACGCTATCAAGTGCCCAACTCGCCTATGGCCTAACGGCCCTAACCCGCTAGCACGCGGTACTCGGTACGCCCACTCGACTCATGAGGTCACCGCCTCGGCCTGGCCACCTTGCATAACTTGCTAACTTGCTAGTGGTCACGTGGCTCGAGTGCAGAGTTTCATTTGTCACGACTCACTAGGGACAAGCAGAATTCGAAAAAGAGCGGGTTGGCGGGTTGTGTCGGGTCATCCCGTTAACCCGTGCAGGTCGGGTACGGGTTGGCAATCCTAATCCGTTTGCGAAACCGGGTCGGTTTAGGGTCAACCCTTTTAAACTCGGGCCAATCCGAGTTCGACCCAAACCCGACCCACATACCCATTTTGACACCCCTAAATTTGACTTTACAATATTTAACTTTGATGTTTAAATTCAAAATTAACTCATATAAATCTTATTTTAAAGTATATCCTGAACATGATAGGATATTTAATATTTAAAACTCATTCTTCCAAGAAACTTGTAAGGAACATGCAAAGGATGGTGCGTTTTAGAGAAATAAGTTTATTTACTAGTACAATTTATTTATATCTAAATGAGAGGAGTAGTCTGGGTTAGGATGAATGTAGTAAATGAGGATTTTTTTTCTTCAAGCTAATGTATTTACAGTTTTACATCAAATGAAAGGCAATAGCTATGCCATCTTTTCTTATATATATATATAACTCTCTCTAGCATGCATTGCTCACCTTATTTTGGCCATCGAGCTTCCACTAAAAATTGATGGACCATCTCCATGCTTGAGCATTCCATAATGGGCGTTATCTAGCCTCATCAGCAAAATGTTGATGAAGTACAAGTAACTTAAATTTTGCTTGATGTACTTGAGTTAATTATTTGATAGTGGATTTAATAATTAGATAAGTACTAGCTTGATTTTATACAATTATACCACACACTAATTATGTTAAGTGGTGTGTTTTTTTTTTTTTGGAACGGGGGTATCTACCTGCTGCCAACCCCCGAAGGAGATGCTTGGCGGCGTAACTAATCCCTATCTAGAAGAGACACCTACCCCAATAACCTCCTGGCCCACACTTATTTGGACCCCACTTAAGAGGCATTGCCGCTCGAGGGGATTCGAATACGAGTTGGGGGTTCTCAATTGTACTCACCCACCAATCAAGCTAAGCATCGGTAGGTGTTAAGTGGTGTATTAATCCCACAAATTTAGTTCTGAATGCTAAATTCATTTAGCTTTAGCTTGTATAATTGTATGAAATTTGAATTGTTGAATTTTGAAAGAAGTTTAAAGAGCAAAACACCCTAATTATTATATAGTGGATTTAATAATTACATAACCACAAACTCAATTTTATACCATACACTAGTTATGTTCAATGGTATATTTCTCCCACCAACTTAGTTCTTAATGTTATATTCATTTAGCATTAATTTGCATAATTTTATGGAATTAAGAATTGTTAAATTTTGAAAGAAATTCAAAGGTCAAAAGAAGCCCATTTCCAATCCTCCCCCAACTCACTTTAAATGGTGTGCCTTCATTTTATAGCAGTTTGTCCAAAACCTTTTTTTATCATGTAATAACCTCAATTTTATTTTGCATAATTTTGAAAATTTTGGTTAGGTGAGCATTGACGTGCCAGGCTGGGTGGCATCGTGGCATTGAGCTAACAATTTTTTTGGAATTTGAGGTAGCCCTGTAGCATTGGGTTTGGAGCACAGTGGTGCGAAGTCTGAAAATGTATTTTTTAAAATAAAAATATCTAAAACCATTTATACTAAACCCTCACCTCCCATATCCCATTTCCTATTTCTTTTTTTGTTGGGTGAGAGAAGAGAGAGAAAGGGAGAGAAAAGAAGAGAGAGAAGAAAGAATGAGGAGAGAGAAAACAAGGTTCAGGATGATTTTTTCCATCACTCTAGTTGGAGAAAATATTCTGATCGTGGTAGGTAACCCTAATCTTACTTTTGTTTTTAGTTATTTTGTATTTTATCAATTTTCTTACCACCCCCGCTAAAATCGATAAAAATGCAATATCTTTCATTTTAGTGATTTTATAATGTGTCATGGTTAATATATAGTATATATTGTTCCCCTGAAATATTTTAACTAGTGTATATTGAAATTTCACTAGTTAGTTTTGCACATATATCATTTTAATTGAAATAAGTAGTATTATATTGAGCATAAAATGATCATGAGTTACTATAATATATCTTGACATGAAATATGTGCTATGTATAAATTTATTATTTATTTTGTCAAATATATATTTTTGACATACTACAACCATCCTGGTGAGTATAACAATAGTTACATTTGGTGCATATGGTGTTTATTATTATGCTCTATATAATGTGAAATGTGTGTAAAAGTAAGAAAGACTAGCTAGCTAAAAATGATTAATGGATTTAAGTTGGTTGGAGACATTATCCTATACAAGAGGGTGGGTCGACGAGCTTTCCTTTAAATAAGTCTCATGGTATAATCCTCAGTGATTGTTGACCTCATTTTTGTATGAGGTCACTTGGACAAATCTTGCCCCTAAATTAATTCAATTCCCAAATCAATCTAAACTCTAGGATTCTCCTAGATCCAGACCTTAGGATCTATCCAGATCTTAGAAATCCAAACCAAAATTCAAGGCTAAAAGGGCAAGTCCTAAAAGCCTTTTTCAGCAAATTTTCAAACACTTCAAAAACCAATCAAATGATCTCTGATTCAGAGTCTGTCAGTTGCATACTGATGGGACATGTCTCTAGAGGCAACCCTCCAAATTTGAGCCCATTCTGAGGTCTCTAACCTCAAAAACTAAATCAAAATTCAAAGGCTGTAAAACCTTCAAATATTTACAGCCTATGCCACTAGACCTGTCCCATAGAAGTTTCTGACCTTAGAGCCTTCACCAAAGCCTCTAGTCACTTCTACACAATTAATCCTGATATGTTGAAACAACAAACTGAATTTTTCTAGACTCATTTCAGCCCCTAGGGGCCATGAGCCTAAAATGACCCAAATACCCCTATGGGGCTCAAATAGTGATTTCAAACCAAATGAACTCCAAATCGAATGCAACCACCTCTAGCAAATTTCAAATATACAAACCAAATCTGTTGAACCCATTTCCATACTTTGGGTCAACCTGGTTGACCAAGTCAACCTAGTTGACCTAAGAGGCCCATTAAGGGCCCAAATGTGTGTTTTGGCCTAATTGATTTTCCTGAACCTTCAAAACATATTCAACAAACTCAAAACCATATTCCAAACTTGTTGAGCCTAAAAATTGGACTATTGACCCAATCAAACATTGACTAGTCAACTTAACCCAAGTCTAATCAAATAAGACCCATTTGAATCAAATCATTCAATCAA
Organism: Dendrobium officinale; assembly: GCA_019514585.1. Classification (NCBI taxonomy): domain Eukaryota; kingdom Viridiplantae; phylum Streptophyta; class Magnoliopsida; order Asparagales; family Orchidaceae; genus Dendrobium; species Dendrobium officinale. The sequence goes on from CM033684.1 coordinate 52,690,983, forward strand.
GCCAAATCAACACATTCAGGCAATCTAAATCCTTAAATTCAATCTCATTAAATGGTTCAAAGTATATTCAAATCACTTAGAGTCACATCATAGTCAATTTGACCAAGTCATACACTTGAAATCTTGGTAAAAATTTGCATGATTGGGCTTTAATCACTCAAGCTCCTAATAGGTTGCCTTAGGATCCTTCTAATCAGCTTATTAGGACTTCCTAGGTGCCACCTCACCTTTTGTTGACCAGTTGACTGGTCAACATAGTCAACAAATGTCTCCAAGGGATTTTAATGCCCAAATGACATGGCATTTCTATGCCAACTCAGCTCCAGCAATTTGGAGCCATTCCAGAACTTTCTTAAGCTCATTCCAGGCCATTGGATCAACATCAAATGGCTTGCAATACTCACATGCCCAAGTGGGGACCAAGAGAGACTTTCCACCTAGGATGTCCTTGCACCCGTCCTTGCCTTCTGCTCCCAAACTACTTCCAGGGACACATGGCAATATCTGGAAGCTCCCCAACTCAATCGTGGCCATCCACATGAGCCTAGAGCTTTTGAATAGGGGCAAATACCCTAATAGAGCCGTGATTCTAACATCTCCAATATCTCTCCATTCAAACCCTATCAGAGCTCAAACTCTCTTCTATTGAGCATTCCCAGACACCAATACATATATCCCAAGCTCGATCCAGCCGGTCAAAGCTCGCCGGAGGCCGGATTCCGACGAGCTTAAGCAAAACTCCGTCCAAGCTGGTTTGTGGCCGATCCAAGCGTCATTAGCTCAAGGATTCTTCTACAAAATGGAGCGTGGACAGTCTACAAATGCAACACGCCTTAAAACGGTTTAATCCGTCCAAAATCGAGGTGAAAAACTCAAACCCTAGATCTAGGTGCACTAGAATAAATAGCTTTAGTTTCACCTCATTTTAAGTTCTAAAATTAATTCCCCACTGTTTATGTTCATTTAATCTATCTATGTTTAAAATTTTAAACAAAAATATCGAGTAGATTGAGAGAAAACTCAAAAACATTGAGTCTAGGGCGTTTTACGTAGCCTGGTTCAGGTGCATGTCGCCTGGACCCGTTGATCGATCGATCAACGGTGTAGATCGAGCTGTTCCGTGGCTCTATTCGACCGCGCGGATCGACCAGCCGTTAGTTCCTCCGTCTGGCGCAATCTCGACCGCCCATCTAAGTCCACGGGATCTTCCCACCGCCGTTTGATCGGCTTGATCTCACTTAACAGAAATCAAACGGCGGGATGTGATCTCCGCCGTCGGATCGAACATATAGAGGATCGAACGGTGGGTATCTGATGCCGAGCTGGATAAGTGAGCGGGGCCCACTTGACCGCCGCCGCGTTTTGGCTGGACGAACCAGACAATGCCATCTGTCCCATTGACAGCCGCCGATTTGATTAAAAGGTTTTAAATTAACTTTAAAACGAGTTAATTAACAGAAATCCTAAAAAATCATAGTAAATAAAAATACAAATCAAAAAAAATCCATATAATATATCAAACTGCTCAGATTTTCAAGGCCTTTGATTTAAAAATAAAATAGATTTAAAATTTCATATATATTCTAAGTAATTTTAAATAATAGTTTTTAATTACTATTTAATTAAAAATAATTAAAAAAAAAAAACATTATTATTATTTTTTATCTTAAATAACATTAAAATCTCAGAGAACATTTAACATTCGATTAAATTAAAAAAAAATTTATTATCTTAATTGTTAATTATTTTTATATTATTTTAAATAGCTTTAATTTCCTTACACTTTTAATAATTCAATTTTAATTTAAATTAATTAAAAAATTATATTTTAAATAATATATGAAAATTTTCATAAAATTGAGAGCTTTAATTTAAAACTATTTTGTAAAAAAAAAAAAATAAAACCTAATATACTTTAATTGTTTCAAATTATTTGAATATCCATATTATTTAATTAATATTTAATTAAATATTATATTAATTATTTTAAAAATTAAAAAATTTTTATTTTCAAAATTTCTTTGAAAAGTCAGAGATCTCTCAACTCCTTCAAAATTATTTTAATAATATTTTTAAAATTATCCTATTTTAAAACTTATATCTTTATATATAAGTTTATATATATAAGTATATATATATATTTTAAACTATTTTAAAATTATATATATTTAAATATCTAATTTTGAGAGATCCCTTGGGATTTTAAACATGGATTGAATGCTTGAATAGAATTAGTGGGGATGATTAGTGGATAACCATTTCTTGATTATTCACTAATCCTATCTTTAGTTAATTATGTTAACTAGTCCTTGCATGCTTAAGGTGCACACACCACCTAGCCTAGGCTCTCCTAGTTTTAAGGATTTGATTGTGTTATTGTGTATGCTTATTCATGCTTGTACAAGGGTTAGTCGAAACATCGATTTGCAAACCTATAACTTAGTGACATTAAGGACAATAATTAAGGACCTATTTTTATAGAACTTAGAATATTTCCTATAATTAGGATTCACTTCCCCTTGAGTTGAAACTTCAAACACTTGAACTTAGGGACATGTACAGTCACTAGGAGAAATTTCATTAGCTTTAGAAATCATTAAGCCCTTTAATCGAATTTCCTAAGTTTAAGCCTTAATTAACCCTCAAAACTTCTAAAAACTATAATAAATCCAATTTAAACCCAAAAAATATGTATAACCCCCTCTAACTGACCAGTTTTGAATCCTCAACCAATGAAAAATAAAACAAAAATTATTTGACAGCAAATTAAACCTTAAATTAATTTTAAGCAAAATTGAATATTTAATTAATATAATTAATTAATAATAATTAAAAATTCCAAAAATTTCTCAAACACTTGGGAATCTCCCCTTAGGTCATTCCTGACCTTTGGAGATGATTTCAAGGAGTTGGGATATCATTTGTAGCAAAATCACAAAAAGGCCCTTTAATTAAACCATTTTAGAAATTCATTAAATACCTCAAACTTCAAATATTCATAACTAATTCAAGAAAAATCCAAATTGACCAAACTCACTTGCATTCAACTCATAATAATGTCTAATATTTATTAAAAATATTAAATTCCAGAAATCTGTAATATTTCAAAAAGTCAACTTTTTGGTCAAACCTAGGTCAAATCTAGTCCAAAACTTCAAACCTTTGTAATAAAATGTAGAAAAATCCGATTTCAACGTACTTACCTCCTAACTGATCGTAGTAAGGTCTAGTATTTTAATAAAATGCAAACATTTCAGAATTTGGGCTTAATAAAAAATTCAACTTTTGACCCTTTAATTAAATGATTAAAATATTTATAAAAATCCATAAAACTCAAAATTGCTTTAAAAAACTCCAGAAATGATTAATCAACCCTTAAAATCAGTAATCAACCAATCTTAATTAAAATTCATTAACTTTTGAACTTCAACCAAATCAAATCACTTAATTATACCGGGTACCACTGGGTAACCCAGACCTACGAGGCTATCAATTTAGCCCCAAGGAAGGTGAAATAAACTTCACGGCCTCGGTGTGAAACAAAGGTGGTATCCAACAAATAATTAAATAAGTCTTTTAAAATTGATTTTAAATCATTAATATTTACAGTTTAATTAAACTTGAAACAATTTTAACTAATAATCCTATTTAGGACATATCAAAACCACACGACCTACCTCACACACTTTAGATGTTGTGCTAGGATCACCGACTCTAGTTTTAGGATAGGCCGGTGTTTTACTTTCTGCAGTTGTGTGCCGTATTTTTCGAGCTTTTACTGCATGCTGTTTGCTAGTGTAGAATTGTTGTGTCTGCTTACTTACTTCCTGCACTCTGTGATTGATTGTGCGTTAGATTTATCCCTAGGTTAGGAACGAATTATACTTGTGCAATCTTATGCAGGTGGCCATGCTCATACCAGGAGCTGAAATTAAAGGGGGCAATTAATAAAAAAAAATTATATACTCTTTGCACAGGTACCTGCCGCGCTTAAAGACCCCCTTTTTAAATAAAGAGAGCATGGCCAAGTGTGGCCAAAAGTAATGCATTTCAATTTTTCATGCTATAACTGCTTGGGATTGAATATATAACTGCTGATTATTAGGATAACATTGCAGGATCGAGTCTAGATTTTTTTTTATTTTCAATTAATGTAAATTCAATTCAGTGAAGGTTGTAATTTATTGAAAATGACTTGAGATTTGGATGATTAATCCAATTTGAATTCCAAAGAGGTGAAGACATCCCTAAAGGGGAGAGTCTTCTTCCATTTGGAAGTCAAATTAGGATACTTTTCAAATATCCAAAGAGGAAAGATAACACCCCGATCAAGGGGGAGTTTCTTTCCATTTGGATATCCGGTACCGACGAATCAAGATGTTCGTGAGAAGACAAAGAAATGGACAACGAGAAGAATCCCAAATCTCAAAGTCGTTTGATTTAGGATTAGAAATCCGGGTTGTAGTCAGTGGTGCCCGGCCACTTTAATTTTCTTGTAATTTTTGAGATGTAATAATAAATGGCACTTGCCATATGGACATTTAATTTGATAAATTTAATTGATTTGTTTAATTTGATTGTGCATTAGAACTCCTGCTTTTCTAGTCTTTTTATTTGCATGCCGTATTTGGTTTGACCTGGAATGCGAATTTAGGCTCTTAGGGGTCTGTCAAAAAAATTCTTCTACTTCAATTAAATAAAAATTTTAAGATAAGATAGCAACTCTAAACGGTCCTAAGAAGTAAGCTCGGACTCGCCGAGGGTTTTTCATGCATCATATTAAATCTTCTCTACCTTGTTAGGCATCTCCCCGCCTGCGGGTTCTGGCAGACCACCTGGCCTATGAGGGTGCCGATCTGTCAAGGGGATGTTATGCAATCTCTAGGATAAAACCTATTTTCTAAGCCAATGATTTTTAAACTGCTACATATTGATTTTGCATTCAATTGAGTCAATTAGCATGCATCGCATTAGTAACAAATTTAAAAGAGTCTAATATTTAATTGCATTTATTTAGACATCAAAAACCCAACATAAGTCAAAGGGGTCAATTAAGGATCTGCTCTAGATGTCGACCCCATTTCTCTAAAATTTTCTAATTAATATCCCTACCATTCTGCAAAAAGACCGGACTCATTATTTTAAAATCGTTTAGGTGATTTAGCTGGCTCCCCAATCCAGGCCGGGGTAAGACCAGATCCGCATTGCACTAGCTAGGTTCGGGGCATTAATTGTTAGTGCCCAATTTAGACTTAGGTTCTGAGGCTGGCTCGGGCCATAAGACCTCAACTTTCGGGAATTGAATCCCAAATTTCTAATAAAATTGATCACTCAAACTAAAAATTTCTTTCAATCAAATACAAGCCCAACATTTAGGATAGACTGGGGCATTTCTAAATTGTTTCAGAATCTCAAATGCCTCTTACTTCTCCTCCTTTGACTTCCAAAATAAGTCTTCAATTTTGAACCAATCCCACTTGAAATTCTAAACTTTAACTTCCTTTGATATCTAACTTTGAAAATCCAAAATAAAATTTCTACCGCTATTTTAATCGAGAGTTTTCGTAGGAAATTCCAATTTTCTACGATGTAATTAACTACGAGGGCTTGCGCTCGTAGGAGATTTAGAAACCCAGAATTTATTTTCAAAACAAAATCAATTTTTCAAAAACTTAATTAATTCTCTTTGGGAAAATCAAATACAACGATCATTATCGTCATTTTCGAACGATCGATAATAATTGATACCTTCTTTCTTCAGATAGATATATCAATTATTATTGTAGTTTTGATTATGAGATTAATGATCTTCTATCTAAATTATCATAGTTAGGCAATCGATTAAACTTCATTATGATCTTTCGAGATCATATGTTGTTTCCTCTCGAGTCTGACTATAATAATTTAGATAAATTTAAAGTTTTGAAATTTGAACCCATTAGGGAACGATATGATCGTCTTTCGAGGCGATATATTGTTCATAATGACGCGTTAAATTTCAAAATTTAAAATTTAATCTTCCCAAAGAAAATTAATATATTTTCAAAACTATATATATATTTAAATATATTTTTTTTCAATCAAAACCAAATTTGGCGACTCCGCTGGGGAAAATCTCACTCTCCATCTTTAATAGCGATATAAATTTTATTGAATCGGTAGTCTTAACTACCCTTCCCTCCGTTGGTTCCTCTACCCATTTCTCTCTTGGGTGAGTGTGGCCAACTCAATTAAGACATGTGAAATGAGAGGTGAGTGTAGGAAATCTCCTTTTAAGGCGGGCTTGGACATTTTGCCTCCAACTTGGTTGGTAGAGCGAAAGAGTCAAGCCTATTCCTTTCTGAACCTTTCTATAAATGTTAGAAACTCGCGTGCTCAGATTTCCAGTGGCATGCTAAGTTATATAACTTATAGAACTTTTCTTTAATTTCAAAATCAAAATTCTTAATCCTTACTAGAATTCAAGTCTTTTCAAACTCTAAACAATCTCTATGTTGTATCGTTATATATCGGATTGTGACCTTTGCAATTTGGTGTATGCGATCCAATGTAGAATTCACTTTTAAAATTCGATCTGAAAATTCAATTATTCTGGTAAAGCTAATCTCTTACATTTCATTTCTAGAGCACTAACTAGAGCGAAAGAGTTGAGTTAGTATTTAAGAAATTCCCTTAATCAATGTGGACCTTCTGTTGAATGAAAATTCAACACCTTGAGTCCCAAAATAAGGAGAGATGCTGCCGGATTTTTTTTTGAGTTTTCAAATATCTCTCTAAAATCATTTTAAATCGATTGTCGTTGTTATATGTTCTCCTACGACAATCATCATAGTTAACATATACAACAAACCTCAAACCTTTCCGGTAAAAAGTTTGCCTTTAACATTTCATCCTTTAATTACTCTTAGAGGTTGAAAGAGTTAAGCTTCTTTACTAATCTTCCCTAAATAGTTTGCGAACCATTTGTTGAATGAAAGTTCAACACTGAGTTCCAAAAATAAGGGGAGATCCTGCCAGATTTTCAAACCTTCAAATTCCTTCTAGAATCATTTAATTTCAATCGTCGTTGCCATATGTTTTATGCAATACCCTTTGTAGTTTAAACATAGGCAACACAAATTCAAACCCTTGATCAAACCTGGATTTTGACATTTCACTCTAAACTAGTAGTGTAGTGAAAGAGTCAAGCCCAGGCTTCCAAATTTTTTTTTTCCTTAATTTTTGTTAACCATTATGTTGAAAATAAAACTCAACATTTTGAGTTTCAAAAGTAAAGGAATATCATTCAAACTGATTTCAACTGTTGTTGCCGTGTGTCTTCTGTAACATTATGTTATAATTGAACACATGCAACACGATTTCAAAGTTCTTCAGTCAATTCCGGGCTTTGACATTTCACCCCAAAATCACTTTATGGGATGAAAGAGTTGAGCCTAGTTTCTTAAGATCTTCAGATTACTTTTGTAAACCTATACATTAGAATAAAAATCGATGTGTTGAGTTACAAAATTTGAAAAAAGATCTATTCGACTTTAATCTCAAATCCAAACTTGAAATTCAAACTTTGACATTTTGTCCTAAATCAATCGGTGTAGCAAAAGAGTCAAGTTCCTCGTCAATTTTATGAACCACCGTGTTCAGTGTAAACTGAATACGAATGAGTTATAAAATTGTTGAATAAAATCATTAATTCAAGTCACTTTCTTAACTTCAGGAAATCAAACACTCAAATGGCTGGGAAACTCATCTTCTCACTGAATAGAGATGTGCCCGTAGAAGAAATTCTTAGTGGCAATTCAATTCAGTATGAAATGGAATTTCAAGACCTCAAGATTTCAGTTAATGGAGAAAGAATCTTAGATCTGTCCGTTTGTACTCAAGGGAATTTCCCCTTAGTAGAAGTTACTTTAGGGTCAGGAGCTGACTCCCCCATCTCTAAGACGGAGGTTGCTGTAGCCCCTGTATCCACTGTACCCTCAACTCAGGAGGATCAAAACCAGAAGTCAATAACGACAAAAGAGCTACCATCTCAGTCTGAGATCGGATCAAATTCTAGCACTCCTTTCGTCGGCAAGAACCAAAGGAAGAACTACCTTCGAAGAGCCAGAAAAAGGAACCTTAAGGCTAGAAAGACCGTTGAGTCGGAAGCCTTAGAAAAGGCCGACTTCGAGGCCAATCGAGAGTTCGTTGCTCCTTCTACGTACCCTCTCCCTGCACAAAGGAGGGAGGTTGTAGAGATGAGAGCACGATCTTCAATCCACCTGCTTGATTACTACACAGAAAGACTCAAGCAAGAAAGGATTGAGCAATCACTAGCAATAGGCCATAGGCCCCCAGCTGAAGGTTATGATCCGTCCACTCTACTAGAAGATGTTAAGGCGCGTTACTATACGTGTCCCACTACATCTTCTACAGAGGAGGAGGAGTAGAAACCACTCGGGGTGCCACTCTCTTAACTACCAGTCTAAGTAGGAATTTGAGAGGGGAAATAATCTAAGATTGTATGAGATAGTGATACCGCCAAAATTTAAATTTCGACGGGGTCCTATCGCGATAAATCTTTTGATTACAATAATGTCGTGCCTCCTAGGGATAGTGCAGATCCTATAACAGTCTCTTCCTCTGAAGAGATTATTGGAATTCAATTCCATATTGACAAGGGTCTTGCCACCTAGACTTGTAACTTCTTAAGGAAAGTTTTCAATTTCTCAAGTGTACTGATTTTGAATTTTCAAGATAATTGATTCCCCTTTTTAATCGAAATTGACCTCTATCTTAAGTCTTAAGCAAGAGAGAGTTGTAGTTGACTCCGGCAAATGTTTGAATGTACCTCCCTCCGACCGTTTTCGTGGGTTGATTTAACATTTGGATTAAAATCTACCTCAAACTTAAGTTGAATTCAGAAATGAAAATTTTATCAATATTCTAGCAATCTTCTATCTTAATAGGCGATTCTCGCATGTTTAAAATCTATTCAATGATTTTTAAAAGTCAAGTCGATACATTTTTTTTAAAAGATTGAATGTGCTTTGAGGATTACTCTTCCTTGTATAGGAGAATGAATTTTCTTTTCTAATACTTGAGATATAATCCCAACATTCAAAATAAAAAGATCAATTAATTTGAGGTATTTAAAGAAAGTGGAGCCTCTTCTCGAATTCAGTTGAAATCAAGAAATGCGCGAATGCGCTAAAAATTAAAAGATGCGCGAATGCGCCAAAAATTAAGAAGTGCACAAACTGCACCGAAAGTCAAAAGATACGCAAACTGCGTCACCAGAAAAGAAAAAGAAGAAGAGTAAGATGGCTCCCTTCCTTTAAATCCTTAAATCTCAAAAAAATCGATCACCTTTAAATACTTGACTTTGAAAATCTTGAATCTAGATTCTTCACCACGCATGAATTATCTATCGGATAGAAGAAAAAATTGTGCAAGAAAATTGAAAAGATCAAATTTCTCTCTTCAACTTAAACCTTTTTGAAGTTAATTTTAATTCAAAATTTATTTAAGGGAGACTCCAGTCCAGTTTCTACGAAACCTGGTCTGGGTCAACAAAAATTGAAATCCTTCCAAATTGGTTGGAGTCAACACTACTTCTCACTGCACTTCTAAATTTGTTCCCACATGTCGTTCCGACAGGGTCCAAATAGTTAGAGGAAATTTCTTAATAGAAAGATCGAATCTTCTACTCCTGAAAAGAATTCAAATCATGTCATTGAGAAATGTGTGTAAGTCTACACATATGCATCTCTTCTTTTAAGAGCCTTTTTCAACAAAATTACACTCTATACTGGGTCCAAGATCAGACCTACTAGAGGAGTATTTTGTAATGCTGGAAATTGCCGTTCAAAATAAAACGACGACTGAGCAGAGTGCCCGACTCCAATTTGAGGAGCTCGAGGCCTTACAGAGCTTTTTCTTTAAGGCTCAATAAAACTCAGAATCGTACAAAGCCTAACCGGTTCAAACTTGTGATAAGATAGTGCGACTTAGAACCTTCCAAGTAGGAGACTTGGTCCAGGTTCTTTGGATGCATATCTTAGCCTACCAAAATATCGGTGGAGGAGTTTGAACTAACACAAGCTGTTTTTTGTCGTAGAGACGATCTTTGAGAAAATTTTAAACATTAACTGATTAATCCCGAAGGATGCCACCTAGCATTTATGAATGTCGGGGCGGCTCTTCAGGAAGTACCATGCCAAATGAGTGTCAGAACTAAATTAAATTCAAAACTCTTCAAACTTAAATTCACCAAAATCAAATCAATCTTTCAAAAACATTCAAATTCAAAATCTTCCAAATTCAGATCTCTATCTGAAATCACAATTTCAAACAACATCAAATCATATCAAATCCAATCGAAATCCAAAATTTAAAAATCATTCAAATTCAAAACCAAAATCACTCCATTCTTTTCCTTAAGGTTAGGTGTGAGTCCCAGAGCTTCCTTTCCTTAGGATTAGATCTGCTAGTGGTGGAGCAAGCCCCTCGTGGCACCATCCTAGCATCCATAAATTAAATTTCGGGTTAGATAGCTTTTGCCGAATCCTTAAAGATTCTGGCAGACTATCTCCTTGGCTAGTTCCCCTAGTTAGATGTGAGTCCCAGTGCTTTCTAGCTAGGTTAGTCATTGAATACCCAGTACAAATCCGATCCGTTAGGAGTAGGTGTGAGTCCCTGTGCTTCCTATCTCCTAGGATCTCGACTGACTAAAAGTGGAATTAAGCCTGCTGGGCCCCACATAATCTAGTCACTCTTTCTTTTCTTTAAGGTTAGGTGTGAGTCCCAGAGCTTCCTTTCCTTAGGATTAGATCCATTAGTGATGGAGCAAGCCCCTCGTGGCACCATTCTAGTTTAAAATACAAATTCGATCCTTTAGGAGTAGGTGTGAGTCCCCGTGCTTCCTATCTCCTAGGATCTCGACTGACTAAAAGTGGAATTAAGCCTGCTGGGCCCCACATAGTCTAGTCACTCTTTCTCTTCTTTAAGGTTAGGTGTGAGTCCCAGAGCTTCCTTTCCTTAGGATTAGATCCATTAGTGATGGAGCAAGCCCCTCGTGGCACCATCCTAGTTTAAAATACAAATTCGATCCTTTAGGAGGAGGTGTGAGTCCCCGTGCTTCCTATCTCCTAGGATCTCGACTAACTAGTAGTGGATTTAAGCCTCTTGGGCCCCACTATAGTTCAGTCACCTTTTCTTCCTTAGGGTTTAGGTTTCCTCCTTCCCTTAGGATTAGATCTACTAGTGGTAGAGTACGCCCCTCGTGGCACTACCCTAGTATCAAACCCAAATTCGATCCCCTGTAGTCAGGATTTCTTCCTTTCTATATGATCACTCAATCATCTAGGGTTAGGTCTTCCCTTTCCTTAGAACCAACATCAAATTCAATCCGCTAGGGTTAGACCTTTTCTTTCCTTAGAATCAAATCCAAATCCAATCTTCTAAGGTTAGGCTCTCTTTCCTTTAGAATCAAAACTTAAATCTGATCTTCTATAGTTAGGAATTCTTCCTTTCTATACGATTACCCAAACTTCCTTTTCCTATAGGGATAGACTTTCCTTCCTTTAGGACTAAATCCACTAGTGGTAGAGTACGCCCCTCGTGGCACTACCCTAGTATCAATTTAAATCTTAATTCCCCAGGGATGAACTTTTCATTCCCCTAGGATCAAAATTCCAAACTTGATCTTTAAGCTCGGTCAACGCCAATATGTGCAATAGAACTTCGTTCTATTACACATATTGGGGGTCCATTTGTTGACCTCATTTTTGTATGAGGTCACTTGGACAAATCTTGCCCCTAAATTAATTCAATTCCCAAATCAATCTAAACTCTAGGATTCTCCTAGATCCAGACCTTAGGATCTATCCAGATCTTAGAAATCCAAACCAAAATTCAAGGCTAAAAGGGCAAGTCCTAAAAGCCTTTTTCAGCAAATTTTCAAACACTTCAAAAAACCAATCAAATGATCTCTGATTCAGAGTCTGTCAGTTGCATACTGATGGGACATGTCTCTAGAGGCAACCCTCCAAATTTGATCCCATTCTGAGGTCTCTAACCTCAAAAACTAAATCAAAATTCAAAGGCTGTAAAACCTTCAAATATTTACAGCCTATGCCACTAGACCTGTCCCATAGAAGTTTCTGACCTTAGAGCCTTCACCAAAGCCTCTAGTCACTTCTACACAATTAATCCTGATATGTTGAACAACAAACTGAATTTTTTTCTAGACTCATTTCAGCCCCTAGGGGCCATGAGCCTAAAATGACCCAAATACCCCTATGGGGCTCAAATAGTGATTTCAAACCAAATGAACTCCAAATCGAATGCAACCACCTCTAGCAAATTTCAAATATCAAACCAAATCTGTTGAACCCATTTCCATACTTTGGGTCAACCTGGTTGACCAAGTCAACCTAGTTGACCTAAGAGGCCCATTAAGGGCCCAAATGTGTGTTTTGGCCTAATTGATTTTCCTGAACCTTCAAAACATATTCAACAAACTCAAAACCATATTCCAAACTTGTTGAGCCTAAAAATTGGACTATTGACCCAATCAAACATTGACTAGTCAACTTAACCCAAGTCTAATCAAATAAGACCCATTTGAATCAAATCATTCAATCAAGCCAAATCAACACATTCAGGCAATCTAAATCCTTAAATTCAATCTCATTAAATGGTTCAAAGTATATTCAAATCACTTAGAGTCACATCATAGTCAATTTGACCAAGTCATACACTTGAAATCTTGGTAAAAATTTGCATGATTGGGCTTTAATCACTCAAGCTCCTAATAGGTTGCCTTAGGATCCTTCTAATCAGCTTATTAGGACTTCCTAGGTGCCACCTCACCTTTTGTTGACCAGTTGACTGGTCAACATAGTCAACAAATGTCTCCAAGGGATTTTAATGCCCAAATGACATGGCATTTCTATGCCAACTCAGCTCCAGCAATTTGGAGCCATTCCAGAACTTTCTTAAGCTCATTCCAGGCCATTGGATCAACATCAAATGGCTTGCAATACTCACATGCCCAAGTGGGGACCAAGAGAGACTTTCCACCTAGGATGTCCTTGCACCCGTCCTTGCCTTCTGCTCCCAACTACTTCCAGGGACACATGGCAATATCTGGAAGCTCCCCAACTCAATCGTGGCCATCCACATGAGCCTAGAGCTTTTGAATAGGGGCAAATACCCTAATAGAGCCGTGATTCTAACATCTCCAATATCTCTCCATTCAAACCCTATCAGAGCTCAAACTCTCTTCTATTGAGCATTCTAGACACCAATACATATATCCCAAGCTCGATCCAGCCGGTCAAAGCTCGCCGGAGGCCGGATTCCGACGAGCTTAAGCAAAACTCCGTCCAAGCTGGTTTGTGGCCGATCCAAGCGTCATTAGCTCAAGGATTCTTCTACAAAATGGAGCGTGGACAGTCTACAAATGCAACACGCCTTAAAACGGTTTAATCCGTCCAAAATCGAGGTGAAAAACTCAAACCCTAGATCTAGGTGCACTAGAATAAATAGCTTTAGTTTCACCTCATTTTAAGTTCTAAAATTAATTCCCCACTGTTTATGTTCATTTAATCTATCTATGTTTAAAATTTTAAACAAAAATATCGAGTAGATTGAGAGAAAACTCAAAAACATTGAGTCTAGGGCGTTTTACGTAGCCTGGTTCAGGTGCATGTCGCCTGGACCGTTGATCGATCGATCAACGGTGTAGATCGAGCTGTTCCGTGGCTCTATTCGACCGCGCGGATCGACCAGCCGTTAGTTCCTCCGTCTGGCGCAATCTCGACCGCCCATCTAAGTCCACGGGATCTTCCCACCGCCGTTTGATCGGCTTGATCTCACTTAACAGAAATCAAACGGCGGGATGTGATCTCCGCCGTCGGATCGAACATATAGAGGATCGAACGGTGGGTATCTGATGCCGAGCTGGATAAGTGAGCGGGGCCCACTTGACCGCCGCCGCGTTTTGGCTGGACGAACCAGACAATGCCATCTGTCCCATTGACAGCCGCCGATTTGATTAAAAGGTTTTAAATTAACTTTAAAACGAGTTAATTAACAGAAATCCTAAAAAATCATAGTAAATAAAATACAAATCAAAAAAATCCATATAATATATCAAACTGCTCAGATTTTCAAGGCCTTTGATTTAAAAATAAAATAGATTTAAAATTTCATATATATTCTAAGTAATTTTAAATAATAGTTTTTAATTACTATTTAATTAAAAATAATTAAAAAAAAAAACATTATTATTATTTTAATCTTAAATAACATTAAAATCTCAGAGAACATTTAACATTCGATTAAATTAAAAAAAATTATTATCTTAATTGTTAATTATTTTTTTATATATTATTTTAAATAGCTTTAATTTCCTTACACTTTTAATAATTCAATTTTAATTTAAATTAATTAAAAAATTATATTTTAAATAATATATAAAAATTTTCATAAAATTGAGAGAGCTTTAATTTAAAACTATTTTGTAAAAAAAAATTAAAACCTAATATACTTTAATTGTTTCAAATTATTTGAATATCCATATTATTTAATTAATATTTAATTAAATATTATATTAATTATTTTAAAATTAAAAAATTTTTATTTTCAAATTTCTTTGAAAAGTCAGAGATCTCTCAACTCCTTCAAAATTATTTTAATAATATTTTTAAATTATCCTATTTTAAAACTTATATCTTTATATATAAGTTTATATATATAAGTATATATATATATTTTAAACTATTTTAAAATTATATATATTTAAATATCTAATTTTGAGAGATCCCTTGGGATTTTAAACATGGATTGAATGCTTGAATAGAATTAGTGGGGATGATTAGTGGATAACCATTTCTTGATTATTCACTAATCCTATCTTTAGTTAATTATGTTAACTAGTCCTTGCATGCTTAAGGTGCACACACCACCTAGCCTAGGCTCTCCTAGTTTTAAGGATTTGATTGTGTTATTGTGTATGCTTATTCATGCTTGTACAAGGGTTAGTCGAAACATCGATTTGCAAACCTATAACTTAGTGACATTAAGGACAATAATTAAGGACCTATTTTTATAGAACTTAGAATATTTCCTATAATTAGGATTCACTTCCCCTTGAGTTGAAACTTCAAACACTTGAACTTAGGGACATGTACAGTCACTAGGAGAAATTTCATTAGCTTTAGAAATCATTAAGCCCTTTAATCGAATTTCCTAAGTTTAAGCCTTAATTAACCCTCAAAACTTCTAAAACTATAATAAATCCAATTTAAACCCAAAAAATATGTATAACCCCTCTAACTGACCAGTTTTGAATCCTCAACCAATGAAAAATAAAACAAAAATTATTTGACAGCAAATTAAACCTTAAATTAATTTTAAGCAAAATTGAATATTTAATTAATATAATTAATTAATAATAATTAAAAATTCCAAAAATTTCTCAAACACTTGGGAATCTCCCCTTAGGTCATTCCTGACCTTTGGAGATGATTTCAAGGAGTTGGGATATCATTTGTAGCAAAATCACAAAAAGGCCCTTTAATTAAACCATTTTAGAAATTCATTAAATACCTCAAACTTCAAATATTCATAACTAATTCAAGAAAAATCCAAATTGACCAAACTCACTTGCATTCAACTCATAATAATGTCTAATATTTATTAAAAATATTAAATTCCAGAAATCTGTAATATTTCAAAAAGTCAACTTTTTGGTCAAACCTAGGTCAAATCTAGTCCAAAACTTCAAACCTTTGTAATAAAATGTAGAAAAATCCGATTTCAACGTACTTACCTCCTAACTGATCGTAGTAAGGTCTAGTATTTTAATAAAATGCAAACATTTCAGAATTTGGGCTTAATAAAAAATTCAACTTTTGACCCTTTAATTAAATGATTAAAATATTTATAAAAATCCATAAAACTCAAAATTGCTTTAAAAACTCCAGAAATGATTAATCAACCCTTAAAATCAGTAATCAACCAATCTTAATTAAAATTCATTAACTTTTGAACTTCAACCAAATCAAATCACTTAATTATACCGGGTACCACTGGGTAACCCAGACCTACGAGGCTATCAATTTAGCCCCAAGGAAGGTGAAATAAACTTCACGGCCTCGGTGTGAAACAAAGGTGGTATCCAACAAATAATTAAATAAGTCTTTTAAAATTGATTTTAAATCATTAATATTTACAGTTTAATTAAATATCCCTTAAGCCTTTCAACCAATCAAACTTGAAACAATTTTAACTAATAATCCTATTTAGGACATATCAAAACCACACGACCTACCTCACACACTTTAGATGTTGTGCTAGGATCACCGACTCTAGTTTTAGGATAGGCCGGTGTTTTACTTTCTGCAGTTGTGTGCCGTATTTTTCCAGCTTTTACTGCATGCTGTTTGCTAGTGTAGAATTGTTGTGTCTGCTTACTTACTTCCTGCACTCTGTGATTGATTGTGCGTTAGATTTACCCCTAGGTTAGGAACGAATTATACTTGTGCAATCTTATGCAGGTGGCCATGCTCATACCAGGAGCTGAAATTAAAGGGGGCAATTAATAAAAAAAAATTATATACTCTTTGCACAGGTACCTGCCGCGCTTAAAGACCCCCTTTTTTAAATAAAGAGAGCATGGCCAAGTGTGGCCAAAAGTAATGCATTTCAATTTTTCATGCTATAACTGCTTGGGATTGAATATATAACTGCTGATTATTAGGATAACATTGCAGGATCGAGTCTAGATTTTTTTTTATTTTCAATTAATGTAAATTCAATTCAGTGAAGGTTGTAATTTATTGAAAATGACTTGAGATTTGGATGATTAATCCAATTTGAATTCCAAAGAGGTGAAGACATCCCTAAAGGGGAGAGTCTTCTTCCATTTGGAAGTCAAATTAGGATACTTTTCAAATATCCAAAGAGGAAAGATAACACCCCCCCGATCAAGGGGGAGTTTCTTTCCATTTGGATATCCGGTACCGACGAATCAAGATGTTCATGAGAAGACAAAGAAATGGACAACGAGAAGAATCCCAAATCTCAAAGTCGTTTGATTTAGGATTAGAAATCCGGGTTGTAGTCAGTGGTGCCCGGCCACTTTAATTTCTTGTAATTTTTGAGATGTAATAATAAATGGCACTTGCCATATGGACATTCAATTTGATAAATTTAATTGATTTGTTTAATTTGATTGTGCATTAGAACTCCTGCTTTTCTAGTCTTTTTATTTGCATGCCGTATTTGGTTTGACCTGGAATGCGAATTTAGGCTCTTAGGGGTCTGTCAAAAAAATTCTTCTACTTCAATTAAATAAAAATTTTAAGATAAGATAGCAACTCTAAACGGTCCTAAGAAGTAAGCTCGGACTCGCCGAGGGTTTTTTCATGCATCATATTAAATCTTCTCTACCTTGTTAGGCATCTCCCCGCCTGCGGGTTCTGGCAGACCACCTGGCCTATGAGGGTGCCGATCTGTCAAGGGGATGTTATGCAATCTCTAGGATAAAAACCTATTTTCTAAGCCAATGATTTTTAAACTGCTACATATTGATTTTGCATTCAATTGAGTCAATTAGCATGCATCGCATTAGTAACAAATTTAAAAGAGTCTAATATTTAATTGCATTTATTTAGACATCAAAAACCCAACATAAGTCAAAGGGGTCAATTAAGGATCTGCTCTAGATGTCGACCCCATTTCTCTAAAATTTTCTAATTAATATCCCTACCATTCTGCAAAAAGACCGGACTCATTATTTTAAAATCGTTTAGGTGATTTAGCTGGCTCCCCAATCCAGGCCGGGGTAAGACCAGATCCGCATTGCACTAGCTAGGTTCGGGGCATTAATTGTTAGTGCCCAATTTAGACTTAGGTTCTGAGGCTGGCTCGGGCCATAAGACCTCAACTTTCGGGAATTGAATCCCAAATTTCTAATAAAATTGATCACTCAAACTAAAAATTTCTTTCAATCAAATACAAGCCCAACAACATTTAGGATAGACTGGGGCATTTCTAAATTGTTTCAGAATCTCAAATGCCTCTTACTTCTCCTCCTTTGACTTCCAAAATAAGTTTTCAATTTTGAACCAATCCCCACTTGAAATTCTAAACTTTAACTTCCTTTGATATCTAACTTTGAAAATCCAAAATAAAATTTTTACCGCTATTTTAATCGAGAGTTTTCGTAGGAAATTCTAATTTTCTACGATGTAATTAACTACGAGGGCTTGCGCTCGTAGGAGATTTAGAAACCCAGAATTTATTTTCAAAACAAAATCAATTTTTCAAAAACTTAATTAATTCTCTTTGGGAAAATCAAATACAACGATCATTATCGTCATTTTCGAACGATCGATAATAATTGATACCTTCTTTCTTCAGATAGATATATCAATTATTATTGTAGTTTTGATTATGAGATTAATGATCTTCTATCTAAATTATCATAGTTAGGCAATCGATTAAACTTCATTATGATCTTTCGAGATCATATGTTGTTTCCTCTCGAGTCTGACTATAATAATTTAGATAAATTTAAAGTTTTGAAATTTGAACCCATTAGGGAACGATATGATCGTCTTTCGAGGCGATATATTGTTCATAATGACGCGTTAAATTTCAAAATTTAAAATTTAATCTTCCCAAAGAAAATTAATATATTTTCAAAACTATATATATTTAAATATATTTTTTTTTCAATCAAAACCAAATTTGGCGACTCCGCTGGGGAAAATCTCACTCTCCATCTTTAATAGCGATATAAATTTTATTGAATCGGTAGTCTTAACTACCCTTCCCTCCGTTGGTTCCTCTACCCATTTCTCTCTTGGGTGAGTGTGGCCAACTCAATTAAGACATGTGAAATGAGAGGTGAGTGTAGGAAATCTCCTTTTAAGGCGGGCTTGGATATTTTGCCTCCAACTTGGTTGGTAGAGCGAAAGAGTCAAGCCTATTCCTTTCTGAACCTTTCTATAAATGTTAGAAACTCGCGTGCTCAGATTTCCAGTGGCATGCTAAGTTATATAACTTATAGAACTTTTCTTTAATTTCAAAATCAAAATTCTTAATCCTTACTAGAATTCAAGTCTTTTCAAACTCTAAACAATCTCTATGTTGTATCGTTATATATCGGATTGTGACCTTTGCAATTTGGTGTATGCGATCCAATGTAGAATTCACTTTTAAAATTCGATCTGAAAATTCAATTATTCTGGTAAAGCTAATCTCTTACATTTCATTTCTAGAGCACTAACTAGAGCGAAAGAGTTGAGTTAGTATTTAAGAAATTCCCTTAATCAATGTGGACCTTCTGTTGAATGAAAATTCAACACCTTGAGTCCCAAAATAAGGAGAGATGCTGCCGGATTTTTGAGTTTTCAAATATCTCTCTAAAATCATTTTAAATCGATTGTCGTTGTTATATGTTCTCCTACGACAATCATCATAGTTAACATATACAACAAACCTCAAACCTTTCCGGTAAAAAGTTTGCCTTTAACATTTCATCCTTTAATTACTCTTAGAGGTTGAAAGAGTTAAGCTTCTTTACTAATCTTCCCTAAATAGTTTGCGAACCATTTGTTGAATGAAAGTTCAACACTGAGTTCCAAAAATAAGGGGAGATCCTGCCAGATTTTCAAACCTTCAAATTCCTTCTAGAATCATTTAATTTCAATCGTCGTTGCCATATGTTTTATGCAATACCCTTTGTAGTTTAACATAGGCAACACAAATTCAAACCCTTGATCAAACCTGGATTTTGACATTTCACTCTAAACTAGTAGTGTAGTGAAAGAGTCAAGCCCAGGCTTCCAAATTTTTTTTTTCCTTAATTTTTGTTAACCATTATGTTGAAAATAAAACTCAACATTTTGAGTTTCAAAAGTAAAGGAATATCATTCAAACTGATTTCAACTGTTGTTGCCGTGTGTCTTCTGTAACATTATGTTATAATTGAACACATGCAACACGATTTCAAAGTTCTTCAGTCAATTCCGGGCTTTGACATTTCACCCCAAAATCACTTTATGGGATGAAAGAGTTGAGCCTAGTTTCTTAAGATCTTCAGATTACTTTTGTAAACCTATACATTAGAATAAAAATCGATGTGTTGAGTTACAAAATTTGAAAAAAGATCTATTCGACTTTAATCTCAAATCCAAACTTGAAATTCAAACTTTGACATTTTGTCCTAAATCAATCGGTGTAGCAAAAGAGTCAAGTTCCTCGTCAATTTTATGAACCACCGTGTTCAGTGTAAACTGAATACGAATGAGTTATAAAATTGTTGAATAAAATCATTAATTCAAGTCACTTTCTTAACTTCAGGAAATCAAACACTCAAATGGCTGGGAAACTCATCTTCTCACTGAATAGAGATGTGCCCGTAGAAGAAATTCTTAGTGACAATTCAATTCAGTATGAAATGGAATTTCAAGACCTCAAGATTTCAGTTAATGGAGAAAGAATCTTAGATCTGTCTGTTTGTACTCAAGGGAATTTCCCCTTAGTAGAAGTTACTTTAGGGTCAGGAGATAGATATATCAATTATTATTGTAGTTTTGATTATGAGATTAATGATCTTCTATCTAAATTATCATAGTTAGGCAATCGATTAAACTTCATTATGATCTTTCGAGATCATATGTTGTTTCCTCTCGAGTCTGACTATAATAATTTAGATAAATTTAAAGTTTTGAAATTTGAACCCATTAGGGAACGATATGATCGTCTTTCGAGGCGATATATTGTTCATAATGACGCGTTAAATTTTAAAATTTAAAATTTAATCTTCCCAAAGAAAATTAATATATTTTCAAAACTATATATATATTTAAATATATTTTTTTTCAATCAAAACCAGTGATATAAAAATAGAGGTATAAGGAGATTGATTGGTATGATATGATACATCGATGGGCAGCAAGTAATTACTTCTTACTAAAATGCAGCTAAACTTTACTTGTAATAAAATGACTAAATTTTACATAAGTGCAAGTGTCATTCAAGTAATAAAGAGGTGAATTGAATGTCGATACCACGAGGACTTGAACTATCATATGACTACACTAGTACTGTCTATGTGAACCATACAATTTATCCTACAAACCAAATTAAAAAAAAAAAAGAGTTTTCTAAAGTTCACAATATAAGTGCTAAAATTAAAAGTTCTTTGTGTAAAAGTGTTATGAACCTATGATGGTGAATAAATTCATATTTGCAAAAGTTAGACTTTTCTAAAATGTGTTGTGAATTAGTGCAAATTCACTCTTAGTCTTTATTGAGCATGCAAATGTTTCAAGTTAAGTTTTCACTCAACTACAATGATTCTATCTCCTTAGATTCCAAAACCCTATCCATCATAGATCAATACATGGTAAAGTTTTGTTTCAATTCTCCTATTTATTCTTTTATTCCTTTGTCGAGATAATAAATCACACTTGGTTTTAAGTTAGTGCATGGTCTATGCAAGAACTAAATGAAAACCGAGATAACTTAAAACATTAGAGAAACTAAAGTCTACTTAAACAAAATATTATTTCTCACACATCACAAGTTCAAAACTAGAAAAGTAATCAACTGATAGTACACAAAATAATTTTCATTTAATAATAAAAATAAGATACAAAAGAGGAGTTTGTAAAGATGTCATCCAGAAGCACTTTTACAATTGATTACAAACACTTTTTGCTTTGAATTGCTTTACCTTAAGCACTCCCACTCATTCATTCTCCACTAACACTTTAACACTATTTTACACAAGAAAATGATCGCAAGTCCTCACAAATTTGGCAAAAAAACTATTTGTATTTAACATTCTAAATGACTTTAGCGTTGTGATGTTGCAAAGGTTGGTGTTGTGGCTCATCTATATTGAACTAGCATTTTTGAATGTATCAGATGCAACATTAGGTCTGAATCTACGTGTTGTTTCACCTGGTAACTGACCCAATTGATGCGCCGAAATGTTGGGGTGATTTGACATTGTGGCGCTCTACATCCTTTTCTGCGGTGTTGCTTTCTCTATCTTTTTGATAAAAAAATTAGGGATTGGATGTTGCGACTCTCCAGGAGGCGACGCTGGAGTGGTGAATTAAAAAGCAAAAATTCAAAGATATTGGTGTCGAGGTGTTCTTCCCTAGCGTTGTGGCTCTTAGAGCACTGTGCCACTTGCTGGTGTGGTGTTTCGTTGGTTTTTTTTTTTTTTTTTCAAAATTGTAGATTTTTTACTCAAATTTCATGCACAATAATAATCAAATGAGGGATTTTCATAATAAAATAGCTACAAAGATAATAACAACAATTTTCACCAACAAATTTCCCTAAGCTTAAGTCATTGCTTGTCCTCAAGTAATTTTAATGTACTTGTGATTATAACACCTTAAATTCACTAAATTGTAAAGTTGGAAGTAAAAGTAAGATAGTACTTAACTAAATGATGTTAATTATAATAGTTTGGTGGCTGATAATTTCAATTAATACAATCATTAACAAATATCCCAATTCATCATTTTAACAAATATTCTTACTAAACTTATCTTCTAAATATATGTTTAATGGTTGACTGACTTAATTAGGTTGAATAATTTTGGATTTAAGACAATTTCATATTCATATAATCTTCTTATTCAATTACAAGCTTTATTATATATTATAATTCATACAATCCCTCTTAGTTTAATTTGATCTCAAAATTTTCATATAAAATTAGGCTTTTTAGGTACCACTTTTTAATATTACAATACTCATTTTTTACATTTTTTTTTTCTTTTCATTTTTCATTTTTTTTCACTTTCAAAGAGTACCTTTGTAATGATGTTTATCATTTGGTTGTCTCTCCCCTTAGAGAAACCTAAGTTAGAATTAATTAAGGTGTATTTATAAGGAGTCATAATACCATAACTATGAGCTTATAATTAACTTTCTAATTAATTTGATCACTAGACTTTCCTTAAATTTTAGTCACTCAAACCTAAATTAAGTAGTTAAGTATTTCTGAGTGGTTTGGGAGTTAAGTTTAGTAGGAATTATCAGTTTTAATGATTTTCAGTGGTTAATATTAAGATTGTTTATTTTTTATTATCTTTCACTTTGTATTCAATTAATCACCTTGAATGTTGTGTTTTCTTTAATTCTTATTTATTCATATTTTATAACTTTAGCAATAAATTTAGATAATCTCATGTGCAAATAAATAAATATAAGAAACAGTTACTAGGCTTAAGTAGGAAGTAAAGAGCATTGACATGAATTGGACAATGCATTACACTATAAGGCAGAATACAAGAACATGCACTGATGAAATATGTTAATATAACTAAAAATAAATAACAAAATAAAAATATAGCAACAAAAAATAGCAACTACAATCTACTCAATCCCCCTCCTCCTCTTCCCCATCTACTGTTATTGTTGGTGGAGGTGGTGTAGCTGGTGCACGCTACCAAATGTATGGCTTCCAGGTGGTGTTGTAGAGAATAAGGGTTGATATAGACTCTAAAATAATGATCAATTCCTAAACATTCCAACCATCACTTCATTGAACTCTAAAGCATATTGGTATTAATGTTACTACATGTCCATCATGTGGCTCATTCCATACTACAATAGCCTATTTTCCTCAAAATAGGTGTGCATACCAGCAACTTGATCTTCAAGTTGACTGCCTGGTCTCCTAAGGTCCTAGGGGCTCTAAACTTGGACTGACTGGAACTAGATTGGTGAGAGCTGGGTAGATTTGGTGACTAGGACCCTCCCCTTCTCCCCGGGTGTTTTTCTTAATTTTTTCTATTTTAGTCTTGGTGATGGCAAAAATGGGGAAGAGACAGTCTTTCATTGACTCACCTAAAAGACCCACTATTAAGCACACAGAATATATTAAAGAACGATGCCCAGAACCCACATATGTAGAACCCTTAATCATAGCTAGGAGGGAGGATTGTATAACCTATCCTATATCAATCAAGTGACAAACTTGTATAGAATAGTTTAAAAGTCATGTATCCTTGTCACCTCGCTTATATTTGTACTTGGCATAAAATAGGCAAAATAAAATAGTGCAAAGCCTTAGACATTCGGGTAAGGGAAGATGCATGAAAATCAATAACTTTACCCTCACATATTTTCCATTCAACCCCACTATGTGGTCCAATCAAGACTCTAAGGATCTCTTAAGGGTCTACAGGGGTATTTATGAATGCAGTGTAATCATCAAACTCTATGTTCTGGATCCTATACACCCTATTAATAATGAAGAAATCAATAAGTACCCATTTCCCCCTAATAAAATTATATTGTGTTTCCCTTGTGTTAGCAAAGAATTCCCTAACAACATGAACTATATAGTTAGTAGGTTGTTTACAAAAGGTTTCTCACCCAATATTCACAATTATTTATTCTACTACTCCCCCAGGCTCATAAAGCCATGCATAGGAATCATTTTCTTATAAACAACATACCCCTTGATCCCTTCTTTCTTTCATGAAGATTATGAAGTACTTCTTGTCGTGTGAGGAAGGGGAATGTTGTTTCTTCCCAATGGTTGCTTGAGAGCCATTGCTTTGGAAGGTTTGAAATAACAAAAACTCATAGTACACAAGTAAGTATAACATGAATTCGGGGTGAAAAATGAAAGAAATAGCTAACTTTTCAATTTAAAAGGTTGGGAGTCACAGTGCTAAGTGCTAAAGCGTTGTGGTACTTAGCAAGTTAAAAAGTCATTCTGGTCAAACAAAGGATGAGAGTTGCGATAATGTGGTCAGGTGGCATCATGATTTTAAGTATTGGAACTCAAAATGACATCATTTTGATCGAGCCACCACTGTGGGATGCTACACATATTAGCATTGCGATGCTACTAAGGAACTCTGCCACGGTGCTGCACCTAACATAATAATTAGTTTGACTTAGTGCTATGATGATTGGATTGGCGCCATAATGCTCTAATTAGTTTGGTAATTTTATAGAGCTAAGAGTGTCACTGTGGTAGCATTCGACATTGAGGTACTGTGGAAGTGAATCTGTGCTGTGATGCTATGATCACACATCATTGTGGTATGGTGGGAAAAGAACAAGCATTGTGGCACTAAAGTCCACGATGCTGTTGCACCGAATTATTTCCCATTTTTTTCAGAGAGCTAGGTGCTACAACACTAATTCCCCTGACTTTGCAATGCTGCTGCACCAGAGATAAAATTTTTACACACCTTTTAACTCTAAGGAAAAGTCTTTCAAGTATCATTGCTACACCAAATGAGCACACACCAATCATAACTAGATCAAATTCCACGCATACCTAAGACACAAATATAGATCGAGCACCTAAATCACAAAATAGAAGTGGTTTGCTTTCCAAATAATGCTAAGTTTACAGTCTTCAGCAAGATTCTATCAAAATTCTTATTCATGATGAGTCAACTCATACCCCTCAAATGGTTTATGTTATCTCCTAAGTGGGGTTTCAAACTTTGACCATTAACTTTGAAGATTTTTGTGGTCTTGGTATCCCTAATTTCTAAAGCTCTATAAGGACATGTTAACAAAAGTGAATGGTCCCAACTACCTAGACTTTAGTTTTCTTAGAAATAATTTCAATCTTGAATTAAATGGAAGTACTTCTTATCCAAGGAAAAATTCTTTCCTAAAAAGCTTACGATCATAACATTTATTTATTTGTTCCTTATCCATCTTAGTATTTTCAGAAGCTTCACTTCTAAACTCCTCGAACTCATTCAATTGTATTAATCTCTTCTCCTCAACAACTTTAATATTTCAGTTTAATCCTTTTATCACCCAAAATGCTCTATGCTCTAAATCCAAATGGCGATGATAGGCTCTTTTGAAAATAAAATGATATGAAGACATTCTAATTAATATTTAAAATACAATATTGTAAGCCCATAATGCATCATCCAATTTCAATGTCCAATGCTTCCTATTTCATGTCATAATCTTTCTAGAATTTACTTTATCGCCCTATTACTAATTTCAGCCTGACAAGTAGTTTTAGAATTGTTGACCTTGTTTTCATGATGATTTGCCCTCAATCACATTTTGGTGAGCTAATTGAACCCCGTCGCGCCTAATTCAATTCAAATCGGCATCGATTTATATTTGATTGCGTCGGTTCAAGTCTAATTTCATTAAATTGACTTGATAAGGCCCAATTGAACTTGAATAGACTAGAAGTTGAGCTGAATTAGACCCAATTATGTTCAATTAAGCTAAATTAATTAATTTGAGTATTGTCGAACCCAAATTGAGTTAAATCGGCGTCACCAATTGAACTTGGATCGACTCAAACTGATTTAAATTGAGTTTGATTTAGACTCAAATATGAGCCAAATCAGCCCAATTAGTGTTAATATATGTCCAATTTTCTTTCTAATGTGTTCAAATCAATTTCTAAATCAAGAAGTTTAATGAAACGACTTGAATCAAATCAGCGGTTTATTCGAGGTCTCAGCTTGATATCTGCGATCTCCAGTGGCTGTAGTAGAGATAAGGAGCAGTGTACATGCCTATTCACGTATTCTCGAATGACTGAAACAAGATTGAAAATTGACGGGCTTCCATTTTTGAGCTTCGACTTGCATTTCTCCCTAAGCCTCCTCCGTCCCGAGGTTCTGACTTCAGAGCTCTCCCTCTCGCTCTGGTCTTGATCTTTTCCACATACTAAGGGCTTGTTTGGTAGGCGAATTTAGGTTGGATTTGGGCAAAATCCAGCCAAACGGCCTAAAATGCAAAACCAAATCTCACATAAAATGAAAGCCATGGTAGATGAAAAATTATGCCTTTTCGTGGTAAATCCCGGATTTTTGAAATCCTCTGGTTCGCCAGATTTTCGTAATCCTCTAGCTCTATGGGCGCAATAAAGAAGAAACTTCGCTCAAAATGTTCAACCTTATTAAATCATGAGTAGAATAGCCAAACAGTCATCTAGGATTTAACTAAATTTCTCGTGAATATTAACAAACATTTTTAAAGATTTAGCCCTCTAGGATTTAGGAAATCCGAATATGAAGGATTTATGAAATCTTACTTAAATTTAAATGAAATACTAGGCTCAACCAAACAGAAAATTATTAGGTCCTGACACCGGACGTAGAGATACGTCCGGTGTCCAATAAAATATTGACATCTCTACGTCCGGTGTCCAATAAAATATTGACATGTGAAATGTACACGTGTAAGCAGAATTTTAAGTCAAGTGTGTCAAAGCGTAGTCAAAAAGTATAGTCAAAATACAGTCAAAACACAGTTTCGCAATCAAATCGCAGTAAAAAATCACAAGCACTTTTTTAGGAACTTTTATTTGGTCCTGTCACAGGACGTAGCTCTATGTTCTGCCGCCAGTAGAATCACGCCACGCGTGCTCATTATTTACCACGCTCCTCGACAACCCGACCCGGAACGGACCCAGGATGGCTCGGTATTTCTCGATTTTGCTAGGTATTGCTAGGTATTGCAAGGTATTGGTCGATTTTGATCGGCAATAACCAATACCGAGAAAATATCGAGCAATACCGAGAAAATACCGAGTAATACCGAGCAATATCGAGTTGTACCGATTTTTTCTAGAAAAAATATCGAGAAAATACCAAGTAATACCGAACAATACCGAGTTGTACCTAGTTTTTCTAGAAAAAATACCGAGAAAATACCGAGCAATACCGAGTTGTACCGAGTTTTTCTACTCGGTATTACTCGGTATTGGTATTCACAGAGCGGTATTTTTCTTTATTGCCAAGCAATACCTAGCAATACCGAGCAATACGAGAAATTATTGTGTACGCAATCCGAACGTGTTCGGATGTACGTACACACTGCTTATTTTGTTACGTATTTTTTTAGGCATAATTTTTTTCGTGGCAAATAATTAGCAAATAAATGATACTCATTAAATACACAAAAAATATGCAAAAAATAAGTAGAAAACATAATGTATCAAAAAATACGCAGTGAAATAAGCAGTAAATACGCAGCATCCGAACACAATTCTGCGTTCGGATTGCGTACACAATAATTTCTCGAGCAATACTGAGCAAATAATGAGTAATTGCTTGCAATACGCGAACATAGTATTCCCAAGTTTCGATCCGGATCAAATCATGTGGCCGCACGTTTAAGAATAAAAGCACATGACGATATTGGGTCAGGTGACCGAACGCAGAGATAGGTCCGGATATTAATAAAATATTATTTTAAAATTAGCGCAAGTAAAGCGCAACTAAAGCGCAGGTAAAGCACAACTAAAGCGCAAGTCAAAAAGCGCAACTAAAGCGCAATCAAAGTGCAACTAAAGCGCAAGTCAAAAAGCGCAACTAAAACACAAGATGACGTGACAAATTTTTATTGAATTTCCAAACTTATTTTCCGCCTCCGATCATGGGCAAATTATTGCGTCAGGTGACCGAACGCATCTCTCTGTCAGGTGACCTGATGCAATAATTTGCCCCGATCATGACACAATAATTTGCCATGTTATTGACGGCCGAGTAGCTACGCCCGGTAGAGTAAGTAATAATTGTGGTCCGGTGTCCGGACCTAAAAATTTTTCTCTCCCTCTCTGTTTCCCGTTCGTGAATCCAAGGAGAAAGCCGAAGCCCCTTCGACGACCCGGTCTCGCCTCCTCTACGCTAGCCGAGCCCGAACTCACTTTCGCCGACTTGCCCTAGCCGCCGGTTGTCCCCTTTGCTACAGGTAAGTCCAACCTCTTCTTCCATCGCTTCTTCTTCTTCTCCTTTACTTCTTCTTCTCCTTCTTTCTCTATTTCTTCTTCCTTAGTTCCTCCTCCTTCCCTTTTTTTTTCATAATAATCCCAAGAAATCAGAAAATAGCAATGTATAAATTCCTTATGAAGTCTAAAAAACATAGTTAGTTCTGATTTTTCTGTTTAAGAAACATAACATGAATATTCCCAATCACTTATTTTTGTTGACTGGTTGCTCTAATTCGTTCCAAAATCTTTTTTTACAGATCTTCTCATGATGAATTGTATTTATTCATGGTCAAGTAATGATATGTTCCTTGTCACCTAGTTCTGTGAAAATAGTTGATTTGTGGTGATGATAAATAGTATGTAGAACGCTCCTGCTACTGTTGTTTTGTGATAAATTGTATTTAAGCCTTTCTTAAGCTTGGATGTAGGATGTGTTATGGTTTGGTTCTTATGTTCACTTATGCCTTGATTATTCCATAAATGGGAGCTTTACGTTAAGGTATTCATGTACCTTATATTCCATGACTGATTGGGGAAGTTTTTGCATGTACCTATATGGGTTTTTGTTAAAATGATTTTGTCAATAGAAGGTTATATGTGTAAAGTGTATGTTCAAAGTTATTTCATTATTGAATTTCAAGAAACTCTCGTGTTTACACTTCAACGTACAATATTTGACACGACACGAAAATTCGACCTGAACCCGACCCGAAAATTTCAGGTTTGACCCGATCCAATTTCAAAACGGGTCGGGTTCGAGTTTACGGATTCGACGCTTTTGAAAAATGGGTTGGGTTCGGGTTGACCCGAAGGGTTGCCGGATCAACCCGGAAACCCGTTTAAAATGCATTGCCCACATCTGCCTAGGCACCCGCCCAGCTGCCCGCGCGACAACGCTAGCAGCCCGCCGCCCGCTCGCCGGCCGAGGCTTGCCTCGCTCCCACCGAGGCCACCTGCGCGCTCGTCGAGATCGCCCGTGCGCGCTCTCTCCTACCCGCGGAAGCCCGAACCTGCCCAGCTGCCCGCTCAGGCACGCACCTGAGTCCTACTCGCGTCAGCGACGTCTTGCCGCCCGCTCACGTCCGCTTCCCGTGTCTGGTCGGGTCAACCCGCCGGGTCAGGTCCGGGTTCGGATTTCTGACCCGTTTACCTACCCGGGTCGGGTTAGGGTCGACCCATTTGAACCCGGGTCAGTTACGGGTTCGACCCGAACCCGACCCGTGACCCGATTTTGACATCCCTACTTCAACGAATATGTATATTTGGAATTTTAATGACATATGAATATCAGTGTGAGTAGGCCCATGATAATACTTTTACACTTCCTTAGTTCCATAGAATCGTTGAAGAGCATGCTATAAGCCATGCCGTCATAAGTTCATGGCTTGAGTGGAGACACATATACTCATACTATTTACTTCAAATATCATATTTGCATATTCTATAGGAAAGATTAATAGTTGTGTGGAGGTGACTTTGAGTTTTGGAGAAGAGGATAGTTATGTTTTCTCTTTTTGTTATTTCCTTCTTTCATATACATCAAGCTTGAGCTTCATCTTTGTTAGTAAGCCTTTATGTATTTTATGCAATTGTATAAATTCTACACTGGCAAGCTCTCATGTGCTTTATGTATAGCCATCACCTATATTAGTCCTTACTCGTATCAGTATGCTTTCATGTGTTCTGCATTCATAGGCTTAGTGTTTTATGCATCACATTACATAGAGGTTATGTGAACTTTGAAATGGAGGATTTTAGTGAAAGTGAAATTTCTTTGATATGATTGATGTACGTGTATTCATCGCCTTTATGCAAGAAATGATATATCATTTAGTAAATTTTGGTTTATGATGGGAGGGAGTTCATGCATATATGAATAATTTAGTAAGAAATCAAAAGTTGCCACACACATGTATATATAGATTTTGCAGTCAAACATTATTTATCAAGTTTAATAATCACAAACACCATATGCAATTTGTAATCCTCATACTCACCATAGTTGGATAGTGATATTCCCTCTATCATGTGTATATCAACGATAATAAAATACCATGTTTGTGATTAGCTTGCATTTCAAGAATCATGAATAAATAGGAGATTTATGATGTGTAGGGGTGCTCTAATAGCATGTATACATGTATAGTTACACAAAGAAGCTTTGATTAAGTTCATGTATGAGTTTCACTTGTTCTATGTTTTTGTTGTGATTCATCATTAGAAAATGATGTTGTATCTTATGAATGGCATCTAGTAAATTATTCATGTAATTTTTATAATTCATGATTAATTAGAAGCATGTTTGATATCATATGATGAATGGGTTTACAACTATCTATGTAACTTCATCTATTCAATATTTTAATTGCAAGCACGTATATAAACAATTCAAAGAGGGGTATCCGAGTTGGAAAGTGATATATGCATTAATGAGCAAATTAGGTTGAGATTCACCATATATATACATGCAAATTTTGCAATCAAGTTCTATTTGTTAGCTTTAGTAATAACAAGTGTCATATATGATTGCTTATTATCATACTCTTGTACGATTAAATTATTGCATATTCTCTATTGTATGCATGCCAATGATAATGAAAGCAATACATTTATGATTTGTTTTGCTATCTGAATTTAGTAGAACTCTTCATATGTGTTATACGGTTGAGACGGCTTCTTAATACATATGATGCATTGTTGTATTAGTGAATTCAAAAGATTGAGATGACAGAACTTCATTCTTTCATTAACATTTACATGTGAGGTAATATGTTGCTTAGTATCAAGTTTGTGTCAAGCAAGATGTATAAGTTTCTTGAAAAAGTCCTCCATATTTGTTTGATATTGTGATGTAGAGGATGATATTCATGTTAGTAAGTTCCCATTACTGCTAGGATGTTTAGTTAATTAGTTTTAGGTTAGTGCACTTACGAAGCCTTGGCTTTGTGGGCCAAGGCTTTTCCCCTTTTGTGAGCCCTAGAGACCGCTATGATCACCTTAGACCTGTATTGTAGGCCCACCTTTTTGTGCCATGTGCATCACTGTTTTCCCACATGAAGTGAGCATCGTTAGGTTGGTTTTCTTTGGGATTTTAAAATATTTAAATAACTCTAAAAATTGCTTCTTAATGATTTTGAACTTATAAATATGTCTTTCATAAACATGTTAAAGAAAAATATACAAAAAATGAAATGAGATACAATCTCTAGCATGTTTACGAAGATCTATCAACTTAGCATTGTATGCTGGATTTCCTTGGAAATGATAGGTTTAGTTTTTGTTATCTTGAGCTTAGTATAACACCGTCTACTTGAAGTTCTTTTGCTCCAACAATAATCACATAAAGAACTCTTAAAAGTCATGAACCAACGAACAAAATATATCTAATGAACTTATAATCAATCTTAAAATTTGTAATGAATCAACCATAATGCTAATCACCCACTAAAATTTACTAAGTAACAAACATAAAACTTAATAATAACAAGATAATTATCTGGTAACCCGGACTTACGAGGCTATTAACTTAGCCCCAAGAGGGTGAAATAAACCTCATGGCCCTGGTTTAATAAGGATAATTATCACTTAATTTAAATAAATAGTAATAAATAACCAACAAACTAAACTTTGTAATCTCCATTATATGAATAAAAATATAGATTAAACTCAAACTTTAATCATTGAAATGACTAATAAGATGTAACAAATATGTTAACCTTTAAATGAATTCATATAAATTCATTAAACCATTAAAACTTTCTAATCAACCTACAACTCTAAAAATTATAACCAATCAAATGAAATCATAAAACATAAAATGCATTCTCACAACCCTTAACTTTATCATGAATGAAATCTACCTTAATTAAGGAAAAATTAAGGTAAACCCATAAAATTTCCCCCTTACAAACTTCTAACTTAAATATGAATAAGAATCCATGTTAATTAAGGCATAACTAAAATAAAGCTATAAAAACTTCCCTCCGCAAACTCTCCAACGCTTAATAAAATACTAAGATGCCAAAACTTAAACTTAAATTAAAAATCCCCTAGCCCTGAGCACACAAATGAATCTGTTGGAGGAGCTAATGAACTTCAAACTATACCTTAGTGTCTCAACCTGTGTCAGATTTATGTTCATCTTTGTACATTTCCCCTTAACACACATAAGGTATATAGGTTGGACTATCTCGAGCTGCGGGCTACATGTTATAAGGAGGCTTTGGTCCTCGTGCCCATTATGACAACGCCACATACCTTGCTCATTAAGAGAGAAATGTCTAAAGATCTACATAAATTGTCTCGTTTAGAAATTTAAAGCTACCTTTAGGAACCTAAACCAACTTCTTAATCACCCAAGTGTTAAACTTTAAGTCGGGTATAACTTATACATATTTATGGGCAATGAGTCTATCTATTCTCATGTCAATCTTTAAAATAAATTTACCTTAGATATATGAAGCTTATGATTTTGATACGCCTTAGGTTTCACAAATTAGGGTTTGCCCTAATTTTCCTTCAAGAAAATATTTATCCACCAAATCAAAGTTAAACCAAAACAAGAAGTATGAGAAGAAGAACAAGAGAACTTTGCATTAATCTTCAAGAGAAACACAAGAAAAAGCTAGTCCACTTCGAGAAGGACCAAATCTCCAAAAAAAAAACCCTAAAAACAAGAAGGAAATGAGAAAGAGCTTTACTTCACATGATGATCCCCAAAATAAACCCTAATGGCTCTTTTCATACATTCTCACAACTTCCCCTTCATCCCTAAATTGCCCCCCATCATCCACCCTCCATTTTCCCCCCAAAATCTGGCCGCCCCTTGATGCCCAAGGATTCAAGTGAGTGGGCCCATGGGGCCCACCGTGAACCCCTCCCCTTGCTCACCCAGTTCGGCCGCCCCTCCCCCCCCCCTTGCTCACCCAGACCACCCAGACCCACCCCCCCCCCCCCCCCCCCCCCCCTTTGCCTCCTGTAGACCCGCAAGGGTCTAGGTCAGCCGGTCCATCAATACCGCCCTCTAGAAGATCAACCTTGTCCTCAAGGTTGAAGTCTGGAAATTGCTCCTGCATGACCTCATACATCTCCCAAGTAGCCTCATGCGTCGGAAGGTCCTTCCACTCGATGAGTACCTCCCTCTTGCCTTGATCATTCTTCCTTACTTCTTTCACCTGTAGTGGCGCTAATAAGAATTGCATATCTCCTGTGAGGCGCCGTGGTATGGTAGGAGTGGTCGTGGTGTGCTCCCCTATGCTCTTCTTCAATAGTGACACATGGAATACAGGGTGGATGGAGGATTGAGGTGGTAACTTGAGGCGGTAGGCCACCATCCCCACTTTCCTTTCGATCTCGAAATGCCCGTAGTATCGTGGGGAGAGCTTCTCACTTCTTCTGTTAGCCAAAGTCTTCTGTCGGTAAGGCCGCAGCTTCAGGTACATCATTTCTCCCACCTCAAAGGTCACCTCCTTGCGGTGAGAATCTGCCTTGGTCTTCATGATCTGCTGGGCTCTCAATAGTGCTCCCTCAATTCTTCCAATACTCTATCCCTCTCCTCCAAGTATTGATCCACTAGATAGACAGGAGTCGTCCCCTTCTGATAATTCACCAATGGTGGTGGATCCCTCCCATAAAAAATCTTGAAAGGTGTAAACTGAGATGCGGTATGATAACAAGTATTGTACCAATATTCTGCCCATGGTAGCCATTTGACCCACTGCTTAGGCCTCTCCCCAACGAAGCATCTCAAATAAGTCTCCACGCTCCGGTTCATCACCTCGGACTGTCCGTTTGTTTGTGGGTGGTATGTTGTACTCCGCTTCAAGAATGCGTCCTGCATCTTGAAAAGCTCCTTCCAAAATGAACTCAAGAAGACTTTGTCTCTATCCGAGACAATAGAAGTGGGGACCCCATGCAATCGAACCACCTCTCTGATGAAAGTAGATGCAACAGTAGGAGCTGAAAAAGGATGCCGTAGAGGAATGAAATGGCTATACTTGCTCAGACGATCCACTACCACCATGATGACCGTATATCCTTCCGACTTGGGTAACCCCTCAATGAAATCCATGGTGACTTCCTCCCAAATCTTGTTTGGAAGCACCAAGGGCTGCAGTAAACCACTAGGGGCACAAACTTGATACTTGTTCCGTTTACAAATATCACATTTGCTCACCATGTCCTCGACATCACCTCTTAATCCCTTCCAAAAGAATTCGGCTTTCACCCGCTGATAGGTCTTCTCCACCCCTGAATGTCCACCAATACGACTGTCGTGGTACTCCCGTAGAAGAATGGGGACGAATGCTGAGTCACGGTGTAGTACTAACATCCATTTGTATAATAAAAGAGAGTTATCTAGGTGATACCCTTTGAACCCACCTTCTCCCTTCTGGATAGCCGCCCGAATTCTCTCTAACTCCTCTGCATGTTGATTTTCCTTCACCATTCCACCCCAATCAACCAATTGTGGGACCGATAATGCCATCAGCTGTGAGCACTCCACGCGGGAAAGAGCATCTGTCGCCTTGTTTTGGGTTCCGGGCTTATACTGAATCTCAAACTCATATCCCAAGAGCTTTGCTAGCCACCTCTGATGTTCTTCTGTCACCAATCTCTACTCTAATAAGTACTTGAGACTCCGCTGATCCGTACGAACTATGAATCGTTGCCCCAATAGATAAGGCCGCCATTTTTGAATAGCCAACACAATGGCCATCAGTTCCCGCTCATAAACTGATTTCAGCCTTGCTCAGTAGATAAGATCCTGCTGAAGAAGGCAATCGGCCTACGATTCTGCATGAGAACTGCTCCCAAACCCACTCCTGAAGCGTCAGTCTCCACCACAAACTGCTGGGTGAAATCTGGAAATGCTAACACAGGAGCACTAGTCATGGATTCCTTCAGAGTCTTCATGGCTTCCTCTGCCTTCTCTCCCCATTGAAAGTTGTCCTTTTTTAACTGATCAGTCAAAGGACCTGCTGTGGAACCATAACCCTTGATAAACCTCATGTAGTAACCAGTAAGTCCCAAAAATCCCCGTAAGCCTTTAAGGGATTTTGGTGTAGGCTGCTTCACCATGGCCTCTATCTTGGTGGGGTCAGCCGCCACCCCACTCTCTGAAATGATGTGTCACAGATACTCTACCTCCTTCTGAGCGAAAGAACACTTCTTCTGGTTGGCATATAGCTGATGCTCCCTTAAGGTCGTGAGTACCACCCCAAGATGGGCGATATGGTCCTGCAGAGACTTGCTATACACCAATATATCATAAAAAAAAACTAAAACAAACCTCCTCAAATAGGGCTGGAAGACCTGATTCATCAGGGCTTGGAAGGTGGAGGGAGCATTAGTGAGCCCGAACGGCATCACTAAAAACTCATAATGACCTTCGTGTGTCCAAAATGCCGTCTTCTGAATGTCTTTAGTCCTCATCCTAATCTGGTGATAACCAGATTTCAAGTCCACCTTGGAGAAGATGGTGGCTCCCCCAAGTTCATCCAAAAGCTCGTCTACTACAGGAATAGGAAACTTGTCCAACACAGTTTCCTTGTTGAGGGCTCGGTAGTCTACACAGAATCTCCAACTACCATCTTTCTTCTTCACTAAGAGTACCGGACTGGAAAATGGGCTCACATTGGGCTGGATCACCTGAGCCTCCAACATCTCCGCTACTAACCTCTCAATCTCTTCTTTCTGAGCATGAGGATATCTGTAGGGTCGCACACTGATGGGTGCCACCCCTGCCTTCAACACAATAGCATGCTCTCTAGATCTGACAGGGGGTAGCCCCTTGGGCATCTGAAACACTGTGGAGTTATGTTGTAGAAGATCCTGAACCACCTCCGGTATGACTTCTGATTCCCCTTCGGTCTCCCTGTCTACTTGCTGTAGCTCTATCAGATAGCCCTCTCCTTCATCTCTCAAAGTCCTGAAGATGGACTTCAAGGCCACTTTGGCTCTGCATAAGCTGGGGTCTCCCTGTAGTGTCACTCTCCTGCTCCCCTTTCCATACTCCATGTATAAC
Organism: Dendrobium officinale; assembly: GCA_019514585.1. NCBI lineage: Eukaryota > Viridiplantae > Streptophyta > Magnoliopsida > Asparagales > Orchidaceae > Dendrobium > Dendrobium officinale. Next base: position 52,727,762 of record CM033684.1, read on the forward strand.
TTCTTCCAATTCACCTTCATCTCACTCAAGGATTGGAGCCACTGCATCCCCAGTATCACGTCAGTGCTTCCCAAATCTAACAGTAGAAAGTCTTGCACTATTTCCTCTACTTGCAATGTGAGGGTCACTCCCTTACACTGCCCGCTACAGCGCTCCTTCTTCCCCGTGCCCAACATGACTCCTACACCTCTCCCTTGGGTCACCAGTAGCTCCACCCTATCCACCAATCTGCAAGCTATGAAGTTGTGAGTGGCCCCACTATCAATCAGTACCATCACCTTGCAACCTGCAATCTCTCCTTCTAGCTTCATGGTGGAATGTGATGTCTGGAGTTGAGTGAAACCTCCACCATAGCCAAATGAGGATGCTCTTCCTCCTCGCCCTCCTCCTCAGTTGCTCCTGCATCCTCTTCCTCCTCCTCTGAATCCCCCACTAGGATCACATGTCGGGTCTTCTCCTTACACCTATGCCCCGGTGTAAATTTCTCATCACATCGATAGCAAAGGCCCTTGGCCCTTTTTTCCTTCAGCTCTGAATCAGTCAACCTTTTGAACCCTCCTTGGTTCACTGCCGTAGTGGGTTTCTCCTTGGCTATCTCCCTAGGAGGAAGGATGGTCGTCGCCCTTGGGCCTCCAACCATGAGTGGTGGTCGGTAAGTGGGGTAGGACATCCCTGATCTCCTCGGTGGCTCCACCTTCAGCTTGTCCTCTACAAGCTGTGCAGTCTCCATGATCCTTACTAACCCATGTGGAGCCACTACTCTGATGGCTGCTCTGATGTGAGGCTTCAACCCCTTCATGAAACTCCCCTCTAGAAGGTCATCTGGAATCCCTCTCAATCTGCCTGATAGTAGCTCAAAGTGCTCTCTATACTCTGCCACTATGCCCTCCTGCACTAGAGCCACCAACTGCTCATAGTGTGTGCCCTCGCTGGACACCCTGAATCTATGAAGTATGAGGTCTTTGAACTCCTCCCAACTCCTAACATGTTGTCTCCCTTCAAGCCATTGAAACCAGGCCAATGCCTTCCCCTCCAAACATACCGGGACCGCCATCAACTTCTCCTCTTCTGTGACACCATTCACTGCAAAATAGCGTTCCACCCTGTAGATCCATCCATAAGCATCATCCCCTTCAAAAATAGGGATCTTCAATTTCCTCATGCGGTTGTCAGCTCGGTGGAAGGTTCTTCCATCTCCCCATGTCCCCTGAGTAAATCCCTCTCCTTGTGGTCTTCCCCTTCTCTCCACCGGGTAAGGATTTTGAAGCCCCCTCCATGGTGGTTCTCTTGGCTCTCCATAGCCCATGCCGTAGTCTTCCCTTCTTCCTCCCTGCTCCCACGTGGCACGATTTCCTTCCGGAAACCCTCCCATCTGATTTGGCCACCCTTCACGTGTGCCGTGGGGGCCCACCGAGCCCATGTAAGGCCGGCCCCCTTGACCACCGGTCATTCCCCAAGGGCCACCTACTCCAGACACTTCTCCTCCTTCCCTTGGCCATTGCCCTTGCATGCCATCTTCACTCTGATTTACTCCTTCTTCCCTAATTGGAAAATTAGGGTTAGGGTTTTGGTTTGTCGCCGGAGATTTCCCTTTTTCCTTAGGGTTTGATGGAACAACTTGAGCTTCTAACAATTTCCGGATCATCTCTTCCATTCCCCCAAATCTCTCTTCTAGGGATGAAAATTTTCCCTCCATCGATGAAAGTTTCTCACCCACCTCCTCTTTCAATTGGCCCATCTCTCCCTCCAAAACTTCTACTTTCTTTGACGCCATGCCGTCTAGGATCAAGAGCTCTAATACCAAATTGATACGCCTTAGGTTTCACAAATTAGGGTTTGCCCTAATTTTCCTTCAAGAAGATATTTCTCCACCAAATCAAAGTTAGACCAAAACAAGAAGTATGAGAAGAAGAACAAGAGAACTTTGCATTAATCTTCAAGATAAACACAAGAAAAAGCTAGTCCACTTCGAGAAGGACCAAATCTCCCAAAAGAAACCCTAAAAACAAGAAGGAAATGAGAAAGAGCTTTACTTCACATGATGATCCCCAAAATAAACCCTAATGGCTCTTTTCATACATTCTCACAACTTCCCCTTCATCCCTAAATTGCCTCCCATCATCCACCCTCCATTTTCCCCCCAAAATCTGGCCACCCCCCTTGATGCCCAAGGATTCAAGTGAGTGGACCCATGGGGCCCACCGTGAACCCCTCCCCTTGCTCACCCGGTTCGGCCGCCCCTCCCCCTTGCTCACCCGGACCAGCCGCCCCCCCCTTTGCCTCCTATAGACCCACAAGGGTCTAGGATGCCGGCATCAGATATTTCTTTTTTTATGGTGGACAATAGATCCATCTTAATGTGTCACCTACTAGTCTTACTTTGAGTCTTAGATTACTAAAAAAGGATTAACCGACCCTTGTAACCTCATAAATATTTCAGCCTTGATTATGTGCAGAATTGAAGATGGGCCATTTGCCCCTCAATTCTTTATAACCTTTATGTATGTTAGGGCCCATATCCTTGGGCTCTCAATAACTTAATAATTAGAATTTTAAATCCTAAAACTAAGTGCTAATTAATTCACCTTAAATGGCTAAGCACTTAAAGATAAATTTGATGGTTAATAAATTGAACAAGAACTTGACCTTGTAACTTGAACTTAACACCTAATTTGGGGTAGTTAAGTACACTAAGTTTTGACCTTTTCATAGCCATCATAGGGTAGGGTGTAGCTAAGATAACATTTTATAATTTCTTTCTTCTTCACTTTGCATTTGTGATGATGTGGTGATGTGTTTCTAGCTTGGATTATTTTATGGTTGCTTTCTTTTTTTTGTGAATTGATGAGTGGGCATTTGCCCTAAACTCCTAAAGTGGTTAGATGATTTATAGAAGTATCTTCTGCAAGTGACCACATTCCCAAAAGGCAAATAAAAAATGCTGCAATCATAATTATAAATATGCTCATTAACAGGTATTACGAGGAATGTTAAGCCCTTGGGAATGTGGCCCTAAGGACTAGGATTCTAGATGAATGATATAGGTGATGTTTATTATAACTGCGTTGTCCTCTGTTTTGTGGGGTGGTTATATAATTTTTATTTTTCAAATATAATTTTAGTTAGGAAAGCCGTGTAGGTGTGTGGGAATTTTAGAAGACAGGAGGTCAAATGTGTGAAGTTCGATGAAGAACCCACGCACCAATTCATTTTTGTATAGATTTAGAATGAGTTGCATATATGGTATAACTCATCTACATTCTTTTTTGTATTTTCCTGGGGTGTATTGCAGAACTCAGCTGCATTCTTGGCCTTTAACTATTATTTATTATTTGATGATTAATGTGTTTATTATGATTGCACATTATAACTATTTGCTTTTTCTTAGGTTTTTCAACTTGTTTTGCTTTGGGGTGGTTCGGACAGAGTCATCGTTAGGCTCTTTAAGATGTTAAACTTTCTACAAAAATTAAAATATGCTTAATCAAGATAAAAATGAACCAAGGATCTAAAATTAACAAACTTTTCAAAATTTAATGCATGATCCCTTGTGGGTCACTTTTTTAAACACATTTAATATTTCAAGTCTTGTTCACTTCACAGTTACTATCATTCAGTTCTGATTGGTCATACTCATGCATGCATAGCCTTGAGTCAAAACATATAAGTTTTTTTTATTTTTGTAATATAGAGATAATTTATTTTGAACAGCATAGTATCATTCATGGTTGGGTTCGATGCTCATTTCTTTTTTCTACGCCTCCCACCACTCTTGCATTTGCATAAGACCAAATTTCATAGATTTAATACGTTAGGTGGAGTTTCGCTAGTACCCATTTCCAAGCATGGTGGCAAATCCAGGTTGTGCCTATTTAGATCCCTAGTGAGATTTAATTTATAAGTCCCCTCTTGGTGTCTTGCATTAGTTAGGTCGTGAATATTAATACTTGTTGCACAATACATCATTTATAGATCTAGGATCAAAGGCTGACGGTATTGGTGCACCGTTGCATGCTTTATTGGTGTGTAAGCTCTATACTCTTTAGAAGTTCTAAACCCCACCCATCTGCATTACACGGATGACACCGCTTTCATCTTTCTCTCACGCGTGTTGGTATGAGATGACTTCTCTTTTGATTTCTCTTTCGACCGACTGAGTGCTTGTGTGATCCGTGTATGACTAAATAACCTGATTGAACTTATCTTCCTTTGGATTAGGAGAGCCTAGATATCCCCTTATGCGCCAAACACGGAAAGGAATAATATAACATCCTTAATCGAGAGTATTCTTAGGTCGAGGCCGAAGATGTAATTAACTATAGGGGCTTGCGCTCGTGGAAAGCCGATACCCACATCAGATAAAACCCATTCAAGTTGATGTATTGAATAGGAAACATCTTGTGATTATTGGGTCATATATACTATTACCCATCGAGGTGTGTATGTGAAAATCATTATCTTCTATGATTAATCATATGTATGATCTCATCTGCTCTCCTATTGGTCTGTTTGTGTAGAGTGTAAAGGCCTACGACTGTTTTGTTCCATGGGACAGTGCGATTGTATTCTTTGCATTATGACCCCCGCTCGCAGCATCCTTTCGGAGACCACGATGATGATAAATAATATCAACACTATGTTGAATGCCAAATTTTGAGATTAACGCTTCCACACTTTTATTATAGAAGTGACTCCATCTATCATTAATAAGAACTCTAAACATTCCAAATCTTAATTTTTTTTTTCAAAAACTTTATCACTGCCTGAGCATTAGTCTTGGGAGTTTCAACAAATAATAACTCAGAAATAAAGTGGTGTAATCATGGTCGTAGATCTCCGATCTCTTCTCTTATAAACTCTCCATTGTCGGATGTCCTCATCACTATATCAGCATACCAAGGCAGTTCAACAGAATGCAATGAAAATAGATGTTAATCTAGAAAGAATTTATTTATGTCACACTCATGACATGCAGACTCTTTCAGCTCTAACCAAGACAGATGATCAACCATCTGGTTTTCAATACCCTTCATATCAAGGATTTTTATATTAAACTCTTGTAACAAAAGAATCCACCTTACTAATCTAAGCTTGGTGTTTTTTTTTAATTGTCATAAGATATTTGAGAGCATAATTATCAATGTACACAAGAGCCTTAATATCAATCAAATAGGATATGAATTTGTCAAAGGTAAAGATAATAGTTAGCAACTCTTTTTCAATTGTAGGGTAATTACATTGGGTTGCATTCAAAGTTCTGCTAGTATAAAATATGGCATGAAATTACTTAGTTTTCATTTAACCTAACACAGCTCCAACATTATATACCAAATAGAAAAAGTTGATTTCTCTCCTAAGAAGGTGTACTTAAGATGGGAAGGCAGGTCTTTCAACGCTAAATTAGGTGCCTCCTCAACAGATGATTTCAATCATCTACCTAGGGACGAAGTATCCAACACTTCAAACTTCTCCCTACATAACCTAGGGGATTCACTAATCATCTAAACATACTCTCCATCCCTTTCACTAATATCATCATCACTCCAATAAATCTCCAACACAGTATCAATCAATAGATCCTCCACACACTCCTCCATACAAGCTTATACCAAGCCCACTCTAAGACAATCCTCATTTTGGTCTCTAGGGAATTTCATTGACTTTAAGATATTAATGGTCACCTCCTGATCCTGGACTCTCAAAGTCATTTCTCCCTCATGGCATCGATTATGGCCCTACCAGTAGCAAGAACATGTCTTCCCAAAATGATAAGTATCTTCATGTTCTCCTCCATATCTAAAATAATAAAGTCTACATGGAAGATGAATTTATCAATCTTAACTAGCATATCCTCCATTATCCCCTTAAGATATGTAAAAGATCAGTCTGCTAGCTGAAGGGTAAGTGAGAGAAGATTTGGAAACAACATTGAGAGCCATACCACCATTTGCCTTAAAATCAAGAGGTGTCAATTTTAAATTTGGGATGTGGAAGAAATTTTAGGAAATTAAACACCTCATTCAATGATATTTTCTATTTGGTTGTTGGTGGGATGACTAAATGATGATGAATGAAGTGTTCACCTTTTTTCGATACAAGCTCCTTATGCATCCTCTTGGACAACCTATATGGACATCGAGGATGATAATCTTCATTGTTGATTGTGTTTATTTGTTCGAGACGATTTTTTTGTTATTTTGAGTCCAATTTTTGGAAGTCGTACTTTGTTTAATTTTATATATCGTATTTTAAATATTACATAATTTTTGCTGCACCTCATCTTCGATTCATTTGCACCTTTTTGAGTTGTATTTTGACCATTTGTCTACTTATAATTAACTTTTATAGTTAATAGAATTGAGATAATACCCTCAATTAAAAAAAGTAAGTATATATTGACATGGATGAAAATCATCAAAGTTTATCGATTGCCGATAAAAAGGTTAGACAATATGTGTTTGATTCATATTCGGTTCGTTTATGCTTATCGAGCTTTAAACAAACGAGCTTTATTGAGTCTACTAACAAACAATTGCCTAGTGCTGGTTTGTGAACATGTATAGGGAGTGTTTTCGATCTATCAAACGAGCCCGTTCATGAACAAACAAGCTCATGAAATGATTCTTTTTATAAACAAGCTTGTTTAGAAACACTTTATTACCTCTTATTTATGATTCATTATATTGAAATAGTATAACATAATTAATGTAATTAATTTTTTATTTAATAAGGAATAATTCATTATAATAAAATAAAGATTTAATCAAGCTTCTTAATGAGCTTCTTATCGTGCTTATTCACGAGCTTTAATTGATATTATTCATAAATATAAACTAGTTGAATACATAACTATTCATGTTTATTCACGAGCTTTATTGAGCCTACTAACAAACAATCGCCTAGTGCTGGTTTGTGAACATGTATAGGGAGTGTTTTCGATCTATCAAACGAGCTCGTTCATGAACAAACAAGCTCATGAAATGATTCTTTTTATAAACAAGCTTGTTTAGAAACACTTTATGACCTCTTATTTATGATTAAATTCATTATATTGAAATAGTATAACATAATTAATGTAATTAATTTTTTATTTAATAAGAATAATTTATTATAATAAAATAAAGATTTAATCAAGCTTCTTAATGAGCTTCTTATCGTGCTTATTCACGAGCTTTAATTGATATTATTCATAAATATAAACTAGTTGAATACATAACTATTCATGTTTATTTATGTAACAACCGAGTATTTCCAAAATTATTTAAACTTATTTAAATTTTTTTTTAGACGGTTAAGCTAATTAAGGCAAATTCACACACATATCATATATGCAAGACTTAAATTCAAAATCTCTTAGCTGATAGTCAAAACTTCTAACTAACAGATAAAGATGAGCTACACTTATTTGATTACTTAAACAAACAATAATTTTTTTAATATTTAGATTAATTAAAATAAATTCAGATACACATCACATATTCAAAACTCCAAAATTTTATTTGCCAAAGCTCCAAGATCAAGATGAGCTGCTTAACAATTATAAACGAGTTATATAATCCAACCCTTGTGTGGAGCCCTCCGTAGGGGTGCAAAAGAGTCGAGTCTAGCTAGAGTCAGGGGGTGTTCTAGTCGAACTTGACTGTCAAATATTGAGCTAGAACTTGAGTCGAGCTTAAAAGACTAGCTCGAGCTCGACTCGTCTCACGTCGAGCGGCTCGTCTAGCAGCTCACGAGTCTTCATCCTCGTCCCGCTTGGAAGCTTTAGTTCCGTCCCGAGGTCCCATCCCGTCGTCATGTTGTTTTGAGGTCCCACTTCGTCCCGAGGTCTCGCTGTCCCGAGGTCCCGTCATTTCGAGGTCCTGCTCCGCCCTGAGGTCGCATCTCGCATCCCACTCGGAACTCCGAGTTTCATTTTCCTGCCGGCAACATAGCTCTGTGATTTCATTTTCTTGCTGGCTATGCAGCTCGATGAGCTCGCGAGTCGAGTGGTGGACTATTCAAACTCGAGCTCGATAAGCCATCAAGCTCTAAATCATGTTCAAGCTCGACTCACAAGCTCGATAAGATTGACTCACGGAGGCTGTTATCGAGTCGAGCGCGAGCCTAGACTCGCCGATCGGCTTTACTCCGTTGCACCCCTAGCCATACGTGGCAGTATGCCCCTCATTTCTGATTTCACGCATCTTACATCCGGCGTCGCTCTGTAACATGTGTCGTCTTCCCCAGACCCGTCAATCGGCCATTGCAGCAGCCATCACCGGCGATGTCACCGATAAACTTATTCACCTTCACGGTAAGAAGCTCAATTTGTTCTCTCTCTCTCTCTCGCTCTCCTCATAATATTGATATTTACTTGCTGGATCTATCTGATCTATCAGCTGGATCTTTCTATTTTTTTTCTTACTTGCTGTTAGGTCTCGTCGCGTGGCTGTGATATTTTATTGGTCCATCTCATTTTATTGATATATTTCCCTTCTCGTATTTGTTTCCCTCGATCAGCCGACAGCATGGCTACCCCTGTCCCCAACCACAGCGACCCGCACGACCTATTTTCAAACCTGCTTCAATCGCTGATGCTCACTTCTTCTTTTGCCGGTTGAAGAACATGGAATATATAAAATAGGAGGTCATGGGAGAGGAAAAAGATGGTAAAAGAATAATTATAGAATGTCTTTTTTAGTTGCAATGAATTGAACTATCTAATTAAATAAGGAATTCATGCATGCTTGATGTTTCCGGGTGCAAGGAGGAATCCGTAAACTTCAAGTTTCTTGTCCTCTTGTTCCAGACGCAATGATCATCATTAAAGCAGTATACATGCATGCTAAATAATTACTATGTAGATTATCTGTTAATTACTGGGATATGATCAGCCAAAGCTAGTGTTTTGGCATTATAATATTAGTTGCAGTTTGTATATCCAAATGTATCCAAATGGTTCAATCAAGGCCAACTAGGCTTGAGGTGAGCAATGATGCTAGGTGGACTATTCAGGAGACAAGGGGCACCTTACCAATCCTGTGAGTCAGTTGCCCACGCTTGAGGGGCCACTTGCCCAAGCATTAGAAGCCACTTTCCATAGCTCGAGGGGCACTCGTTTAAATCTGAGGAGTTATTCACCTCGACTTGAGAGGCCACTCGCCCAAACCTGGCACCACTTGCCTAAGACTAAGTAGTTATTGAGTGTCCACTTACATGGTTAATCGGAACTCCTCGCCCATGCCTTCAAGAGCTAGCGACTTCATCAACAAGTCAAAATTATCTTCTAAAGGCCTGCAATCTCACCTACCCAATAGGCGAATTGTCCTAGCCACTTGCCTGAGGAGCTTTCCATGTGTAACCATTCAATTCGTGACCATCATATCCATGTATGCTTATTAAAGCTCTGACCATAATGTCTACCTATTTATAATTATCTTATCATATATGTTTTTTTTCATTTTTTGTGAGGTCAAGGTGTTACTTCCCTTGTAGCATAAAAAATAGGATCAAAGGGTCATTTTTCACACATGATCATTTTCAATATTTTGTGTTGGCAATAAAGTTTTCAAAATTTCTCTCTCTAGAACTCTTCCTCTCTCTCTCTCTCTCTCTCTCTCTCTTCCTCTAACTATTTATGACTATGTTGGAACCTTACAAGTCTTGCAAGTAGGGTTTTGGTATTGCCACAGGCAGATTTGGATCCAATGCAATTTATCTCGGGTTATTTTTTAAACTTTGCGTCTATTTGGTTGGGATTAAATTAAGATAAGATTTTAATGAGGGTTAGAAATTGTTTGGTTGGTAGAAAATATAACTCAGATAAGAAATTATTTTCTTGATTTATAGTTTAAGCTCATGCTCTTTGAATCATCAAATGAAAAAGATAACCCTAGAAAAAATAAGCTGAAATAAGTTAGGTGAAGGTCTGTATAGCTTTGTTGCACTTAAGCCCTTGGATTAAAATAAGTAATGCTTATCTTTTACGCTTAAGTGTGAGTGACAATTTTGTTGGGTCACTTAAGTGCACACCAAATTAGGGCTTTAATAAACTAATTTGAATTTAAGGTTTCTAATGCATGAAAACTTATAGATAAGCAATGTTTAGGGGGATTTTATCGTGTCACTTAAGTGCCAACCAACTTAGAGCTTTAATAAAATAATTTGAAAATGAGGTTTCTGATGTATGTAAACTGACAAGTGGATATTTTAAAGTATACAAATTAACCTGAATGTGTGCTGGGAGTTAGGTAGCCTTAAAGGATATGCATAAAAGATTATGATGGAGCCATCAAATATTGAAAATAAAAAAAATGTGAATAAAAATACAAAGATGAACCATAAAAAATATGATATTCTTTCTACAAATATAGCTGAAGAAGATTGTTAACCTGCCGTATAAAACAAAAGAGAGAAAAAAAACAAAAAAAAATTTATTACCTGTCCGGCGCCGAATTCAGCACGTCGTCGCCCACGATCTCGCACGACCCTCTTCCCCCGTTGCCCGCACGACGCATTTGCGTCGTTAAGTAGTCGAATAGAAGAGGCCGAAGGCCTCTGTTTCTGGCTTCCTCTCCCGATCCCGACATCTCTCTCACTCTCGCTCTCGCTCTCTTCTCCCTGCTGGATCGGAAGTTACGACATTAGGATCGGAAGTAAGAACGGAGCTCGCCGGCTGTGAGGTAACTTCCTCCCTTTCGAGTCGCTTCTTCGGGCTCCTCCTGCTGTTCGACTTCGCCAGTTCGACGACGTTCCCCTGTTGTCGGACCGGAAGTTACGACATTTTGAATCGGAAGCAAGAACAGGATCTCGCGGGCTGTGAAGATAACTTTCTTCCTTTGCGTGCGCTCCCCTTCGGCGCCCCCGTTGCTGTTCAACTTTGCTCCTTCGTCGACGTTCCTCTCTTGTCCGATCGGAAGCAAGCACAGGAGCTCGCTGCTGTGTAGGTAACTTTTCTTTCCTACCGCACGCTTCTTCGGCCTGATCCTGGCCGAACCAGAGAGAAAGAGAGAGGGTGGGTGTTTTAATTTTAAGTATAATTAATTATAATTAATTGAGTTTAATTATAATTAATTATGTTAATTATAATTCATTATAATTAATTATAATTATTTAATTTAATTATAATTTATTATTTTTTAAATGATAATTAATCAATGAAAATAATTAGTTATAATTAATTAATTTTAATTATAATTAGTTATTTTAATTTAATTAATTATTATTAATTATAATTGATTATAATTAATTAAATTAATTATGAATTAATTATTTTTAATTATTTTTGTTTAATAGTAATCATAATTAATTATAATTAATTAAATTTAATTGTAATTAATTATTTTAGCTATTATTAATTATAATTAATTGTTAAAAAAAAGAAGGAAATCCCTTGCCTGCCCCTTTACCTCGATCCGCGAGCCACCTCCTCTAGCCGACAGTCGCCAACGACTCCCCGCCGGGTCTTCAAGGTAAAATTTCTAACTTAAACCCCGCCCTCGACGTTGTAGCGGACCGGGGAACCACCTATACGCGCTCTTGTAGCACGGTAGGAGGGAGCCCGGTGCGAAGCATACGACGAGGCGGGGTAAGCCCTATACACGCTCTTGTAGCGTGGTGGGGACGGTCCTCGACCTCGACACCGACATCGCCGACGACTGCTACGCAAAGGTATTATGATGTTCCAAATCCCATTCTCGACGTTTGCAGCGGACCGGAGAACCACCCATACGCGCTCTTGTAGCACGGTAGGAGGGAGCTCGGTGCGAAGCATACGACGAGGTGGGAGAGCCCTATACACGCTCTTGTAGCGTGGTGGGGAGTCACTGCTGTTCTGGTACGTCACTGTTGTTCTGGTACGGGTACTGCTGAAGGCCCCATACACGCTCTTGTAGCGTGGTGGGATGAAATTTTGTACGGCCGCCGCGGTGTCTACGGACACCTACCATACACGCTCTAGTAGCGTGGTGGGGAAGGCCCAGCTCCCCAATTTTCCCCCAAACGGGGGGATATGCCGGGGTGCTGCCGAAATTTTCACTGAAATGCACAAAGAACTTGAACAATATAAAGACCTTCTTGAGCAACAATGTAGAAGACATGTACTTGAACAGAAAAACACACGGAACTTGAACCAAATGAGCAGAGGACCTGTATGATGAACAGTGCACTAAAACTCTAAGTGATTTCTAAAGATCGAACCCAAATGGAATGAAATCAAACTGAAATCAAAATCAAGTCAATACGAATGTACAATTGAACTCAAAAGATCCCAGAAGACTTTGAACAAGCACTTGAACTTGTTCTTGGAACTCGAACTGTGCAATATCAGGGGACCCGAACATAGAACTCAAATTCAAATGAACTCCAACATGAATTGAGTAAGATCACTCAAGCTCACTACTTGAACTCAAAACTGGAATGAGATGTAGAGAGCGAGGAACACAAACTGAACTCAAGCTGGATCCGAAATAGGGACTTGAGTTTGAATGGGATGCCAAGAGTTAAACCCATAACGACGTACAAGACTCAAACATGGGCTGGATCTTGAACTCGGGTCTGATGAAATACATAGGACCAGGGCTTTGGATGAATGAATCAATCAGAGTCTAAATACACAGTTCTCTAAATTAACAAGTTACAAGCGGGGGATGAAATCCCGGTGCACACGAAAGATGTGTTAATTCCTACAACAATCCCTACAATTGCCCGTTGATTGAGGTGGCGATGCGGGAGACCAATGATGTAGGACCCACTTCTACAAGCAAGTGCAACCCAACAACACCCACCTGAGATTGGTGAAAGGTGGATATGGTGTAGGAACAACTGCTCTTCTGCAAATACCTTCAGGAGCTCGTAGTAGATACAACAGTTCCTACAAAATCAATGCACAATACTTGTGACAAGTAACAGACGGTTGCAAGGCGTACGAGTAATGTCCATTTGTTGCAGTCAAAGATCCGTCTCCTACAAACAAGTACAATCAATACCCACCTGAGATTTGTGACAGGTGGGCATGATGTAGGCAACAATGGGTCTCCTACGAACATTCCTAGGAGCTCGTAGCAAACACAACGGATCCTTACAAACAAATACAAGATACTTGTGGATAACAACAGTGTATTGAAAGTATAATGAATCACTGTGGACACAAGTACGGATATTACCCACAACGACGGTAACCAAGATCTACAAGTGCGTTGAGTACAAGGGCAGCTCTATGTATGAAAGGACACCCCTTAGTGGAAAGGGGGGAAATGTTTGAACACATTAGAACCAAACTTCCTGGTGTCCAAAAATCTCTTTTTGGTTCTATAATTAAGAAGAGAACAGTTTGGGTGCCCACAAACACCGAAAATAACGAGTCCGCAACACCAAAGATCCTAAAAGGAGTTCTTTCCAAATCAGCAGTCATTGACTCCAAAATTCAGAAAGATCCTTCCCCCGGTGAATGAGAAAGGGGGAGTCAATATCAGAATCCAACGCCACCGGATCTGCAACATCTATGAAAGCAGATAGAAGGTGTCTACAATCTACAAAATGACGCCACCGGATCTGCAACACTGATATAAGCAGATAGAAGGCGTCCACAACATTCATATTCGGCCTTTAAGGCCTTCAACAAAGAAAGTTCATGAACAAAGGCATGAAGCCTAAAGAACCCGATCCTTCTATACGGATCAATAGGAGTCGACAGGGTTCGAACTATCAAATAGATACACGGTTGTAGTGACCGGTGTATTTGTTTAAATACATTCTTTTTAGGCCTTCAATGCCTAAAATCAAGAAAATTCATAGACAAAGGCACAAAGCCTACGAGAAACTCGATCCCCTATCGATAAGTTGATAGGGTCGACAAGGTTCAATCAAATGGAAATGACCCCTAAACACCCCGATGATGGCCGTGTTGAATGTTTATCTCAACCGGAGGGGTCCATTCAAATTCCAAAACTCCAAAAATGCCACTCAAAACCCAAAAACTCCACAAAATCTCAAAAAAAAAAAAAAAAAAAATCCCAAAAGTCCAAAAATATTTAAAATTGAAATCATCCATTCGTACTTAAAGCAAAATCCATCCACCCTCCGCAACAGTCTGCCGGGGTGGACAAATTCAAATATAACTTCAGCTCACAAAGAGCCAAATGCCTAGTCGAAAATATCACTATGATCCATTCTCAAACATTCTCTTGCCAGTAAGGACGTGGTACGTGTCCTCTAACCGGCAGTTTCGCCGCCAAATGGCACTGCAGGTAAACGGTTATGACCTGGGGCCCTCTGAACCGAGTGGTTTTGCCGCCAAATGGCACCACAGATAGCGGTTATGGCCAGAGCCAATACGCTCCTTATTGGCATCAAATCCTTGAGATATGAATCAATAGGATATGATTGATAGGGCACAAAGCTCTCTGTCAGCTAAGGTGGATTCAAATTTGTCCCCTTAGGCAAATACCCATCCCAGGTCTACAAGGTCCCCTTGGACGAAGCAACCCATGGCTGCCGACAAGGATCCTTCTGTCAGGTTGGGTCGACTACCTCCTCTGACTAAGTAGACCAGGGACCATGATGGCCCGGGACGACGGAACCATGGGATCTTGATTGGGCTCATCATCCATTCCCCCACCATCCGCTTTAAGTACAAGATGGTGCAATTTCTATTTTTTAGAGCTTATGAAAAGAAAAAAGATTCCCTCAGACAAAGTCTCTGCGACCTTATATATATTTGACGCCAGAAAAAAAAAATAAAACATCGCAACACATAAGGTAATTAAATGTGTAGTTTTTGCCACTATCACCACATCATCTTCTCAGGGTTTGAAAAGTTTTGGCCTTGAATTCAACGCTGAAGAATTCTCATTAGAAACAACATACGAAAGAAGGCACTTAACATCGAAGACATCAGCGATGTGAATGTGCAAAGGAAGTTGCACCCGATATGCATTATAGTTAATTTTCTCCAAATTTTCCAGTGGTTCGCTTTTTCGAGCAGCCAGCTTGTTGTACACATGAGCTGGAAAATGACTTTTTGTCAACACTGCCCAAACAAGATCTCCAACTTTGAATTCAACTGGTCGGCAAGATTTATCAATGACGACTTTATAAAATGCCATGGATAATGTAACTTTTTAACTATATTATGATGAATTTGCTGTATGTTGGCAATTAACTCAAAGGCTGAGCCATGTTGCTGACGCGGGATATGGCATCAGAAGAAAGTCCATCTGACCTTGAGGCATAAAACCATAGACCACTTGGAATAGAATGAAGCCAAATTCAACCTTATTAAGTTTCAGGTTCTAAGACTTGACAAGTTCACCAACCGAACATCTCAATAAATTTCCCAATGAACGGTTGATGACTTTCGTTTGACCATCATTTTGTAGGTGATAAACCGAGATAAACTTGAGCATGGTGTTTGTTAAATATCAATCTTCTCCAAAAATGACTAAGAAATCAGACATCTCTATCAGACACAATCGATTCCAGTAAACCATATGAATGATACATTTTTGTATAACTATCTTAGTCCTCACAGAATACTTAACATCCCTAAGCCATTCTCAAAGTTCAAATTTTCATGATTTTGTGCGACTTGTATTCATCATGATAGTAAATATCAACATGGGCAATCGTTCAAGTTTATTTCACGACTCTTGGGCAAAATCTTTAAATTTTTTCAAGAAGTTCGTTTCAGTCTATGCTTATTATGTTTAATGTTGAAATCTTAATTATTATTCAGCCTTAGCTACCTTTTAGTTGATCTAAATGCAAGCTAGACAACTAAGTTTGCCTATATTGCTGATTCATCTTGTTTTGAACTAGTTTTTTTTTTTCCTCAGATTTTGATGTTGCTTTAGGTGTTTAGGTTGTGTTGATAGACTTCTATTATTGGGATGCAGGTGGCCTTGTTCAATATAATTCTAGATAACAGGTTGCGTACCTCATGTGGATAATTTCTTAGAATGTTTGGAACCATGGACTATTGGCTATTATCATGTTCATCAAAACTTTATTTTCCCCCTTGTCTTCCTTTGCGAGGACAATATCACTGGCATACGCTGTCTTTTTTCTTCAGAATTTATAAGTCTCTCCCTCAATATCGCTTCATTTAGGTTCATCATTCCTACATCCATTCCTCCTTTTTTGTGCACAGCAAGCTCTGAAATATGAAATCTTTCGCCTATTTGAAGAATGACCAACCTTTTATTTTTTTAAATGCATAGTTGATAGTGTCCTTCAAAAGTTTCAAGTAACTATGGAGAAGAGATGGACTCTTAGTGATTTTGAAATTGGAAAGCCACTAGGAAGAGGAAAATTTGGTCATGTCTTTTTGGCCAGAGAAAAGAAGGTATGCCTGCTAATAACTTCAGCAAACTGCGTATCTAGTATTATAGATTTTCTTATTGCATGAATGGACTATGATGAATTTTCTTTGTTGGACTGCTATTTCAACATTCTTAACTTTCCGATATTCATTGTAGAGTAATCACATAGTGGCAATAAAAGTTCTTTTCAAGAGCCAGCTAAAGCAATCCCAGGTGGAGCATCAGCTCCGAAGGGAAGTAGAAATCCAGAGTCATCTCAGACATACAAATATATTGCGGTTATATGGGTACTTCTATGATCAGGTTCACACTAACTAAAAAGGAATATGGTTAGTTTGAATGTTTGAAAAAATATCTCAACTTCATTCTAATCCTCATGTGGTACTGCAGACAAGAGTTTATTTGATATTAGAGCATGCTGCAAAAGGAGAGCTTTATAAAGAACTGCAGAAGTGCAAATATTTCAGTGAGAAGCGAGCAGCCACGGTAAGCACTTCTGTGAACTTTAGATTTTGTTTGCCACCATTAGACCATTGCGTTTCTGAACTTGAATTTCTGCTAAAAATTTCTTAAGTTATGTTGATCCAGTATATTGCATCATTGGCTCGAGCTCTAATCTACCTGCATGGAAAGCATGTAATTCACCGAGATATCAAACCTGAGAATCTTCTTCTCGGAACACAGGTTCTTTTGCTTTGATCTTAAATTTCTTTTCCAACATTTTTGCAAATGCACCATGTTTATGTTGTTGGTTTTCTTTTGGATAGGGCGAAGTAAAAATTGCAGATTTTGGGTGGTCAGTTCACACATTTAATCGCAGGAAGACAATGTGTGGCACTTTGGATTACCTTCCACCTGAAATGGGTAATACCAATTTCCATTCATTCTCCCTCTCTTAGGCTGTGTTTGGATGTTGGGATTTGAGTGAAAGGAAATGAAAAAAATAAATGAAATAAAGGCTCAAAGTATTTTAATTTTCAGATTTTATTTCATTTCTTTAACTATTACTAGGGATTGTTTTGTTGCAAATATTAGTAGTGTATTGCATTCGAAATGTTGGGGCTTTAAGTTTTCAAGTGTTTGGTTGGGAGTAAAACAAATCCAAAGCATTTCTCTAAGGAATTTAGAATACCTCAAATAACTCATTTTTTATGAAATTGGAATTTGTTCGAATTGAGTGAATTCTAAATTTATCGTTCGCTCGTCAGCATGACATTTGTCTTTTCAGGACCTTTGACTCTCCTTGCGACCTCACTGAAGCCATTCCACTCCTCATCCCTGCATCCTTCGACTTCAACTCCCCCCATGTGCCCAACATTTAATTTGTTTTGAGAGAAGAAGCCATTGCCGTGACTTTCACTTCCAACTCCGTCCTTAGGCACTTCGCAAATGACGGATGCCATCCCGGCGACCTTTGGTTCTTCTTGCATGAAGCCATCCCTACATGCCCTAGATTTATTTTTTTATTAATTTAGATTCATTTTACTTTCAATCAAATACAAAAAAATGACCTGAGTTTATTTTATAACCAACCAAAACAAATTTGAGTATGTCAAATGCATGATATTTCATTTGCATTGTATTTGAAATACCCATATTCTATATACTTGCAAACGAACAACTCCTTTGTTATTTTGCACATATTTTCTATTGCACCATTAAATTGTTAAAGCTAGATTTTTTTTTTTTAATGCAGTTGAAAGTGTAGAGCATGATGCTAGTGTAGACATTTGGAGCTTGGGTGTGCTATGCTTTGAATTCCTCTATGGTGTACCGCCATTTGAGGCCAAGGAACACTCAGATACATACAGAAGGTTAGCTTGATTTTCGTTTTGCTCCTCTGCAAGTTTAAAGATATATATTACCGTGCTCAAAAAGTAAAATCATTATAACTTGCTTTACTTACTCAGCACATCTTCATGTTGGTTTTAGTTGCATCCAAGTTTCCAAAGTGAATTGTATGGAACAATTTGTCCTACCAATGAGATATTAATTAAAAAATATCTCGTTCAGTTTCAGCATGCTTTTGGTTTTGCTAATCCAATGTGTTGTAATATGGACACAGAATCGTCGAAGTTGATCTGAAGTTTCCTTCAAATCCCATCGTGTCTTCGGCTTCAAAGGACTTGATAAGTAAGGTAGATACCCAACTATCTCTTCTCTCTCTTTTTTTAATGCCTGTTCATTGAAAAAAAAAATAGTGTTAACATATATTGGTGGAATTTGTGTCGGAATGGATCTCATCACTCTTCACTTTATGATCAGATTAGCGCTATAGATAATATCCAAATTTTGCACTAATCTCAATTCAAATCTAAACCAATTATGTCCAATCGAATTCGATCATAATATCTTGACGCAATTTTTTTCTCGGTTCGTCTAAAGCAACAATCATCTTTCTTGCTCAGATGCTCGTCAAAGACTCCTTGCAGCGTCTTCCACTCCACAAGCTACTTGAGCATCCATGGATTATTCAAAATGCTGATCCTTCAGGTATTTCTTGAAACTTACCCTTGTAGCTGTGAGGTCCTTGAGGAAATTGACATCAATGAAACTAGAAGCATAGTAATCCATTGAGCTGATTCTCCATTCACATACTGTGTTGTCTGTTAAAGGAGAAAATTTGCTGTCCTTCTATTATTGTATTGAAGCTGGAATAGCTATTTCGAGGTTTTTGAAAATTTTCTATTGGTGTTGGAAAATCTTAATCATTAGTTGTTATTTTAATTCACCTCACCTAATAATTTCGGTTCTTACCATTTTTTTTTCTGGTTGAGATTGTAGACTCCTAGCAGTTTGTAGTATGAAAAAAGAATAAGGAGCGTTGATAAATAAATAAATAAATCAAAACACTTTGTTTGATGATATTTGATACTTTTGCTCAAGAGAACATGTTGTTCAAGGCTTGGTGGTATATGAAAGTTCTTCTATGAGAGATAATGATGATGGTTGTAAAATAAAGTCTCATGATGTTAATGAGATAATCTAAGGCTTTGTTTGGGAGGGTTTTATTATTGCTTATTAAAGCAGCTTTTTAGTTTAAAAATTAAAATTTTTTATACTAGAAAGCTGCTTTAAGAAACAGTAAAAAAGTACTCCCAAACGAAGCCTACGACTTCATTTGAGAAGACTTGCATATTGATTCTTAAAATAACATTTTACTATAAAGCTGTTTTGAGGAGCAATAAGGATGCTATCTTAAACAAAGCCTAAGGCTTTGGTTGAGAAAGCTTTCATGTTGTTTTCTTACAAAAATTTTTAAATTAAAAAAAAATATATTAAAAAGTTATTTAGAAAGTATTAAGAAAGTTATTTCAAATGAAGCTTAAGAGTAGGTTAAATCGTCTGGTATGGTTTGAAATTTGTTGTGGTTGAAGTAGAATGTTTGGCCTCTTTCATTAATTTAATTTTGGAGTAGATAAATGCAGCTATTATTGAGCCGCATTTGAAACCATAGATTTTTTGGCATATCAGACATAATTAAAAATTTTATAAAATTAAAATTATATTCAATAATCAAGCTAATGGTTCAACAATTAAACAAATTAATAATTTCTGATTGTTTCAATTATTTTTTTTTTTTTTGAATTTATTCAAACAGTGCAAAACACTTTTAATGTTCTTTCTCCATCTCCTTTATCATTCGTTTCTAAGAATTTTTATTACTGCATGTACAAATATATTTTTATATCATCAAAATCCTTTATATTGGATTGCATTCAAATATTTTTTATGTTATTTTTTTGGGCATAGCGATGCTCTTCCACTAAATATGAAATTTCATTAAATAAATTTTATTCTTTCTATTAAGTTAAAACCACTAAAAATATGCCTTTTCTTTTTTATTTAATTTAGAGTTACTTAAAACATGCCTTTTCTTTTATTTAGCTTAAAATTATTTAAATTATGACCAACTTTATATATTATAATAAAAATATATTTGTTTAAATTCATTTTTCTTAGACCAAACATCTTCAAATAAAAAAAATACATATGACGTGCAATTTTTGTTGTTTGTTGCCTAAAAATATCTCAATAAATTAAAAAAAAAGCATATTCGTTGTTCTACTACATCAAGTATGAGTTCAAAAAAACTTTTTAATTATAATTAATCGATAAAAGAAAAATAAAAGGAATAAGATCATCTAAAAAATTTTAAGAAAGAAAATGAGAAAAAAAAATATTAATCTCATCATAAATATGTTTTGATATAATTTTCTTATACCAATGTAATATATCATTTAATTATGAGTTAAACAAAATAATTAAAATTTTAAGATTTTATTAAAAATTTTGAATAAAGATGAAAGACTTCATTACTTAATATCTTTATCACACTCTCTATAAATTTTTAATATAATATTATTTTGTTTTTTAAAAAAATATTAAATGATAAATCATAAAATATATTCATCTTCTAATTCATAATCTTAAAAAAAAAAAACTCTAAATCACATATTTTAATGCTCCCGATTTAACGGTCCAATTGGCCCCATTTCATAAAATATTTGAAATTGGGCAGCTCGTCTACTTGGGCCCAACAAATGAAATTGGCAATAACAGAAGAGAGTGTTCAATTTTGAATTTTAACGGGCAAATTTCCCAGGATTCCATTATCACCTGATTGGCTTATTACACCAAATTCAAGATTGACAACTTAACTGGTGACAAGTGTCATAGCTAACATTAGCAGAGTCTCCCATATATGTCGTCGGTCCCGCAAGGAGGAGCTGGGGAGCACGCAGCGACGCATTTTGACGATCCTCGGATCACTACTCGCCCTCTTAGGTTCTTCCCCTTCGATGCCCTAGTGCTTCTAGGCGGCCTCCTGCTAAGCCCTCGTCGTCATTTTCTTCGGTACCGCCGGCAATCACTTGAGATCGAGAGCTCAGGTATATTTACCTGCGATTTTCTTGGTCAATTTCTTGCGAGAAATGCGATAGCAGAGGTTGTTGATTTTATTTCTTCATTTTGCTCCCTTTTTTTTCCTTAACGACTTGATTTGGTTTGAGCTGCTTGGTCTCCTTGCGGCAAGTTTAGGTTTTTCCGTTATATTATTCTTTCTCCGATTTGCTTCCTACTGGCAATTTCCGACTGTAACTTTTGGAGAAATGAGACGGAGTGGTGAATTAACTGTTAAAACATGAGTGATTATAAATTTTGGTTCTCTGTTGCTGTTGTTATGTTTGTTCCGCCGATTCTGTCTGTTACATTGACTTAAGATATGCTAGCTCTGTTTCTCGGTCTTACTGTTCTTCTGTTGTTATGATTTTGCATTTTAATGGTTTTTTGGCCTTGATTTATGTTTGTAGGTGGTTCTGTTGCGATTGTGTATCTTGATAATCTATTTTGTTGTTTATACTCTGGGTTGTCCGCTAGTTGCTTATTTTCTTGAGCTCTCGTTCTGGCTTTGTTTCTTATTTTATTGAGTTTTCAGCTTGCTGATAAGAGTTAACCCACTGAATTGTCCTCTTTCAACAAAATTTAGTAAACATGGCTTGCCAAATTTATATTAAATGACAATCTGTAAGGAATGATTTATAAAGAAACTGCTGATAGTTGGGAAAAAAAGCCCATGATGAATCAGCATAAGTAGAAAGACTGTGGAAGACAAATATATATATGCATGTTTGATAATTTATAATGACTTTTTAGTATAATTGATTACTAAACTTGAAGCTGAAAACAACAAATTCCCCCCCCCCTCTCTCTCTCTCTCTCTCTCTCTCTCTCTCTCTCTCTCTCTCTCTCTCTCTCTCTCTCTCTATATATATATATATATATATATATATATATAGTCACTTTTCTCTCTCTTGACTGTTAAAGCAACAGCACAAAATAACCAAACTACATAGAAATCTCAAGAAAAATATTCTAATATCATAGAAGATATATTACATGATGATACATATTTTCTTCTTCTCTTACATGTAATTGCATATGACATGAGTTCCTTTGCTTTCCTTCATTGTTTTGCTTGCAAGCCCTTACATCTGACTATCATCCTGAAAGTGACTGGTCACTTAATGCTCTAGCCATTGTTCTGTTTGCGAATCACACCACTGGCCTCATGAACTTGACCTCCTGCTACTTACCTTTATCATTCTAGATAGTCAACCATTAAGAGCTCAATGTCTTGAATGGAGAAAGGTATATTGTTGTCGATGCTTGACCTTACCCTCATTGCCACATGACCGACCTCTTCTTTTTTAACCAAAAGAGATCATTGCTGTCCTCATTGCTAGGAGATTTCGGCGCGTCTATCAGAGACGACCATGGAGATCGACGGCCATGATTGCTAGCCTTTATTTTTGATTTTTACTTGTACCATCAGTTTGCATATTATGCTTTTATTTTCGTAGTTTTCCATTTTACCCCTGAGGGTAGTAGTTGTTTTTTAAGCCCAAGGGGCGTTTTAGACTTTTGCACTTTATTTTCTTTGGGGCCTATTTATATGGCCATTGTATCTTGCATGGGAATGGATGAATTATTGAATGAGAATTTTCTACTTTGATCTCTTTGTGAGTTCGTCACTCCCTAGTTCTCTTTGTGAGTTCTTGGGAGAATATTCTGGATCTATTTGTGAGTTCCGACGTGGTTACGATATATCTTTGAGACCTTAAAGAGGGGTGCGCAAGGTTAGGGAATCCCATCTCTCTCCACTGTTTTCTTACTGTTTCCCAGCCTAGAGATTTCCTTTTCCCCCCATTGCTCTTGCCGCCGGCCCAGCCAAGAAGATTGGCCACAGGCCAATCATCCAGCCCGCCACCAAGACCTGCCGATCCTTTTCGTTTTCACTTCCAGCCCCTCCCTGGACATCCAAACCCGACTCCCAGGCTACAGCATGCCGCCGGGTTGCTCCTCTTGGCCCCAACGTGCTGGAATTTCAAATTCCCCTAATTAAGCTAGTTTCCTAATTGGTCTTCATCCAATTAAGAAAGGCAATTAAGGGAATAAATGCTTAGTGAGGAATTTAAATTCTATTCCCTCTTAATAATTCAAATTTGGGAGTTACTTAAAATATAATCAAATCTGAAATTACAATTTCAGATTTGATTGAGGAATTACTTGATTAAGCGTGGACCCCACCTGCTATTTTCGTTTTCCCCCCATGCTCTATGGCCGGTCCCCCACCTTGCTTCTTAAATACCTCCCTAATAGCCACCTAATCACTGCCTTAGATTTCAGTTATTTTCTTCTCCCGCTTAGCCAGTTTTTTTTAATTTCAAAAATCTGATTTGAATTACCGAGCCATCTTTATTCCCTAAAATAAATCCTGACGTGATTAAAGGTTTCTTTTTTTTTATTCTCACACAAGTAAGCAACCTCTCACCCATCTTTCTCCCAACCGAAATTCCCTCTCCTCCTTGCTCTCCCGCCAGCGGACCTTCTCCCTTAGCCAAACCGCTGCTCCACCCCTCCCCCTTGGAAGATTTTGCTTGCGGTGACCATCCGGATCCACTCCAAGGATGCATGGACGAACCCGAGTGGAACTACGGGTTTGAATACGACCGCAACGGAAGAGTCAATATCTTGCGATCCCAATTCTTTGACGTCGGATTTGACTTCGACGATACCGTCGACGAATACTTGGACCGAATCTTGCCGACGCTTGTAGACTCCATTGACGAACACTTCTCCGTCTACACTTGGATTATCAAAGGTCGATCTACCGTGCCTCCTCCGCCTCCGAGATCCTCTTCCACGGCAACGTTCCTTGGTGCTTCCATCTTTGTGGCAACCTCCATGCTAGTTTGGACAATCTTCCGTCGCTCAACTTAGTCTCCGTAGGAAGAGAGAGCTACAGGTCTCAAGGTGAACAACTTTGTATTAACTGTGGGATTCCTATTTACTAGCCTTTGTTTTATTGTTCCTTCGCACTTGCTTAAAGAGTTTAGTTCTCTTGTCGTAGTTTCTTTGCCTAGCAAATCGAACGCCGCGAATTACTTATAATTGACTGACTTTGATGCATGATTAGATAATTTGTGGAGCTAAATTTAATTCTCTTTTAAATTCTTGTGTAACTCCCCTTTGCATCACACCATCTTGGTATCAGAGCATGGTTACCATGCTTTGACATGCATAGAAAGCATCCTAGGGTGTAGTTCCATGCGATAGTTCAAAGACTACATGCATATCACTGTTTAGATAATTTCTTTTCACTGTTTTGCTACTGTTTTTGGTTTTTCCAGCAAGCATATAGCTGAATTAGGACATCCTAGCCAGCATTATAGTGTGACCTTCTTGTTTAGCGCGTTCTTAAGTGGCTAAGACAGTTACACCTTGTTTAAACCCTGCTGGTTTCACAATTTCTGCAACTGTTTTCACTGATAGGAGGCCCAAACATTTAGCCGTTTGCTGTCTTTTAATTTCCTAGCTGTGTAAGGTTGCTGCCATCTCAAAACCTGCACCTGTTAGAGGCTTTTTAGTGCTCCGTAAGCTGCCCAAAGTTGCTGTCCAGTGGCTTAAACCCGTTCCTAACCTCTAAACAACTTAGCTCCTAGCTGTAAGTTGCTGTCCACAGCCAACCAGCAATCTATAGAAGCGTTAGGAACATCCTACCCTAGTGTCTAGGTGCTGTTAGCCTCCCCATTACGTTCCCTAGCAACCGCCAACCTTCACCAATGGACCCGGAACACTTGCAAGCGACTTTAGACCTCATAGTTGGGCAATTGGGATCGGTTACGCAACAAATCCGCAACACCCAAACGGATTTAGCCGACTTTAGGCGCCATACGAGTGACCGTCTAGATAATATTGAACGGATGAGAAACCCTGCGATCTACACGCCTTCCAGACCTCACTCACCTTATGGTGACGACAATCGACCCGATCGCGAACAACCTCGCGATCCCGGACACTTCCAAGACCATTATCATCCTAATCCTAGACCCCATCAAGAGCCCGTAGAACACGACAATCCTTGGAGAAACAACGACGCTCAGCTTTTGAAAAACATTAGGATCGACGCCCCGACTTATGATGGAACCCTTGACCCTCAAGTTTTCCTCGATTGGCTCAAGTCGATGGATAGTTACTTTAAGTGGTACAACATCTCAGAAGCTAAGAAAGTCAGGTTCGCTGAAATGAAGCTCACGGGTCGAGCCAACCTTTACTGGACCAATCTGGAGAACATGCGTGAATCTCGAGGAGAACACCCGATAAGTGATTGGAGAACCATGAAGCAAGAACTTAGGAGGAAATACCTACCACCGTCCTACTACCCTAAGCTTCTGGATAAGTGGAATCGGTTAACTCAGGGGAGCAAGTCAGTTAAGGATTACATCTCCGCCTTCGACGATTTCCTGATTCGTTGCAACGGCGAGGAATCTGCTACCCCAACACAGATCCTGTCTATGTTTAGAGCTGGCCTTCGGGAAGATCTTCGCACTGAACTGTTTGCCAGGGGAATAGACACACTAGAAGCCGCTTGCAGCCTAGTACTTGACCTAGAGGAGTCCAAAACCCATTCCCACACTAGGCAGTTCGACTCCCGACCCAACCCGTATCGCTCTTCCACCAGCCAGCCTCAAAGCCGACCCCCAAACTCGACCAGTAACCGACCCACTGCTAGTTCAGCCCCTCATCGTCCTGACCTTAAGGGTAAAGCACCTGAACGAGATACCCCGAAATCCAATTATGGAACCAAATGTTACAGGTGTCATGGGTATGGACACATTGCCTCTCAATGTTCCAGTCCCTATAAGGTCACCATAATAGAGGAGGTTGATGACGACGAGGGCGAGCCCGATGCTGACCTAGTTCACCATGTGGATGAAGAGGAAGATTCTTTTACGGAGGATGAACCTGTCACCCTGCAAGTTGTTAGATGTGCACTGTCCCAACCCAAGCCGAGTGATGATTGGAGAAGAACAGCCATTTTCCACACCTTTACTAAGATCAGGGATAAGCACTGTAAGGTTATTGTCAATAGCGGAAGCTGTATCAACGCTGTCTCTTCAGCGATGATTTCTGAGCTCAACCTTAAGGCCACACCTCATCCAAACCCGTACAAGGTCGCCTGGATTAACTCGACTTCTATGGAAATCAAAGATAGGAGCCTTATCCCGCTCAAGTTTAATGGATATCAGGAGAAGATTTGGTGCGATGTATTGACTATGGATGTGGGTCAAATTATTCTTGGCCGCCCTTGGCTGTTTGACAACGATGTCCACATTTATGGGAGAACGAACACCTGCGTGTTCGAACACAACGGAAAGAAGATTAAGTTGATTCCCTCACAGCCCCGACCCGATAAGAGCGAAACTAAGGTTATTCCCCCTAAGCCTAATAAGGGCTTACACTTCTTAACTGCGAGAGAAGTGGACATCGAGCTTCACCACGAGTCACCCGTGTACGCCCCGGTTGTTAGGGAAGTGGATAATGATCACGAAGGGCAAGATGTAAGCATGGACTTCATCCTGGGTCTACCCAAAACCACTAGGAAACATGATTCCGTCTTTGTGGTCGTGGATCGGTTTTCTAAAATAGCGCACTTCCTCCCATGCTCCAAAACTTTCGATGGTTCCCGAATCGCTAAGCTTTACTTTGACGAAATCGTTAGACTCCATGGCCTTCCTAAGACAATCATGTCTGATAGGGATGTTAAGTTCACAAGCTATATCTGGAAAACCCTTTGGCACAAGATGGGGACAAAGCTCCAATTTTCCACTGCATTTCACCCCCAAATCGATGGCCAAACTGAGATTGTCAATAGGAGTCTAGGGAATCTTTTAAGGACTTTGGTAGGAGAAAACCTTAGAGATTGGGACTCAAAGCTTCCTATAGCCGAATTTGCTTACAACAACTCTTTAAACCGAACCACTATCCTCAGCCCTGCAAAGATTGTGTATGGTTTTCAGCCAAATCAACCCATTAACCCAGTTCCCATGAGTCCTAGGACTAGAACATCTGAGTCTGCATTTGCATTCGCATCTCATCTGCATGAGTTACATAATGAAATTAAAAAGAAAATTGAACAAAGCAACACTGATTATAAAATTCATGCTGATAAGAAAAGGAGATTTAAAGAATTCAAGGTGGGAGATTTTGTGATGGTACGGATCCGCCCGGAGCGTTTTCCTCCTGGGTCCGTAAAGAAATTACATGCGAGAAGTGCCGGACCCTTTAAAATACTTGCGAAGGTTAACAATAATGCTTATGTGCTGGAACTCTCGGAAGGGTTTAATATGAATCCCACTTTTAATATTGAGGATATAGTAGCCTTTGAGGGTCCTGATTTTAACCCCAACAATCCACTTCATAAAGAGCCTTGTGTGACCCCACCTGGTGAGATCCCTAGCCTTCCCCCACTCCCCAATTTACCCCACTTACCTAGAGCGGAAAAGATTGAAACCATTCTGGATGATGAGATTATTTCCACAAAAGATGGAGGTCGCCAAAGGTACTTGGTCCATTGGGAAGGAACTCCGGAGACAGAGGACACGTGGATCGATCGAGAGGAGCTACAGAGACTAGACCCAGACCTGCTGGAGTTATATGAGAGCTTTCGTAGTACGCACTCGACGGGGTCGAGTTCTCTCCCACCCGGGGAGAATGATGAGGTCATCGATAGGAGATTTCGGCGCGTCTATCAGAGACGACCACGGAGATCGACGGCCATGATTGCTAGCTTTTATTTTTGATTTTTACTTGTACCATCAGTTTGCATATTATGCTTTTATTTTCGTAGTTTCCCATTTTACCCCTGAGGGTAGTAGTTGTTTTTGTAAGCCCAAGGGGCGTTTTAGACTTTTGCACTTTATTTTCTTTGGGGCCTATTTATATGGCCATTGTATCTTGCATGGGAATGGATGAATTATTGAATGAGAATTTTCTACTTTGATCTCTTTGTGAGTTCGTCACTCCCTAGTTCTCTTTGTGAGTTCTTGGGAGAATATTCTGGATCTCTTTGTGAGTTCCGACGTGGTTACGATATCTCTTTGAGACCTTAAAGAGGGGTGCGCAAGGTTAGGGAATCCCATCTCTCTCCACTGTTTTCTTACTGTTTCCCAGCCTAGAGATTTCCTTTTCCCCCCATTGCTCTTGCCGCCGGCCCAGCCAAGAAGATTGGCCACAGGCCAATCACCCAGCCCGCCACCAAGACCTGCCGATCCTTTTCGTTTTCACTTCCAGCCCCTCCCTGGACATCCAAACCCGACTCCCAGGCTACAGCATGCCGCCGGGTTGCTCCTCTTGGCCCCAACGTGCTGGAATTTCAAATTCCCCTAATTAAGCTAGTTTCCTAATTGGTCTTCATCCAATTAAGAAAGGCAATTAAGGGAATAAATGCTTAGTGAGGAATTTAAATTCTATTCCCTCTTAATAATTCAAATTTGGGAGTTACTTAAAATATAATCAAATCTGAAATTACAATTTCAGATTTGATTGAGGAATTACTTGATTAAGCGTGGACCCCACCTGCTATTTTCGTTTTCCCCCCCATGCTCTATGGCCGGTCCCCCATCTTGCTTCTTAAATACCTCCCTAATAGCCACCTAATCACTGCCTCAGATTTCAATTATTTTTCTTCTCCAGCTTAGCCAGTTTTTTTTAATTTCAAAAATCTGATTTGAATTACCGAGCCATCTTTATTCCCTAAAATAAATCCTGACGTGATTAAAGGTTTCTTTTTTTGATTCTCACACAAGTAAGCAACCTCTCACCCATCTTTCTCCCAACCGAAATTCCCTCTCCTCCTTGCTCTCCCGCCAACAGACCTTCTCCCTTAGCCAAACCGCTGCTCCACCCCTCCCCCTTCGAAGATTTTGCTTGCGGTGACCATCCGGATCCACTCCAAGGATGCATGGACGAACCCGAGTGGAACTACGGGTTTGAATACGACCGCAACGGAAGAGTCAATATCTTGCGATCCCAATTCTTTGACGTCGGATTTGACTTCGACGATACCGTCGACGAATACTTGGACCGAATCTTGCCGACGCTTGTAGACTCCATTGACGAACACTTCTCCGTCTACACTTGGATTATCAAAGGTCGATCTACCGTGCCTCCTCCGCCTCCGAGATCCTCTTCCACGGCAACGTTCCTTGGTGCTTCCATCTTTGTTGCAACCTCCATGCTAGTTTGGACAATCTTCCGTCGCTCAACTTAGTCTCCGTAGGAAGAGAGAGCTACATGTCTCAAGGTGAACAACTTTGTATTAACTGTGGGATTCCTATTTACTAGCCTTTGTTTTATTGTTCCTTCGCACTTGCTTAAAGAGTTTAGTTCTCTTGTCGTAGTTTCTTTGCCTAGCAAATCGAACGCCGCGAATTACTTATAATTGACTGACTTTGATGCATGATTAGATAATTTGTGGAGCTAAATTTAATTCTCTTTTAAATTCTTGTGTAACTCCCCTTTGCATCACATCATATTGAATGGAAAAAGATGATTTACAGTGGCATCTAAAGATAGACGGGAATTCAGGTGATGATTAGGAGACAAGGTTGTTAGTATCTCTTGAAAGGGACTTTTTTTATTCTTAGATTTTTCTGCTTTTTTCTCGATTTGAGGCATGACCAAGCTTCTTTTATTATATATTTGTTAGTCTCCTTCAAAAGTGTCTTTCAACATGTTTTGTTTACTTGCGTAGAACTCCTTAAATGGTAAGGAATGATTTATAAAGAAACTTCTGATAGTTGGGAAAAAAAGCCCATGATGAGGAGAACATGCTATTTTCTCTTGAAAGGGGATTTTAAGTATTCACAGGTTTAATTTTTTTATCAATTTGAGGCATGACAATACTTCTTTTTTTATTACATATTTGACAGTCCTCTTCAAAAGTTTCAACCATGGAGAAAAGATGGACTTTGAATGATTTTGAAATTGGGAAGCCATTAGGGAGAGGAAAGTTTGGTCATGTGTATTTGGCCAGAGAAAAGAAGGTACATGCTTGTCAATAATACCTTGAACGAACTAGAGATATATCCACTATTCTGGGATTTCTTATTGCATGGAGACCACAATGAACCATCAAATAACCCCCTTCTTTGCTGGATGACTATTATTTTAATACTACTAACTTGCAGACCTTCATTGCAGAGTAATCATATAGTAGCAATGAAAGTTCTATCCAAGAGTCAGCTAAAGCAGTCTCAGGTTGAACATCAGATTCGAAGAGAGGTAGAAATTCAAAGTCATCTTAGACACCCTAATATACTGCGTTTATATGGGTACTTCTATGATCAGGTTAAAACTCTAACTGTAAACGATGCAAGCTTCCAATCAGCTTAGCTTACAACTTTGAAAAGTTGCCTTAATTTCATTTTCATTATTCTATTTTTTTGTAGACTAGAGTTTATTTGATACTAGAATATGCAACAAAAGGAGAACTTTACAAAGAACTGCAACGGTGCAAATATTTCAGTGAGAGACGAACAGCAACAGTAAGTACTCCATTGAATTTGTGATTTGGTCTCAATCATAGAAATTGGAGGTAGAATTTCTGCTAAATTTTTATACTTATATTGATTATACAGTATATATCATCTTTAGCTCGGGCGCTTATCTACTTGCATGGAAAGCATGTTATTCACCGAGATATCAAACCGGAGAATCTACTTCTTGGAGTGCAGGTGATTGGTTTGATCTCAAATTGCTTCTTCATATTTTTTTTAATTTTTGCTATGAAACATGTTTATGTCATTTTACTTTTGGATAGGGTGAAATAAAAATTGCAGATTTTGGATGGTCAGTTCACACATTTGATCGCAGGAAGACAATGTGTGGCACTTTAGATTACCTTCCACCTGAAATGGGTAATAGCACCATTCATAAACCAACAAACTATTCAGCTTTCATTTCATTTCCTTCAAACCAATCAAAGCCTTAATGATTTTTCATATCTTTCCTGATGAACGATTAATACTAAATTTGTTAATTGCAGTGGAAAGTGTAGATCATGATTCTAGTGTGGATATTTGGAGCTTGGGTGTTCTATGCTATGAGTTCCTCTATGGTGTACCACCATTTGAGGCCAAGGAGCACGCTGATACATACAGAAGGTTAGCTTGATTTTTTTCTTCTCAACCCAGCAATTTGATGTTATTATCTGATAAACTAATTTGCTCTGAATGCAGAATCATTAAAGTTGATCTCAAATTCCCCTCAAAACCCATAGTCTCTTCAGCTGCGAAGGATCTGATAAGCCAGGTAAATACCCATAGTCTCTCTATATTGCTTTTTAAATCTCTTTTCATTTAAGAAGCTTCAAATTTTGGCTCAGATGCTCGTCAAAGAATCCTCGCAGCGTCTCCCATTTCACAAACTACTTGAGCATCCGTGGATTGTTCAAAATGCCGATCCTTCTGGCATTTACTGAAATTTATTTCAATAGTATCATTGCTTGACCCATTCGCCAACATTTTATTCTTTCCATTTTGTTTGTTAATGGAAACATTCTCTGTAATTCCTCATTGTTTCTGACATTTGTTTGCTGCAATGAAATTGTTTACTTGAAAAGAAAACTATCAATCATTTGTTGTCCTCCTTGATGTCATATTGTCACATGAAAAAAAAAATTATTTAATTTAATTTTCATCAATCAAATAATTATATATTCTAACATAAAATTTTAAATCCTGTTATATTTAATATGTTGCATAAATGTATGCCAAAGATATTTTGGTTTTAAATATGTAAAATTATTGATTGATTTTAATGTAAAAAATGCATTTTTATTATGCAAAAAGCTAAAATTTGTTTTCATGTATGTATATAACTTTTTAAGCCTCCCATTGTACAATATTGAAATTAGATTAGAGATCACAATATTAATGATATTATATGACTAAAATTTATTTGAGGAAGAAATTTTATAAACATTTATAATTGTTGCGGGCTAGAAAATACGCGGCGATAGAGATTTAATTCTGCGTCTTAGCGTTGTACGTATAACTAGCTTACACAGAAAACACAAGATTTTTTACGTGAAAAATCCTTAAAAGAGAAAAATCACGAGGCCTAGCCCAGTTGAAAATGATTCCACTAGACTTTGAGTTGGTTACAAAGGACTGAATCACCTCCAAGGGTGATCAGATTACAATCAGTTACTTAAATAATACGTCGGGTCTTTTGCAGAACGTAGGGACTGAATGTCGGGCCCTGAGTAGGACGTCGAGTCTTCGGTAGGACGTAGGGACCAAGTGTCGGGCCTTGAACAGGACGTCGGGTTTTCGATAGAACGTAGGGACTGAGTGTCGGGCCTTGAACAGGACGTCGGGTCTTTGGCAGGACGTCGGGTCTTCAGTAGGACGTAGGGGCTGAACGTCGGGCCTTAAGGCGGTTGTCCGGCGAGGTTCTGCGGTGGTCCGGCGATGGTCCGGCGATGTTCCTGCGGTGGTCCGGCGAGATTCCTGCGGTGGTCCGGTGAGGTTCTGCGCTGGTCCGGCGGTGGTCCGGCGGCTGTCGAGGAGGAGCTCCTTCATTCTCTTCTCTTCTTCTCTCTCTTGCTTGGATCATCTCTTGTGAAGAATGAGGGCTCTATTTATAGATTTTCTGTAGTGGCATGGCCCGTAAATAGGTGTGAGATCAAGGGCGAATAGGGAGTGGTTCGAATGGACGACCGATAGTGAATCTTTAGATCGTGCACCGTTCGTTGGACATTTGGAGGTCTTAATGATGTCGGAATTTGGCGATCTTGGGCTCGTTGGATTCGTCTCATCGAGCCATTCGATTCGAGTATAAGCTCGTCAAAATCGGAGACCGTTTGGTAACTCAAATTGCTGCTTGAACATTCAGACATCACTTTGAGCCCTTGATTCGGACTCATTTGGGCTCGGATTGGGTTGATCTTGGTGTCGTTGGGTTCGTATTTCCGAGACGCTCAGTTTGACTGCAAGCTTGCTGAAATTGGAGTTCGGGTGCTCGCAAAATTAATTTTTGAAGTTTCCAACTATCTTTTGCCTCGAGATTCGTGCCCGATCAAGATAATTTTTCCATGACGCATCAATAATAAATTTTTTTATAAGGAGAATCCAATGGCATATAGGGGTGTCAAAAAATGACATGACTAGCCAAGCTGACCCGAAAATTTCTGTCTGGTTGACTCGTTTAATAAATGGGTTGAGTTTTTTTGACATGTTGAAGTCTAATTGACCCGCAAACTTATTTTTCATTTGAAAGGACTCATTTAATATTTTTTTCCTTACATTTTTTTACTTGTTTGTATAGTCTTCTTAATTTTTTTATGAAATATGTTAAATTTTATAGTTAATAAGTTATAAATAATTTTTTTAACCAAAATATGTTAACTGGTCAAGTTCGGGTTATTTGGGATGTTTTTGGGTTAGGTTCAGGATTAATTCTTTTGATAAATGGGTTTTGTTTGGGTTGACTAGATTCTGGTTGGATCAATTTTGGGTGTGGAAAATTCATGTCAGATTCAAATCCGTCCGTTGACCTGTTTTGACACCCATAATAAGATCACTTCTAAAAAAAATAAAGCCCAACAGTTGATAGCAACTGCTTAAAAATCCTTACTTTTAATTTCTTGCAACGTATAGAAACTACCGACAATCTTGTAGTAATTTTAGAAACATTGTGAGTGTTATTATTGAGGACAAAATTGCAACATTAAGTGCTGCAAAAGTATTATTATGATGGCTAAAAGCGCCACCATATCCTATAGAAGTTTTAATGGAATTTTAATTTAAACATGCATTTTCTATATTTAATTTTAATTCTTTTTAAAATCTTTATTCTTTTATAATTATGATTATTTTGCAATGCAATTGAAAACATTCATTATTATAATTTTTTAGCCTAATATTGAAAATTTTTTATGATCAATATTCTAAATTGTATTATTGCGTCCTGGAATATTCGCGGCGGTAGAGAAATATATGGTTTAACGTTTTAGCATTGTACGAAGATCCAGCACACAAGCAGATAAGAGAGGGGGTGAAACATTCATGAGAGACACCAGAGTTTTTACGTGGAAAACCTCTAAAAAGGGGGAAAAACCACGGGGCCTGGCCCAGTTTTAATGAATCCACTAGTATTTGTAGTCGTTACAAATGAGGCTCTTCCTTGGGAGAAAGCCTTTGATTGATGTAGCAAATGTACATCATATAGATTGCATTACATAGTAGGAATTACATATACATGTTTGTCTGGTCGGCAGGGCCATAATCGGCATGAGACCGGGGTCAGAAAGACCGTTGTCTGTTGATGGAGGTCGGAAGGACCATAGTAGGCGACGAAGGTATGAAGGACCGTAGTCGGTAGGAGACTGGGGTCTGAAAGACCGTTGTCTGGTGATGGAGGTCGGATGGACCGTAGTAGACGACGAAGGCCTGAAGGACCGTAGTCGGTAGGAGATTGGGGTCTGAAAGGCCGTTGTCTGGTGATGGAGGTCGGATGGAC
Organism: Dendrobium officinale; assembly: GCA_019514585.1. Taxonomy (NCBI): domain Eukaryota; kingdom Viridiplantae; phylum Streptophyta; class Magnoliopsida; order Asparagales; family Orchidaceae; genus Dendrobium; species Dendrobium officinale. The sequence continues at coordinate 52,762,429 of CM033684.1, forward strand.
CTTAGTAGGCGACGAAGGCCTGAAGGACCGTAGTCGGTAGGAGACTTGGGTCTGAAAGACCGTTGTCTGGTGATGGAGGTTGGATGAACCGTAGTAGGCGACAGAGGTCAGAAGGACCGTTGTAGTAGGGCGGTACTTTGGTAGAACTCTGGACGTCAGGTAGTGGCCCAGCAGAAATCCAAGCCTCAGGTGGTGTTCCGACAAAGCAACGACGTCAGGTGGTAGTCTAGCGGAGGAGAGGGCCTTTGGCGAAGGTGAGGACCTCTGGCGAAGGTGAGGGCCTCAGGTGAAGGTGAAGGCCTTAGGTGTTGGTGAGCTCCTTTGGAGAAGGCGAGGGCCTCAGATGAAGACGTCAGGCCTGAAAGTCGGGCCTTGAGCAGAATGTTGGACCTGAATGTTAGGCCTTCAGTAGCACGTCGGGCCTGAACGTCAGGCCTTGAGATGGTGGTGCGGCGAAACTCCGACGGTGGTCCGGCGAGGCTCCGGCAGTGGTCCGGAGAGGCTCCGGCGGTGGTCCGGCGAGGCTTCGGCGGGGCTCCTGCGGTGGTCCGGCGAGGTTCCGGCGGTGGTCGAGGAGGAGCTTCTTCCTTCTCTTCCTTCTACTCTTCCTTCTCTTCTTGCTTGGACCCCCTCTTGTGAATAATGAGGGCTCTATTTATAGATTTTCTGGAGTGGCATGGCCCGTAAATAGGCGTGAGATCAGGGGCGAATAGGGAGTGGTTGAATGGACGGCCAATATTGAATCCTACGATCGTGCACCGTTCGTTGGTCATTTGAATGCCTTAGTGATGTTGGAATTTAGTGATCTTGGGCTCGTTGGATTCGTCTTGTCGAGCCGTTCGATTCGAGTATAAGCTCGTCAAAATCGAAGTCCGTTTGGTTACTCAAATAGTGGTTTGAACCTTCTGATAGCGCTTTGAGCCCTTGATTTGGACTCATTTGGGCTCGGATTGGGTTGATCTTGGTGTCGTCGGGTTTGTGTTTCCGAGACGCTCAGTTTGACTATAAGCTCGCTGAAATCGGAGTTCGGATGCTCCCAAAATTAATTTTTGAAGTTTTCAACTAGCTTTTGCCTCGAGATTCGTGCCCGATTAAGCTAATTTTTTGATGATGTATCATGTATGAAAATTTTAATAATTTTCAATAAGAATTAACTATACTATTATAGTATTATAATATAATTAATAACGAATTTTGACTCTACATAATATTACAATTAATGCCCATAAATTTATACTTATTTTTTTGAGAACAAAAGAAGGAAGATTTGTGCTCAAAATTTTTAAAATATATTATTTAAATCCTTCAAATTGAATCGATGGATTTAATTTAGTTTGAAATAAATTTAGTCAAATATTTATCTAAATTTAATATTAAAACTAAATAATTTGAAAAAAAAAATTATTTAAATTCCCCTAAATACGGGTCTTCGAGGAAATGTTGGTTTATTTGGAGTCGACAACTTTTCATAGATATGAATGAAAAAAAATTTGTTAGAATCTCCTGATCAAAAAATAATTAATATTAATTTTAAATTTTTTGAATATATTAAAAATAATTTTCATATTTAAATAATTTATATTATATTTATGTCGACCAAGTTTGAAGTATTTAAATATATTTTAATTAAAAATGATTGTTGATCTTGGATTAGAATAATTACTCTCACTTGGGTTAGAGGTGTCAATAAATGATTTGACATGAAAAAATTTAGGTTCAAATTGACGGATTTAATAAATAGGTTAGATTTTGGTCGGGTTACAAGTAGGGTTGTAAATATTTGACACGACACGAAAACCCGACCCAGAAAATCTGAGTTGGACCTGACCCGTTTGAAAAACGGGTCGGGTTCAAGTTCGCAGATTCTACCCGTTTGAAAAAACGGGTCGGATTCGGGTTGACCCGACGGGTTGTCGGGTCAACCCGGAAACCTGTTTAAAATGACTGCCCTAGAGTTCGTGCACCCGGCCAGCCTCACACCCGCCACCCCAGCCAGCCCGCGTCCGAGTCGCCGCCGGCGTCCTCTCTCGACCGCGACCCGTCCGCGCTGCGGCGCTGGTCTCCTTCCCGTGTAGGGACGGGTCAACCTGGCAACCTGCCGGGTTGGGTCCGAGTTTGGATTTTCGACCCGTTTATCTACCCAGGTCGGGTTAGGGTGGACTCGTTTGAACCCGGGTCAGTTCGGGTTCAACCCGAACTCGACCCGTGACCCGAAATTGACACCCCTAGTTACGAGTCCCATTTAGGTTTACCCGCAAACCCATTTTTTTATTCAATATATATATATATATATATATATATATATATATATATATATATATATATATATATATATATATATATATATATATATATATATATATATATACATATATACATATATATTAGTTGTTGGTATAATCTTCTAATTTTTAAATTATTAAATTGTTTTAATCAAAATATGTTTTAGAGGTCTAATTCAAGTCATTAAGGTTGTTAGTGAGTCGATTGGGTTGATATTTTTAACTCAATTATTAAACGGGTTGGATTCACATTGATTGGATTCGAGTCAGACAAATTTCAAGTCCGACTTAAATCCGACTTGTTAACCTATTTTGATTCAACTAACTCGGGCAATAAATTATGACCTAATTAAGTCTTTAATTAAACCTAATTTATTTTTCATGATATTGCATAATTAATTGCAATTTATCTTTATTCCACCCCCCAAAAATAAAGTGGTATGAATAAAAACCACAGGTAAAAAGGGCTATTTTTGAAATTTTCTAAAGTTTACCTTAAAGTCTGTCACTTACACATTCCACCCATGGGAGGCCTATCAGAGCTACAGTGTATAGAGCACCCGGCGCCACCATCAACAGCAGCATCATAGAAGTTGCAACATCTCTCTCTCTCTCTCTCTCTCTCTCTCTAGGTTAGAGGTTGCAAATGGCAAAGTATCTATACCGCAAGCCATGGAGACCAGTTCCCTTCATGTCTCATCCTTATGACCAAGGTGGGCCGAATTTATGTGAAAAGTAAGACAAATAAGGATGCGAAGAAGATGAGAGAGAGAGTGAATGAGAGCGAAAGGCGGAAAGAAGGAGATGACTTGCCAAACCAAACGCTTCCAACCAAAAAAAAGAGTAATGGAGGTGTCACAATTGCCCCTTTGCAAACCCCCAAATAAATCCAGTCATTTCCTTCCATCATCGCAGAAATGGTGGAAAAAACTAAACTTTCTCTTCTTGCAGCAAAGATGACCTTTCGTATTTTGTACCGGTCAGACTCTCAATGGAGAGAGAGAAAAACGGGGAAGGAAACTTCCCTTTCTTTCTCAACCTCCCCACCTTTATTTCTCCGTTATCTCCTCTTCCCCCTTCCCTTCTCTCTCCTCTCTCATCTCTTCTATATCTTTATGACATCCTTGCAAGGCGGTTCGCATCCCATTCGAAACTTTCCTTCTTTTCTCCTCTAGCTTTTTCCTTTTCTCTACCGTCTCCTTTTTCGTCTTCTTTGCTTTTGGGAAAATGATGAAGAAAAAGATTAGGGTTTCAATGGATCCAGCCCCATCTTGTTCTTTCCTGGTTGGGGAGGAAGCCATGGCGAGGATGAAGCATCAGTACCTGTTAGAGGATTATCAGGATTTGCTCAAGGTGAGAATATTTAAAATTAGTAGAAGATATCTGACGTTTTTTATTTCTTTTGTTTTGGTTTGTAAGATTTCATATGTATTTGGACTTCCTCTGTAGATCTAGGTTTTTACTTATAATTTTCTTTTACGGATCTATTGTTTAGATTCTCTGATGGATGTCTCTTTGAGGCATCTAGGGTTTCTGTTTGATGAGTTTTCCTTAATTGGTATTGAATTTCAGGGCTGTTTGGTTCTAAACCGATTTATCAAATCTGATTTTGATGAATAGGATTGTGTAAACCTTGATGGAGTAAAATCAGGGAACTATTTGGTTGCCCTATTCTTAAATCGAATCAAATCCCAAAACTGAACTCTTTAAGGGTATGTTATTACTGCTTTGATTTTCAGACAACTTTCAAAAAAAATTATTTTCATCACAATAGATTCACAATTATCATTACAAAAAGTTGAGCAATGACAAATAAACCCTAAAGCTTCATTGGAGTGGCTTTCTTATTGTTTTATAAAGTTACTTTTTATTATTTTATAAAGCTGATTTTTAATGCAAAAATCTCTGGAAAGCAGGGAAAAAATAGTGATCTAAAGCTGTCCCAAATGAAGCCTAATAAAACTCATCTGAGAACTGAGTTTCTAAAAATTCTGGTTTTAAGCTAAGTTTTATCCAAAAAATTTCAAGTTAGGAATTTGGGTGAGATAGTATTTTAAGTCCCCTCAAAACTTGTTTGGGAGGTTCTAGTTTAGGGCGTTTTAGGTTGGTTATAGCTCTATAAAAATGGTAAGATAAAGAAATTTTTTAAAATTATTCTGAGCATTATAAATTTAATCTTTTAAAAATGGATAATAATTGTGTTATAGTTACAACTCTTTTAGCATTGATTATAAAATATTATTAAAAAAATAGATAAAAAGATTTGATTAGACTCCTGACAAACAAGGTTATCTGTTGTTTAATTTCTTTTCAATACTCTTAATCTTTCATGCTTTGTGGTTCCAATACTAATACTTCTTTTTGATTCATTTTCTTCTATAACTTATTTTGGTGTATTCATATGGAAGTGCCTACCATTCTACCAAGCTTCTTTTGTTGTAATCCAATGCTCCCTTCATGGATTTATGTTAACAGAATTTAAATATTTGATTATTTTATCAATCATTGGAGTTCATATGTGAATTATCTTAGGAAACTAAAGAAAAAAGGGAGAGATTGCAGAAGGCAATACGGAGAAAGTTCAGGCTCTTGGCTGAAGTCCAGTAAGAGCTGCCTCTTCTCTTGATTCTTGTTTGTCACTCCATTAGCTCATATTTCATTTTATGATTTGTGTCATTCAACGTATATGCTGTAGATTTTTGACGAAAAAATACCAGTCTCTGGCCAACAATTCTCAGCCTTTCTCATGCAAATCGAAGAAAAAATCTTACAAAACTCTCTCCCCTTCTAAGCAAGTTACTCGACCTCCTTGTCTGGTTAATAAAGCTGAGCTGCCCTCAAAAGAAATGAACTGCAGATCAAAAGAGACTTCAGTCCAAGCTACTCGGAAACTAATAGATTTGAACCAGGCCTCCTTTCCGGTAATCGTATGATTCTCCTTAAGTCAACTAAAGCAGGTTTCCTTACTTCAATAAGCTTGTCAATTTTGATTCTTCCAACCTGTTTGCTTTTCAGAATGATGAAGAAATTGATTCTTTTGATGTGGAATGGGAGAACCTGAAGATGGTGAAGTTGAGAAGAAGCTTGATTGAAGGCGTAATGGCTGATGATCTTAAGCTCTCAGTCTGCAGAGACATTGGAAGCAGCTCGAACCGTTCTGGAAAGCGAAAAATCTCTTGGCAAGATCAGCTTGCTTTGAGAGTCTGAAAGCTACTGCTTGCATCATTGCTCAAACGGATCTGATTCTGCTAGCTTTTGTAAAAAGGGTACCAGTGTTGTGTTCCTGACATACAGTAGTTCTAGAAATTGAACTTAGGACTTTCTCTTTGTTCAGGTATTTGTTTGTATTTGTTGATACCTTGGTTGTAGTGTTATAATACCTTGATAAGTCAGCAAAGAGTGGAAATTTAGGAACCAGGAAGGAGGCTTTTGTAATGCTTTTCCATTCCTGGAAGAACTGGGAGTATTCTGTGTTGTTTACCTCTATTTTAAAGCACTATAGATATTTATTGATGATTGTTAGCTTTGGTTTCTTATTTCTTTTTCATAGTGATCTCTTTCTTTGTTCTCATTGAGCAAAGTTGTGTTGTGCTGATTTTTCCTTTAAATTTCAAAGTTCTACTTTGTTCTGACGTTCATATTTCTCTAAATTTGTTGCAGGAATTTGCTAAAAGATGTAATTAGTATTCATTAATGACAGCTTCCAAGCTTTTCTGCTTGCTTTAGATGTTGCAGTTATCACATAAATTTTGTTTTCTTATTATTATTATTATATAGAGAGAGAGAGAGAGTTATGATTATCCATCTCTCATGACATGTTATCCTAGATCCTTTCAAATAGATGATTATCATAATCACAGTTTCCATTACAACATACATAACAACATAAAAAATAAGTTATTGCATCACAAATTTAGATATTTAGGTTTTGTTTGGGATGGTTTTCATAATGCTTTTTAATGACGTTTTTTAGTACAAAATTTTTAATTTCAAGAAATTTTTGTACTACAAAATTATTTTAAAAATAGTAAGAAAGCTGTTCCAATCGTTTGTAATAACTTTTGATCATTATTTTTTCGCTGCTTTTATAGACTTTTCGTGTCAAAAAATTATTACAAAAAATATTAAGAATTTTGTCCCAAAAAAGCCTTATTATTTCATCACTTCACTTGTAATAAATTACATAAGGTCCTAGACATCTACATGCAAATAAATTAAGTTATTCATGTGTTCAACCTAACAAGCTAAAGGGAATGTTCATATGGTATATAAACCTATATGCATTGTGTAGATTTTATCATATATGAGACATAATGATCACATAAAATTTGCCATCATGCTAGCCTAACATGGTCTCTATGTAGACATAGATATTGTTGATCATATCTATGCATCACATGGAATCATTGGCTCCAAACATATTGCAAATAGTGGTTAGCTTAAATTACAAAGTAATATGATGCAATATGCATGGTGTCAAAAATATCAAAATTATATTTATGATGCATGATAAAATTTATATATATTATTTTAAGAGAGAAATTCATGTATGATGATGCCTTTTTTATATTTTAAAATAATAAATAAATAATAGTATTATTATAATTATTTTATAATTTTCTTGATTAAAATGTTTCATTAAAATGATTAGAAAGTTATTATTCTTATTATCATGAATTTTAAAATCAATATAATAAAAAAATTTGAATGCTTGAAAATTTTAAAATTAGGTAAAAAATTTAAAAGGCACAAGATAGAGTTCTATGGCTCTAGAAATTTCTTTTTTGGGGAATTTGAGGTGCTTCTAACGCGAGCTCGAGGGGAAGAAAGAATTTGCGTCAACCAACGAGCTGCGATGCGCGAGCCCATAAAATTTCATAAAAATTTTAAATAATTATGTGTTTTAATTATTTTAAAGTAGCTTGTTCATGAATAAATGCATAGGAATTTATAAATTTGTAAAATATCCCAACTATTTTTGTGGACCAAGGACAATATCGTAGCTTCATGAACATATTTTAGGTATTTTGGAAATGATATATGATACATCGTCCAAAAATTATCATGATCGGGCACGAATCTCAAAGCAAAATCAAGTTGGAAACTTCCGAAATTAAAATTAGGAGCATCCAATCTCCGATTTTAGCAAACTTACAGTCAAACTGAGCGTCTCGGAAATACGAACCCAACGACACCAAATTCGACCCAATTCGAGCCCAAATTGGTCCAAATCAAGGACCCGAAGCGCTGTTGGAAGGTTCGAACCACAATTTTGATTACCAAACGGTTTCCAAACATAACAATTTATACTCGAATCGAGCGGCTCCATGAGACGAATCCAACGAGCCCAAGATCACTGAATTTCGATCGACATCACTAAGACATTCAAATGTCCATCGAACGATTCATGATTGAGGGATTCAACATCTGTCATCCATCCAACCACTCTCAACTTGCCCTTGATCCTCCACTTATTTATAGGTCATGCCATTCCCAAAATCTATAAATAGAGATCCCTCTCCTCTTGAAAGAAGACCCTCCTAAGCCTAAGGAAAAAATAAAGAGATTGGAGATCGCTCTTGCTTCCTAGCCTCCTCGATCACCGCCGGAGTTCCGTCGAACCACCACTGCTCCACCAACGCCATCTATAAATTATGCTTCATTTGGGGCAAATTTTTTTTCTAAAGTGATTTTTTAGTTAGCAAATATCTTGAATTAAATTTTTTTATTAAAAACCTATTTTTTGAAGTAATAAAAAATTGTCCTAAACGAAGCCTAAAAATATTAGAATAAATGCCTAATAGGTTATAAAATTATCAGATTTTGCTATATGCATCTTAGTTATCTAGGCGCTAAATTAAATTATTTTAAAAATTTATAGCTTTTAGAAGCAATAAGAAACTTTCCCAAACAAAGCTTAAATAAAAAAAAAAGCTTTTGAATTAAATATTATAAGAAATGCCTTAAATTAGGCTTATGAAGTGATTTTTTAGTTAGCAAAAATATCTTGAATTAATTTTTTTATTAAAAAAATATATTTTTTGAAATAATAAAAAATCTTCCGAAATGAAGCCTAAAAATATTAGATTAAATGCCCAATAGGTTATAAAATTATCAGATTTTGCTGTATCTCAGTTATCTAGGCGCTAAATTAAATTATTTTAAAAATTTATCGCTGTTATTTTCCTTGGAATTTTACCTCGTTGGAAATATATATAATATATAATTTATTAAATGCTTGACTCTTTGAGTCGGGTTTGTCATACTTATCAATTTTAAAATAATACATTTATGATTTATCTACCTTGACAAGCTGCTACCGGATTCTGGATATCGTCTTTCGCGCCATACATTGCAGAGCGGTGAAATGGGGATGATGGTGCTCATCGTGGGGGCGATGAAGCTCGCTGGAATCGTGGTGACGCTATCCGTGGCGGCGAATGTGTTCTCCTTCTCACGTTACCGGAGGAAGTTCCTCAGGCCGTTCCGATCTCCCATCGACGAGTCCGCCGATGTCCTTGCTGCCTTCAATGTCAATTCTACCTCCGGTCCGAGTCTCGAAAACCCTGACCTTGCGCGCTTTAGCTTTCTCTTACTTTTGCTATTGCAAGTTTTTTTTTTTTCTTTTCTCTAATGTATGTGGCACTAATGGTGAACTTGGAGAAATAAGCTTCAATGGGCCACGTATTCTTACCAATTATTTTCGTGATTTTCTGCTATATTAGGTATTTGGAATGATTTTGAGATGCTTTGGTGTTGAATGATCCTATTTTAGATGATATTATAAGCTAAATGCGTTTGCAAACTTCAAAATAAAAATATACTTGATTTATGTAAGGAAGTTAACTGTATTCATTGGAAAGTAAGTTGAACCCTACTTGGCCCACCATGCAATTAGAGATGAGAGATTGATAGGAAGACTTGATCAATGTCTGTGATCTCCCAAGTAAACTGTTACAAAGAACCCAACTAGATTGATTCATTTTCCAGTACTGGATTTAGAAAGAGAGCGAGAAAAGAGAAGTTGGCTTTCTTATGCTCTAGAATTTGGCGCCCTATGCTTGACAAAAACTTCTATTTAGATCATCTCCAACCAGACTGCATACCACTGTATGTCGTACATCATCATTTGTTGCATGCAAACTCCAAATCTCATGCCAAAATTCCGTTGGTGAATAATGTGATGCCAATATTGGTGGCGTCGCACTGTTCACCTACTCCAAAAAATTGAATTGCGGAATTTGCTGAAGAATAGCGCGAAAGAAAGAAAAGTACGTGAAAGAAGAGAAAGATGATTACCTTCGCAGGAAGTGCATGAAAGAAGAAAGAAATACAGTTCAATTGGAGATGAATTATGACATTTTGAAGTTTTATTGTATTTTAGAGTGAAAAATGGGTTTTTTGGTTGGAGATGCCCTTATAGGCAAATGGCAAGATTGTTGCTATGAGATGGGCTAAAATGAATTCAAACTTATGTTGAGTGATGTAGAATCGTTGCTATAGCCATCCATGCAACTGATTTGAAGGCATGTTTCTTTTGGATGAGTTTAACGGGCAGGTACTATGAGTGGACACTACAGGCACTATATTTATTCAGATTTGTTTTTTTTGAGTTGATGTACATTAAACTCGTCAACATTTTGAGGAAATGCCATGAATGATGATCTATCCCGAGCAATGTTCTTCGTTAATATTCCTTGCTCTATAATCCTGCTCGTTAACAAATAGTTATTTATAACACCGAATATTTGTGCTGTTTTTGATTTTAAATGGTATTCTCTTTCTAAAGTTTCCTGCTTCAGGTCTAATTTTGTAAATCTAGCGTGCAGAGGAAAATGGATTCTTCTTTGGACTTGCAACGGCACCAGCTCATGTTGAGGATAAGCTTGATGATGCTTGGCTTCAGTTTGCAGAGGAGCAGCCCTGTGGAGAATCTAATCAAAGTCAGAAGGCGCAATCTACTGATGCTGTGTTTGCTTCTGCGGCTGCTGATGGTGGCTCTCAACAAGCCTCCTCAGATGGTCACAGTTCTAAAGAATCTATCAAGGGGAAGATAAAAAGGCCTCTTAAGATTGCCATGGAGGCTATGATTAGAGGATTTGAGAAGTTTTCAGATGAGGCAGAGCCTGATTCAAAAACAGACTGTACCCATAATGTTGCTGCTTGGCATAATGTGCCTCATCCGTGAGTGCTTTTATCCATACTTGCATTTCTTTTCAGGTATTTTTAAGTTCTTTATCTTTGAACTGTATGTTTTGTTGATAGTTTTTTGCATATGTTGTTCATATAGGAGCTTTAACCGTTATCCATTTTTTGAAATTCTGATAAGCAGAGTGGCTTAGATGTATAGGTAGATGGTTTGGTTTGTTTCTCGTTTAAAACAGGGATGATTCCTAAAGTTCGACTGGTTGAGTTCTTTGATCTCTAATATCACTAATTAAATGCCTGAAACTTCTAAACCCTCTAGTATGCAACTCTGTTGCCCTATAAACCTGATGTATGGCTTCTTTTGGGAATGATTTTTTTCATTGCTTTTCAAATTGCTTAGAGTTACTTTTCGGTGACTCTACCACCAAAGTCGTTACCAACTTCAACGCCACCAAGAAACTCATTTTGGGCTGTTCTATTTCTTGGTTTGTTTTCACGGATTGGTAGATTTTTATTTTGTACCATGTGTTGCTAAACAAAGAAAGAAACCTTCATTTTGTCCGGTTGCAGAAATGCTTGCTTGAAATTTGTTTTTATTGATGTATCCAAGTAAGGAGTTATTCCTATCATCTAATCTGATTTATTTTCAGGCAGAAGAGACTCAGATTTTGGTCTGATCCTGACACAGAGTTAAAGCTGGCCAAGGATACTGGCATTACTGTTTTTCGGTTGGGAATTGATTGGTCAAGAATTATGCCAAAGGAACCTGAACATGTGTTGAATGAGAGTGTAAGTTGACCAGTCTGGCTGTAGCTCCAATTATAATTTTTAAATATTTCTTTGATAATAGTTTATTAATGGCCTTCAGCAGCAAGGATATACTCTTTGAACTCTTACGTCTCAGTAGGTTAAATCTAATTTCAAGTTTCTTTCAGCGTTTTCATTGTTTTCTTTTTGGCAGATAATCATTTTATGCCTTTGATAGATGTGACAATGAGGTGTGGGGAGTTGCGGGCTGTGATGCCAATTACATTCTAGAATAAGCAAGTAGGTAATTTGATAAAGCCGCTATATTGGTTATGGTGGCGCCTTCTTGTCAAAGAAACTGTGAAAAAAGTTGTTTGTGCGGTTCAAATTGTCTCTCTGTTCTCTAAAAAAAAGTAAAAATAATTTAAAAGAAAAAGGTTTTGCTGGGAAGGTGAGACGAGGAATGATTATATGAGGAGTTTTACTGTTTATTGGTCTGAAATTTAATTTGTCTTCTAGGTTAACTTTGCAGCCCTGGAGCGGTACAGATGGATCATTGAAAGAGTACGTTCATATGGAATGAAGGTGATGCTTACTTTATTTCATCACTCTCTTCCTCCTTGGGCTGGAGTATATGGAGGATGGAAAGAGGAGAAAACCATTCATTATTTCATGGATTTCACAAGGTTAATCTACTGTCTAACTCTTTTATTACATCTTGATGCGCACAATGCATAAATCGGTGCTTCTTCATGAACTTTTTCTTGAGAATTAGCATCATGTAATGGAAATTTTACTCATTTCCCATTGGCAAAAAAGCTTTACAATATTTTATATTTTTTTTTAATTTTTAAGACAAAATGAATTTGATGGGGACATCAGATCATGGATAGTATATCAGAGACGTGGCCGACGATCTACGGCCACGATCGCGCCGATCTATTTTTGAGTCTTCATATGTATTTGTTTTATTTATTTGCTTTATATATTTATTTTAGTTGCATTTCCTTTTTTACCCTCAAGGGTTTTGTCATGTGTAAGCCCTAAGGGCTATGTCGTCTTTTATTTTTCCTTTCATTGTATGAGACTATATATAGCCCCCCTTATGTTTCTTTTGAAGGTAATGAATGAATTATAATCAAATTTCTGCATATTGAGTACTTGTGAGAGCTTGAGAGTCTTTGGAGAGGAATCCCTTGGAGAGGGAAGCGGATTACCCACCAACCTTGAAAGAGTTGGGTTCGTGGCTAGTTTCTTTTTATTTCTTCCTCTTCTTTCTCCCTCCCTTCCCTTCCATCCCACGGCCCATCCAAAACCCCACTGCCGGCCAAGATCCCTCCCCTACTCCACCTAGCCACTGGCCAAGACCCCTTCCCCCACTCTACCTAGTCGCCGGCCATCCAAGGTGGTTCCCCCTTGGTTGGTTGATCCACTTAATTCCCCCACCTCCACCTAACCCTAATCCAAACCCTAGCCTAGCCGCTGGCCTCTCCCTTCCCTCTTGCCTCAAAATTTTCAAATTCCTCATCATTACTTTCCTTTCTTACTTGGTCTCTTTTGGGAAAGCTTTTCAATTTCAATTATTAAAATTAAATTTGAATTTTAAAATATTTCCTAAAATAGAATCCTATTTAAGGAAAGTTTCTAAAATCAAATCCAAATTAAATTTGAATTAGATTGAATTAAATCCAATTCCTTAATTTGAGAATCCCCATTAACGAAGTAATAAAAACCCTTGCTTATTTCCCCAAGCCCTCTCCCTATGTGGCCCGCCCCCTCCTTGCCTCACTTGGATACTTTCCAAATTTCAAGCCTCACTCTTTGGAAAGAGTTCAAAGCTTCTTCCTCTCTCTTAACTGCACCCTCCCTCTTTCCAAATCACCCTTAGATCCTTTCCAAGTTAAAGGATTAACTAGGAAAATAATTTCTTATTTCCCTCCATCTTTCCTCCCCAAAATCTAAACCAAATTCTTCCCCGAGCCCCTTCCTTTGGCCGACCACCCTTTCACCTCTTCCCCTCATTGGATTCTTGAGAGAAACTTCTTTCTCTCAAGAAAAATCTACAAGGACAACAAAGGGACATCTTCTACAACACTTCAATACTACGAAATCGATGCATGGCCGATCATAATCTTGACTCCGGCTTCATCTATAATGAACAAGGCTTCGTCGACATCCTCCGGTCGCCTTTCTTCGACGTCAATCCGGAAGTAGACAGTTCCGCTGAGGAGTACTTAGAGCTTATCATCTTCACCTTGTCCGGAGCCATCGAAAAGCAGCTTTCTACTGTTCAGTGGAAAATCACGACCGTGCCACGACGAGGGTGAACTTTTACTCCTCTTCAATTTTCTCCCTAATCTTCTTCTCTTGTAGGTTGTGAATAAAGCACAAAGAATCATGCAAAGCTATCTACCAATGCTTAGTAAACGTAGGGTATGAGTTTTGATTTTCTATGCATCTTATCTCATTGTTAATCTAGGAATGCTATTGAACATCATATAAATTTGCATATGTTGAAATTCTAATAGTTTTGGTGATCTTAACTATTAGCGTGTGATTTGGCCTAAGCGGAGTCACTCTTTTATTTTCTATCATCATTAAGTGATTAATGTTTTAATTCTTATTGCTCTTACTCAAAAGCGTACAAATTCTGATCACATTCTTTTAGATCATACATAGTCCTACATCAGAATTCTCTGCTGATTTAAAAAACAATCAATTAAAAAAAGAAAAAAAATGAATAATATGGACTTGGCTCGATTTATTACTATTCATTCTGTTCATCGCTAAGGACATTGCAGCCTGCCCCTTACCTATCTATGGCTCTGCACATGGTAACATATGCTTCCTCCATGGCTTCTTTGTCAACTTAAGTCATGTTGGCAATAAACATGGTCACATGGTAGTGCTTTTGTGATATATACATAATTACATAACAGCATAAAGTATAATCTTTCATACCATACATAATGATAATAAGGTTTATCCCAAACTTTCGTGGGGGAGTGGCAAGTGCCCTCTTACTCACCCCTCGTTCCCCTGCTATACTCAGTCTTCTCCCTAAATTGCTTTGACCCCTTGCCTATTGATGTTTCCGAGGGCTAATTGAACATCACCTTTCGATGAAGCTCCATTAGTTGGTGGGTCTCATCATTGTTGAGAACAACCATCATAGTCAAAGAATTGTCTCAGGTTATTTGGCTTGAACCTGACTCACGTTTGGTTTTGCTAGAGGTAGGGGATGATCCTACAGGGCTTGCTCCACCTCTTGTGGCCAATCAAATTCCACCAACTAAGATGAGAGGATTCATGATTCATTTAAAAAGAGTAATAAAGTCTGAGGTTCCTAACTAGCTAGATAAATATAGGTGTAATATATGAAAAAGGTGGGCCTGTAGACTTAATAAGCCTACAAGTAGACAAACCTGCCATTAATCCATCTTAACCCTTTTGATAAATTGACATGGACTCTTAATTAGCATGCCATGGCACGAGGCTACTAGGTTAGTGCCTCATTACATGATATTAATGTGTCATATAAAAAAGATAGGCTTATGTGGCATGCAACATGACAAGCGACATTATCAAAGTTTAGTATTCATGGAGGGTGCCACTTTAACTACCTGTTGCATGGTACAATAGGGAACTAACACATGTCCTCCTTTGGCTTGACAATGTCACCCTTTATAAAATTTTGAAAATCATTAAATACATGATGTTTGGATTTTTTAATTATATATTTATATTGCAGACATTTTTAAATTTGCAAATTTACCTTGGATTATTTTAAATCTAGTAAAAAAGATTTTAAAGTGTAGAAAAAGGGTTTAAAATCCAAAATTAGGAAGAAACTAGATTATAAAATTTTTTCGTTGATCTGATTGTGTGTGTTAAAGCGGCTCCTTATTTTGACTCATTCATAAAACCTATCACTCTGGTTTGGGTTACTTTTATTGTACTTTGACTTCATTATTTTAGCCAGTCTATGTTATATTCTCCAGCTTTATCTTTAACAAACCCTTGTAAGTAGATGTTACGCCTCTTAACTCTCTGGGCTAAATTTGTAATGTCCAATGTCAAATTTTAAAAGAATTGCTTATTTTAATATCTTAATTAATCAACTAGAATTTCTTTGAATTCATCAACGTAAATAATCTAACAGAAGCAACTAAAAATCATATACATTAAAATATAAAATTATATTAATTCTTCAAAAATTATGTACAATAGAGAAGAGTTCAATCCATACATTAATCAATATATCTTTTAGCTCATGATTATAAAAGAATTAACCAAAGAAAATGCAAAAACAAAATAAAACTTGAATCTCAGATCTATCATTACTCTATTGGATCCTATCCTCTTCCTAAAAACATGAAAAACCATAGAGTGAGCTAACAACTTGATAAATTACTGGAACCTACAATTGAAATTAATGCAAAACACTAGAAACAATATGCATATAATTATTCAATCACTATCCGTATGAAGATATAACTGTAAAATATGTGGTAGTTAATATCATAAGTTTCATATCATATAAGTAATAAAATTCGTGTAAGCAATATAATTCATAATCAGTGATCAGTAATCAAGTGAATAGTAATCAATAAGTTTGTCAATTCTATACCCAATAATTGTAAAATAGTTTATATGACATCTTATTACATTAGTACACTTGTCATTTTTATATACTTGTCGTAGAATGTATATGCTATACATGTATATTATGTAAATCATGTGATTCACATATGTTGACCTGTATATTATATCCAAAGGAAACAAAAAAAAAAGGCTCAAAATCATACTTTGCCTGAAAGATCTAGGAATCCAGCCGAATTCGTGCAGAAATCCCGCAAAATACTGTTCATTTGGCGCCGAAACGATCACTTCTCCGCAAAATCTTCCGTAAAACCTGTATCCGACCTCGATCGCTGCCTTTTTGAAGTCTTTAAAAGCCAAGCGAACAGAGCCTTCAACCCCGTCGCTCTTCCCTCTCTCGGAATCAAGCCGCAACCACGAGTTCCTTCCACGCACAGAGACCACGATCTCTCCTCCTTCCCCAAGCCGCTGTCGAGCTCCGCCTCTTGCCCGATCTCCTCTGGCCGAGAGAGAGAGAGAGAGAGAGAGAGAGAGAGAGAGAGAGAGGTCGATCCACCTTACCTGAAGCCCGACGCCTCCTCTCCACTGTCTTGCCGATCCCGACCACTCTACCTCCTCATCCTCCGACGTTCTCTTCTTGTCGGTTCGATAGTTGCGGCATTTTGATCGGAAGTTACCATGGGAGCTCGCTGCAGTGAAGGTAACTTTCCCCCTTGCGTGCGCTTCATTCGGCCAAATCCCTGAATCCGCCGAACTAAAGGATTTTTTTTTTATTATATATATATATATATATATATATATATATATATATATATATATATATATATAAAATTTTTATTTTATTAATTATGATTATGTTAATTAAATGTAATTAATTAAAATTATTATTTTTGGTTAATCTATAAATTAATTATTATTAATTATTATGATTAATTATATTTTATTAAGAATTAATTAATATTAATTAAGTTATAATTAATTTTAAATTAATTATAACTTATTGTCTTAATTAATTTTAAAAATTTTAATTAATCATTTTGATTAATTATAATTAGTAAAAAAAATGATTAATAAAAATAATTATTTAATTAATTATAATAATTGATTTCTTAATTATAATTAATAAAATATACCATCTCTCACTCGATCCTCGAGCCGACACCGCCAACCCCGCGAAGGTACGAAATCTCTTAAACTCAGATTGTCGTGTCGTTGTTCGCAGCGGACCGGAAAATCGCCTATACACGCCTTTATTGCGCGTGGTGGGATGGGACCCCGGTGCGGCACCTACGGCGAGGCGGGGTCACTCATAAGTACCCTCGAGCGGGGGGAAATCAAACTGTGCATTTTTAAACAGGTACCGTCAAAGCCCGCGAAGGTACGAACTCTCTAAACTCAGATACTCGCATCGTTGTTTGCAGCAGACCGGAAAAACTCCTATGCACGCCTTTATTGCGCGTGGTAGGATGGGACGCCGGTCTGATGCTTACGACGAAGCGAGCAATCGCCTAAACTCTACTTCGGCATTCGTGGCACACCGGAAAACCGCATATACACGCCTTTATTGCGCGTGGTGGGAAGGGACCTCGGTGCAGCACCTACGGCGAGGCGGGGTCACTTATAAGTATCCCCGGGCGGGGGGAAAGCAAATTGTGTCTTTTAAACAGGTACTGTCAAAGACCCCATACACGCCTTTATTGCGCATGGTGGGAGGAACAAAAAATCACGGCCGCGGTGTTCTCGTCAGAGGACACTTACCATACACGCCTTTATTGCGCGTGGTGGGAAAGACCCAGTTTTCTCGTAGTTTTCCCCTAAACGGGGGAGACGTCGGGAGGTTGCCGAAATTTCGGGTGAAATCGTACCTGGACTTAATTGAACTCAAGAAAACGACGGATGACTTGTACTTGCACTCTTGAACAAAATCCAAGTGGCTTAATAAGCAATTGAACCCAAATAAAAAATGTGCAAGAGGCTTAATTTGATCTGAAATCATACTTGAATCAAGCTCGAACCATAGTGGACTTTTGCATTTGAACAAGGACTTGGACAAGTTGACATCGGACTTGTGGACTTGATTGGACCAAATTGACTTAAGCGAACTCAAACTCAAATGACTTGAATCAAGTTATAAGACTTGAACTTGCAAGACGAGCAAGCATATGATGATGGACTAAACATTTGAACTTGAAGACTTAGACTGCATGGGACATTTGAATTTTGTATTTTGAGCTCGAACTATGTAACATCAAGTGGGTCTTATGTACTCCATGAACTCAAATCCAAGTGAAGATGAAAATGAGCTAGCACATTGAGCTCATTAACTTGATTTTGAACTGGACTTGGAAGGGTTCAGACTTGAGTCCGGTTTGAACATTGTTGGCCCCTCACATTCGACACCAATTAAACTACGACGCCTCTCACGGATGTATTCAGTGTAGCACACAACGAATGCAAATGCCCGTTAGCGCCAATAACCATCCGATCGAGGACAGACACACATGTTCTTTGCAACTAGAAGGTAGTTGATTAGAAGACTAAGTGCAAATGTCTACGAATGTGAAATGACCACAATAAGATGTAAATCTCCTACGACAATCCCTGCAATGCCTGTTGATTGAGATGTCAATACGAGAGATCAATAATGGAGGATCCGCCTTCCTACAAACAAATGCAACCCAACAAACCCACCTGAGATTGGTGAAAGGTGGATGTGACGCAAGAAACGAGGGTCTCCTACGAACATTCCTAGGAACTCGTAGCAAACACGACGGATCCTTACAAACAAATACGAGCTACTTGTGGATAACAACAGTAGGCATATCTAAGCACCATCGAACCACTGTGGGCACAAATACAAGTATCTCCTACGGCGATCCCTACGAGGTCAAACAAATACAATCAAACCACCCGAGATTGGTGAAATGGTGGATATGATGCAGAAGCAATGGGTCTTCTACAAACATTTTCAGGAGGTCGTAGTGGATATAGCAGTCCCCTGCAAATGTATATTTGTGGATAACAACAGTGTATTGAAAGAACAACGAATCACTGTGGACACAAGTATGAATATCACCTACGACAGTAGTGATCAAGTTCTACAAGAACGTCGGGTACAAAGGCAACCCGGTGTACGAAAAGTACACTCCCTGGCAGAATCAGAAAGGAAGTTTGAACAAATTAGAACCAAACTTCTTGGTGTTCCAAAGTCTCTTTTTAGTTCTATAATTAAGAAGAAAATAGTTCTGGTGCCCACAAACACCGGAAATAACAAGTCCACTACACTGATGATCTCAAAGGGAGTTCTCCCGGTGAATGAGAAAGGGGGGAGTCAATATCAAGATCAAAACGCCACCGGATCTGCAACATTCGTACAAGCAGACAGAAGACGTCTATTCCAAGAATATCCCTGCACATGCACCTTAACTTGTATTCACATAGGTACACTAAAAGGGGTAAATGTAATCAAATACCCGCAAGGGCCCCAACGAGCGTGTTATTGGTACACACGTGACGTCTAGGGATGCTGCGCGGGTTGACAAGTGAATTCAGGTTCGAAACCGATCATTCTATACGGGTCAATAGAAGTCGACAGGGTTCGAACCATTAAACAAATATAAATTCGTGGCGACCGGTATATTTGTTTTTAAACATTCATATTAGGCCATCAAGGCCTACAACAATATGAATTCACTAATAAAGGCTCAAAGCCTACAAAATCCGATCCTCTATCGACAGCCCGACAGAGTTGATAAGGTTCAATCCATAAAGAGAAATGACCCCACAACACCCCGATGATGGCCGCATTGATTGGTTATCTCAACCGAAGGGGTTCACAAATATTTTCAAATTCCATCCAAATGTCAGAAAATCTAAACTTCACAAAGTCCAAATCCAAAAAAAATCCAAAATTCCAAAAAATTCCAAAACCCAAAAATATTTAATATTGAAATCAAATCATTGAACACTTAAAGCAAATCCCATCCTCCCTCCGCAACAGTCTGCCAGGGTGGACAAATTCAAATAAACTCTAGCTCACAAAGAGCCAAATGCCTAGTCGAAAATATCACTAGGATCCATTCTCAAACAATCTCTTGCCAGTCCTCTAACCGGCGGTTTTGCCGCCAAATGGCACCGCAGGATAAACGGTTATGACCCGGGGCCCTCTGAACCGAGTGGTTTTGCCATCAAATGGCACCACAGATAGCGGTTATGGCCAGAACCAATACACTCCTTAATGACGTTAAATCCTTGAGATATGAATCAATAGGATATGATCAATAGGGCACAAAGCCCTCTGTAAGCTAAGGTGGATTTAAATTTGTCCCCTTTGACAAACATTCAACCCCGGTCTACAAGGTTCCCTTGGACGAAGCAACCCATGGCTGCCGACAAGGATCCTTCTGTCAGGTTGGGTCGACTATCTCCTCTGACTAAGTAGACAAGTGACCACGATGGCCTGGGATGACAGAACCATGGGATCTTGATCGGGCCCATCATCCATTCCCCCACCATCCGCTTTAAGTGTAGGATGGTGCAATTTCTTTTTAAATATCAAATCTTCCGAACCAAATTCCAAATCCAAAAACCCAATTCTCAAATTCTCCAAATTCCCAAATCCAAATTCATGCTGCTACTATAGGATAAATACCACGTATTTATACGTATCTGATTGACGACTAGCCTTAATCGAAAGTTATCTCTCGTGATCGAGAGGGGTAATTAACTATAGGGGCTTGCGCCTATAGGAAACCAGAACTCAGATCATAAAGTCCTCGCAAAATGAGGGCGAAATCTCTGGGTAGTGTCTTATCTACAAACCCATCTGCCTTCCAAAATTTACCTCGGAACTTATTCAGTTAAAACTCACTCGCCTGAAAAAAAAAAAGAAAAAGCGAGCGGAGGCCGAGGTCGAATTTTCGGAGCCCACAGATTTCTGGCGACTCCACTAGGGAATGGTTTCTCTTTCCATGTCTGGCTGGTCACTTAAAAGGCTGTAGTAGCAAGCAAATCAAATTTTAAATTTCCTGAAAATGACTCTTTTAAATAAGATCAATGGAAATTTGTTTAGCAAGGTTTTTAATTCCATGCTAACTCTCCTGCTTCTATTATTTGTTCTGCGTTATTTCTTTGTTATGAAAGCATGGGGTGATGTATCAATTCTGATCACTAACCCCTGCCTTTCATTTTTGTGTAGAATGGAAATGCAGGACACACCGATGAGTGTCCAACTGGAACAAGGAGCTAGGATTCAGCTGGCGAATGCTGTTATTGAGATTGGAAATACTGGAGCTACCATCCAATTTAGTAGTGTTGATTTCCCTGCTGTCATTGCAAGAGCTTCCGAGGCTCCTACTCGTCGCGCACATCTGCCAGCACAGCGACCCGCTACTGAAGCTCCTACCCGTCGTGTGCATCTGCCAGCACAACGACCTACTACCGAAAATCCTCGTGGGAGGATTTCTGTGTTCGAGAGGCTATCACAGCCTGAGGCCCTGACCACCAGAAGAATTATGAATGGTGGAAGAGTCTCTGTGGTGACTACAAACACCACATCCTTGCCGACCAGGTTATCTGCGCCTGGAAAGTACGATGCTGAAGCCTCCTCATCTGGAGGAAGGCCTACAAGGAGGCAGAGAAGAAAGATGAATGCTGAACTCCGAGCTCAGCAGCAATTGGTGCTAATTCATCCCTCCAATCTGTCGGCCCAAGAGCCTGAAGCCAATGTTCCTACTCGGAACAAGTTTACTGACCTGAAATGGGTAAGAAGAAACAGCTCTACTGGTGAGCTGAAGAAATCCTTTTGGGATCATCGACCTGAAGTTCCAATCCCTCCAAGGAAGAAAGAGCATGAAACTCTGTCCGCTCGGGTGTACAGAGTACTGAAGACAGTGAAGTAGAATGGCTTGAAAAAGAAGAAGTTTCAAAAGCCACTGGTCATCGAGGCTAGGAGAACCCCTCCAAGGGAACACTTATCTGTGGTGGCGAAAAGAAGAGAAAGACAGTACATTCCACGCGGTGAAGATTGGGGAGTGCACCTGAACCATATGTTCAGGGATCCGCTGCTGAAAGGTCCCGGTGGAAAGGAAAACAAGTCTGGAGGCCAAAGCCTCGAAGAAACGAGAAAGAAAGAAGAGTAAGGAGGACTGATCTGGGCGTGACATCCGGTGAAGCTTCCCGGAGATCCGCCCCAGTCTACAAACAACGTCAGAAGTGGGCCACAAAAAAGACCCATAATGACATTCCTCCAGACGGTAGACACCTTGGAGAATTCTCCAGGGGATCTCGTCGCCTTCCATCCCCTCCAAAAGAAGAAATCAACTTTGACCGCAGTCCGCTGGTTGAAGAAGTCCCCGTGCCTAACCAAGAACCAGAAATCCAGTGGCGGCGCCGCTCTGAGATCCGAGTACTAGAAGAAGAAGAAAATATGGAAGGGGGAGACAACATTGAAGAACAAGAATTCATTGAAGGGGACGAAAATATTGAAGAAAAGATTGATAAATTTATGGAGGAAAATCTAGAAGAAGAAAATCTAGAAGAGTTAAATAACACTTTGGACATGGAGGTAGTCTATATGGTGAGACACACCAATGCTGACGAGGAAGCCTACTATGATGACGTTGAAGATGATGACGATCAACCACCGCCGGTTAGGCGAGTTTATCAGCGTCGTCGTGAAGTTGGGTCCACCACTGGCAGAGGTGGTCATTCCCAAGTAGAAGAAGAAAGGGAAGAAGTTGAGGAGAATCCCTTTGCTGACGAGGATATCACACTCGCCGACATGAGAAGGCAAATGAGGCGACAAATGAGAGCCAAAGATAGGGAAATCTCTCAGTTGAATGAGAAGATGACTGAGATGATGGCCAGATGGGGGCAATGATGCAGATGATGCAGAGAACTACCACTGTTCGTGCCATGCCTAATCCTCCTCTGGATCCTCCAAATTTTCAAATTCCTCAAGTCTCAGGAGTACGAGGTATTCCTGAAGGTGGTCACGAGGCTCATAATGTCATCCGTCAGCCCACTCCATAGAATGTTGCAAGTACTTCTGAACCTGTGACCGCTGCATAGTTGGAAGGAATAATAACAGAAAGGATAAGGGCTATCATAGCCGTTGATCAAGCAGAAAAATTAGTGGGCAAGGGTCGTCCGTATCCTGCTGAATACGACCAAGTACCGTACCCAAAAGGGTATTATGTACCAAAGTTCAATACTTTCAACAGTAATAACAACCCCAGGCAGCACCTGGCACAGTTTAAAGCCACCTATGGGAATACAAGAGGAAATGACGCCCTACTCTTCCGACAATTCGTCAGCAGTTTGACAGCAACTGCTTTTGAATGGTACGCTGAACTGCCAAACGACTCTGTGAAGACCTTTGTAGAGTTAGAATTTATGTTCGTGAAGAGATTCGCTAGTGCAATTGAGAAGATTACGATCGCTGACCTCGCTTTAGATAAGAGAAAAAGAGAAGAATCAGTGACTAAATACATCACTCGCTGGCAAAATTTGAGCATGAAATGTGAACAGCAGTTAGAAGAAGAGCATGCCGTACAGTTGTTAATGGACAACATTGATGACAAGATGCAACCCTTCCTGTGCATGGCTACGATAAACACATTTCAAGACTTACTTGATAGAGTGGCCAAATTCGAGAAATTGAATTTGTCCAGATCAGAAATTCACTCTGATAAGCCTAAGAAGGCTAAGGCCCCAGGTGCTAGAAGGGGTGAAGCCGACTCTACGTTCTTCTCCAGAGCCGATAGAGAAAAGCAGGTGATTTACAATGTAGACTAGGGCAAACAACCGATGCAATATCAAGAAAAGCCCAAACAGGCCTACAACCCCAACCCTCAACCGAAGTTGATATTAGGGGGAAATGATAAGCCACGGACTTATCAAGCTGGAGGCCAGAGACAGGCAATAGGAATTGGTGATAGAACGTTGCAATCCCTCAAAGATAAAATGAATAAAGAATATTCATTCAAGAGGGAGAGTGTCGCCAAATTATTTCGACAAGTGTTGAAATCGGGTTTAGAACTGCCTGAATGCAAGAGACCCGAAGAGTCGAAGCACACTGGTGACCCAAATTATTGCCCATATCATCGGGTACTCAGCCATCCTATTGAAGATTGCTACATCTTCAAGGATTGGCTTGAAAGAAAATATCAAAAAGGGGAACTTACATTGTCCGACAATGTGTTGTCTCACCCTAGAAAGGAATCAACTCGGGCGGTCACATCCTCTTCCGAACCCCTGGTTGAAGAAAGAAGAAATGAAAAGAAGCCAATTCAAGAAGAACAGTGGGAAACTGCGGTCTCTAAGAAGACTGAAAATGTTGAAGCAGCTTGAAGGAGTTTCAGGTGTAAAGTGGAAGTCTCCTATTGAGCCAATGATAGATTTGAAGGCACTGCCGGTGGTACGACCTTCTACTTCAAAACAATTTTCCAACCAAGTTGGTTCTTCAAAGACTGAAAGGAAAAAATCATCCAAGAAGAAGACCAAGCTGAAAAAGTCTAAGGAGAAAAAGACTGCAACTCAAAGGGTTATCGACAGTTTGGATGAATACTATCAGACTGTGAGGCGACCTATTAAGCTTGCTGACTTCATGGCAGAGCTTAAAATTGAGGAAGCTAGAGAAGATGATGGGAATTCTCTTCCAACAGAAATATGTTGGGTCATCTCAGTGACGCCGAGTACCTCAGTAAAAGAAGAATACACAGAAGAAGTACCCTCTGAATCCTGTATGACGGTTTTGCCAATGGATTACAGTTCGGAGGAGGATTTGTATTTTCTAGAGGGAGATGAATCAGACCCTAGCATAGCATCTCGGATGGGACATGTAAACCTGGGTGGTGATTCTGAATCAACAGATGAGTCCCTAAATGCAACAATGGTCGACTCTGAAGAAAATGCTCCGTTAAATGACTCTGAACCGGAGAAGATTGCTCAAGTGCAGTTAAGAAGCGGCAAGATACTACCGCCTCCACCGAAGAAAGGGGTCTCCAACAAAGACAAGGAAAAAAAGATAGTTATCAACGATGATATTATCCCTAAAGATCCTAAGGAAAAGAACACTTCATCCAAGGGGATAGATTATAATATCTTATCCCATTTGAGAAAAATCCCAGCACAGCTCAGCATATACGATGCTTTGGTGATGTCTAAAGATCTTCGGGAGACTCTGATTCAGGCTCTCAAAGATCCCAAAAGATACGAGGCGTATTTTGCTAAACGTAGTTTGACTGAAGTTTTACAAGCTCGTAATGAGCCATTCATTACTTTCTCCGAAGAGGATATGATGCTTGGAACTGTAGACCATAACCGTCCTCTGTATGTTACTGCAGAGAGCGATAAGCTGATCATCAGTCGAATCCTGATCGATCCTGGATCCTCCGTGAATCTGATAAGATTGAAAGCACTGAGGTCCCTCTGCCTTGATGTGGAACACCTCGAGCCAGATAAGTTGATGGTGCATGGTTTCAACGAAAAAGGGAAGAAAACACTTGGATCATTCATGCTCCCTCTTGTATTTGGAGAGCTCCACACAGAAGCTAAATTTCATGTGATTGATGCCGATACTTCATTCAAGGCGCTACTAGGTCATCCCTGGTTGCATGAATATGGCATTGTCCCGTCAACACTATACCAGTGTATGAAGTATCTCAAGGATGGAGAAGAATTTAGGATCTCTGGTGATATTCAGCCTTTTACAGTTCATGAAGCAACAGTTTATGAAGATGCACGGTACTTCATGCCAAAGAAGCAAAAGTCTTCGAGCTCCCTCAAAGCTAAAGCATCAAATTAGGAGACTACAAAGCGACCTGAACTGGAGGGTAAGAAAAAGCAGGTGGGGAGAAAGAAGATAGTGCCGACTCTTCCCAAAGCGCCGACCCTTCCAAAAGAAAAGAGATATGTACCTCATCTTGGGAGTGACACAGATGAAGATGATGTTATTCCTGCTAAATCTCGGAAAGTATGCCAGTTCATGGACGAATGGAGTAGGCAGGTTGAATTTTCAAATTATGATTTCGACTATGACTCTATTTACATGAACACAGTGCAGAGTGTGTTCTCAAGAAGAATAGACAGTCTGTCAATTTCAGATAGCGTCCTCGTAGTCACACGTGTTCCCTTGCAACACTTCAAAGAAATCATTTCGCGTGAGGTGCATAAAATTGAAGAACTCGCCACTCTCTATCTGCCTTCCCGTAAAAATGGGACTGTGCCAAAGAATGTGTTATATTCCACGGGAGTTCGTGAAGATGAGAATCATGACTGGGATTGCACGCTCCTTGACTCCGAGGAATTATTTCCTACGAGGCTACCTAGGTTCAATATCAAAAATATTCAGAGAATGCTACAAAAACAAGTCAATATTCCTACCACCAAGCGACAACTTCGTACAAGTTTGGGCCTCTGGTATGGGAGGAGTCCGCGTCCGTTATAGCACAAGGATACAAATGCATATAAAGGTATTGGATTCATCAAAAGAAAATTTTTCCGGAAAGAGACTTGCCGGGCAATTACATGCATGGAAATTGAATCCGATGATGATGTTGCTGAAGAGACATATGAGGCTGATGATTATGATGAACAGCCCGTAGAAGCCGAGCCTGCATCAGAAGAGTTTGAAGATGGTGGATAGGCAGCCACTATGGATGAACTAAGAGAAGTCAACTTGGGGACTGAGGAGGATCCTCGCCCAACCTTCATTAGTTCTCTCCTACCCGAATAACAAATAAAAGAAATAAAAGAGCTCATCTGTGAATTCAGGGACTGCTTTGCCTGGACATATGCTGAGATGCCTGGCTTATCCCCTGACGTAGCAGTTCACAAATTAGCAATCAAACCGGAAGTAGCACCCGTCAAACAAGCTCCAAGGAGAATGAGACTGGAGATTGAAGAACAGGTGATTGCCGAGACGAAGAAGCTCATTGATGCAGGCTTTATTCAAGAAGAAAAATATGCTGATTGGATCGCAAATATCGTCCCAGTGAAGAAGAAGAATGGACAGATTCGTGTCTGTATTGACTTTAGGGACCTCAACAAGGCATGCTCAAAAGACGATTTTTCACTCCCTGTATCCGAACTCCTAGTGGACAACACTTCCAATTATGACATGTTCTCCTTCATGGATGGATCGTCAGGATACAATCAAATCAAAATGGCACCCGAGGATGAAAAGCATACATCGTTCAAAACGCCCATCGGAATTTTCTGCTACACAGTCATGCCCTTTGGCCTGAAGAACGGTGGTGCCACCTACCAGCGGGAAATGACTCACATATTTGATGATTTGATACATCAGAAGGTCGAGTGTTATGTAGATGACTTTGTTGTTAAAAGCCTTAGCCGAAATGATCACTTAAAAGATCTCCGAATCGTATTTGAGAGAATCAAAAAGTTTGATCTGAAGATGAATCCTCTCAAATGTGCCTTCGGGGTCTCCTTCGGCAAATTCTTGGGGTACGTTGTTCGTCATCGGGGCATAGAGATCGACCCCAACAAAATTAAGGCGATCACGGAGATGCCACCACCAAGGAATCTTAGACAGCTTCGCTCACTGCAAGGACAACTGGTTTTCATTCGAAGATTCATATCAAATCTATCGGGTAGGTGCCAGCCATTTTCAAAGCTAATGAAGAAAGATGTTCGTTTTAAATGGGATGCAGAATGTCAAGAAGCATTTGACTGCATCAAAAGATATTTGTTGAGTCCACCCATTCTCGCAGCGCCAAATCCGGGGAAGCCTCTTATACTGTATACAGCTAAACTAGAAGAGTCCCTCGGAGCACTATTGGCCCAGAATAATGAAGAAGGCAAAGAAAATGCGCTCTACTACATCAGTCGAAGGTTGATTGGAGCAGAAAGCCGTTATTCCCCAATTGAAAAGCATTGTCTGTCGTTGATTTTTGTAATTCAGAAACTCTGCCACTATATGCTATCCCATAAAATCACACTGATATCAAAGATCGATCCGCTGAAGTTCTTGATGACAAGACCAGCGTTGACAGGTCGTCTAGCCAGGTGGGCAGTATTGTTATTGCAGTTTGAAATCATATACATGCCACAGAAGGCGGTGAAAGGACAAGCCTTGGCAGATTTTCTTACTGCACACCCAATCCCAGCTGATTCTCCACTAAATGATGATTTGCCCGATGAGCAGATAATGCAGGTCGAGGAGAATGAAAGGCTACCATTCTGGGAAATGTATTTCGACGGAGCATCGTCGATTAGACCTGTCCGACCTCCAAATATTGCAAAAGCCCGAGCCGGCATTGGTCTCATTTTCGTAGCACCCGAGGGAGGCATAATGAGGTTCTCATTCAGTTTGACTGAACCTCGAACCAACAACGAAGCCGAATATGAAGCTCTATTAGCAGGGCTGGAGATTGCGATCGATGTCAGAATCCAACATCTCCAAATCTTTGGTGATTCTCAACTTATCACCAGCGAGCCCTTGAGCTTTTGAAGCAAGTACCAAATGTCAAAATGGCCCACTATCACCGGCGAGTCCTTGAGCTTTTGAAGCAAGTACCAAATGTCAAAATGGCTCGAGTTCCTAGAGGACAGAATGCTAAAGCAGATTGTCTGGCCAAATTGGCCAAAGAAATGACAAACATTAATGAAGAGCAGCCTATATTCATCGGAGTTTGCACTCGAAGAGTGTTGGAACCTGCTCTACTACAATTCCCGAGGGTAGAAGAAATACCAGATTCAAGTCAGCAAGATAAAATCCCAGTTGACCCTCAACATCTCCATCAGATCGTTAGGGAGAATTATCCAGAAGAATATCATATGGCCAAGAGACATAAAGCTAGTCAAGCTTCAGAATCGTGGTGGCATTGTTTAGATATTGATGTCGAAAATGATTGGAGACAGCCATTCATTGACTACAAGGAAAATAAACTCCCGATAGAAAAGTCTATGACTGCACAAATTCGAAAAAGGGCGTTGAAATACGCATTTGTTAATGATACGTTGTACAGACGAGCTTTTGACCAAATGTGGCTAAGGTTCCTAAGGGCCGAGGAAGCTGATAAAGTGGTAGCAGAAATCCACGAAGGGCTTTGCGGAGCATATCAGTCAGGTCCCAAAATGGCCGCTAAAATCAAAAGAATGGGTTATTATTGGCCGAGTATGGTCAGAGATTGTATCGACCACGCTAAGAGGTGCCACGAGTGTCAAATCCACGGTGATGTTATACATCAACCGCCAAATCCTCTGCATCCAATAGTAGCATCCTGGCCATTTGAATGCTGGGGCACAGACATAATTGGGTCGATATATCCACCATCTTTAGCGGGACACCGCTTTATTCTAGCAGCGACGGACTACTTTTCCAAGTGGGCAGAAGCGGCTCCATTCATAGAAATCACATCCGAGCATGTGATCAATTTCTTTACCCACAATGTTGTTTACAGATTTGGTGTGCCACGCCGCATAATCTCAGACAATGGTACTACATTCAAAAGTACAAAAATTTACAAGTTCGTTGATCGGCACAAAATTGATTGGCGATATTCATCTATATACAATCCAAGAGCAAATGGCTTGGCGGAAGCCTTCAACAAGACGCTGGTGAAATTGTTGAAGAAGATCCTTACCAAGAATAGTAGAGAATGACATCTGAAGATGACAGAGGCACTATGGGTATACCGTACAACATACAAGACGCCAACCAAAGCTACTCCTTATTCATTGGTGTTCGGTGTTGAAGCCGTATTACCATTGGAGATTGAACTACCGTCACTTCGGATAGCAATCCAGAATGATCTCACTCAAGAGCAAAATGCCCGTCTCAGAATGGAAGAGCTTGACGCACTTGATGAACTCAGACTGCAAGCTCAGCAGACTCTAGAAATCTACCGAGGAAGAATGGCGAAATCCTTTGATCGTATGGTGCGTTATCGAACATTTCAAGAAGGGGAATTGGTCCTCGTGCTGAGAAGGCCAATCATCCCACACCGAAAAATCGGTGGCAAATTCGTATCCATTTGGGAAGGCCCCTTCGTCATCGAGAAAGTGTACCAAGGAGGAGCATATCAGCTGATCGATCTGAACGGTCAGAGGCGCATGCCACCTATCAACGGTCGACATTTAAAAAAAGTATCATGCATGAAAGTTTCATAACTAATGTATTTTGTGATGAACAAAATTTTATATACATAGTTATCAGAGCATGCATATATTTATATTTTGAAATTCTCTTGTATAGCAAGAACGCATTTCAAAATCCCCCATCAGACTGGGGGCATTTTAAATATTTATTTGGGTCGACATCGCGCTGCGTGCCGAGATCCCCAAATAAATATTTAAAATCTCAAAGATACAAAGCCTATCCAAAATGTCCCTGCGAGACAGGGGACATTTTAAATATTTATTTGGATCAACATCGTGCTATACGCCGAGATCCTCAAATGAACATTTTAGATTCCAAATTTATTCCATTCTAGAATGTCCCTGCGAGACAGGGGGCATTTTAAATATTTATTCTGGTCGACATCGCGCTGCATGCCGAGATCCCCGAATAAATATTTAAAATTATCAATTCGAATATTCTTTTGTGCTAAAGAATACACATACTTCTTTTTCAAAGTCTATGCAGGTGATCTTTCAAAAGATAGAGATAACACCTTCTACAACAAACCAAGACTCAAAAGTCAAGAAAGAAACTTTTGTGGCTACACACTCCTACAAAATTGAGCCGAAGAAGCTTGAAGTTTTTCGACAGCCTGAAGTTTAAGGTTCGAATGGGTGTAAAAGGTCGGATCCAACACGCCCACATATGGCCGGATCGCTAGCAGCTCCGTCTACTCAACAAGCCATAAGAAAGGCCGTAGTAGCGGAACCCCCACTTTGTCAACCCGTCAGTAGGGACTGTAGGAAGCACAAAAGCAAATTTGACTCGACAAGTTCAAGTGATCGTAGTCTACAAAATTCTCCTAAGTGACTGGAGAATCAACGTTCTAGTGGAAGGATGAGTCTCGAACGACTACCAAATGTTCGTAGGCTCCAAAATCTGCAACCACAAAGGATGATTCCAAATATACCAACTTTAGCAAAATCAGCATTGGGAAGTGCAATCCCCATAGCTCAAGTCTGAAGCCTGAATGGGTGTAAGAGGTCGGATCCAACAAGCCCAAATATGACCGGATCGCTGGCAGCTCCATCTACTCAACAAGCCATAAGAAAGGCCGCAGTAGAGGAACCCCCATCTCAGCAACCAGAGGATGAAGAGCTGTCAAATTCCATCTCTCCCGATCTGATGAACTCAAGTGATTCAGATTAAAGTCTTCTCAAGTGGTTAAGGATCAGGGTACTACCTACGTTCGGTACTATCGACTGAATCCAGAACCTGCAAATCCTTCAACAAATCTATAAAGCACAAAGCGAGGATCGAAGGAATTTTTCTTCAACAAGTTCGCCAAAGCACAAAGCAAAGGACCGAAGAAAATTATCCCTAAGTTCATGAAAAGCCCTAGGCTGAACTAAGTGGATTCTGTCATCAACAAGTCCGTTATGCACAAAGCTCTGGACCGATGACTTTTGGCCATCGACCTAACACAAACCTAACGGTTTAGGTCGTCGGCATCTACTCCTTCAATAAGCCCGCCAAAGCTAGAAGCATAGGGCCGAAGGTATAAAAATCACATGACAAGTCAGTAAAGACAAATCAGGCAATTTTCCATCAATGGCCGCAGCACAAAGCACAGGGCAAAAGAAATCAGTATCTCTACCATCTATTGATATATCCAAGAGATCTAAGAAGAAAGAAAATCTTAGTGTGACATCCAAACAAATTCTTGGAGATCCACTAAATGAAAATCTTAGTGTGACATCCAAATAAACTTTTGAAGATCCACTAAATGGAATTCCTAGTGTGACATCTAGAATAAATATCTAGAGATCCACATGGTCAATCAACGTATAACAAACGTGATTCGCTCTAGACTCAAATCACATTTGTTTGGGGGCATTTGTTGACCTGTATACTATATCCAAAGGAAACAAAAAAATGTTCAAAATCATACTTTGCCTGAAGGATCCAGGAATCCAGCCGAATTCGTGCAGAAATCCCGCAAAATACTGTTCATTCGGCGCCGAAACGATCACTTCTCCGCAAAATCTTCCGTAAAACCTGTATTCGGCCTTGATTGCTGCCTTTTTGAAGTGTTTAAAAGCCAAGCGAACAGAGCCTTCAACCCCGTCGCTCTTCCCTCTCTCGGAATCAAGCCGCAAGCACGAGTTCCTTCCACGCACAGAGACCACGATCTCTCCTCCTTCCCCAAGCCGCTGTCGAGCTCTGCCTCTTGCCCGATCTCCTCTGGCCGAGAGAGAGAGAGAGAGAGAGAGAGAGAGAGAGAGAGAGAGAGAGAGAGAGAGAGAGAGAGAGAGAAAGAGAGAAAGAGACAGAGAGAGAGAGGTCGATCCACCTTACCTGAAGCCCGACGCCTCCTCTCCACTGCCTTGCCGATCCCGACCACTCTACCTCCTCCTCCAACGTTCTCTTCCTGTCGGTTCGATAGTTGCGGCATTTTGATCGGAAGTTACCACGGGAGCTCGCTGCAGTGAAGGTAACTTTCCCCCTTGCGTGCGCTTTATTCGTCCAAATTTTTGAATCCGCCGAACCAAAGGATTTTTTTTATTAAAATATATATATATATATATATTATATATATATGTTATATATATATGTATATTAATATAAAATATATATATATATTATTTAATTAATTCTGTTAATTAAATGTAATTAATTAAAATTATTATTTTTGGTTAATCTAAAATTAATTTTATTTAATTATATTTTATTAAGAATTAATTAATATTAATTAAGTTATAATTAATTTTAAATTAATTATAACTTATTATCTTAATTAATTTTAATAATTTTAATTAATCATTTTGATTAATTATAATTAGTAAAAAAATGATTAATAAAAATAATTATTTAATTAATTATAATTTAATGATTTCTTAATTATAATTAATAAAATATACCATCTCTCACTCGATCCTCGAGCCGACACAGCCAACCCCGCGAAGGTACGAAATCTCCTAAACTCAGATTGTCGCGTCGTTGTTCGCAGCAGACCGGAAAATAGCCTTTACACGCCTTTATTGCGCGTGGTGGGATGGGACCCCGGTCCGACGCCTACGACGAGGCGGGAATCGCCTAAACTCTACTTCGGTGTCCGTGGCGCACCGAAAAACCGCCTATACACGCCTTTATTACGCGTGGTGGGAAGGGACCTCGGTGCGGCACCTACAGCGAGGCGGGGTCACTCATAAGTACCCCCGAGCGGGGGGAAAGCAAACTGTGCATTTTTAAACAGGTACCGTTAAAGCCCGCAAAGCTACGAACTCTCTAAACTCAGATTCTCGCATCGTTGTTTGCAGCAGACCGGAAAAACTCCTATGCATGCCTTTATTGCGCGTGGTAGGATGGGACGCCGGTCTGATGCTTACGACGAAGCGAGCAATCGCCTAAACTCTACTTCGGCATTCGTGGCGCACCGGAAAACCGCCTATACACGCCTTTATTGCGCGTGGTGGGAATGGACCCCGGTGCGGCACCTACGGCGAGGCGGGGTCACTTATAAGTACCCTCGAGTGGGGGGAAAGCAAATTGTCTTTTAAACAGGTACTGTCAAAGACCCTATACACGCCTTTATTGCGCGTGGTGGGAGGAACAAAAAATACGGCCGCGGTATTCTCGTCAGAGGACACCTACCATACACGCCTTTATTGCGCGTGGTGGGAAAGGCCCAGTTTTCTCGTAGTTTTCCCTAAACGGGGGAGACGCCGGGAGGCTGCCGAAATTTCGGGTGAAATCGTACCTGGACTTAATTGAACTCAAGAAAACGATGGATGACTTGTACTTGGACTCTTGAACAAAATCCAAGTGGCTTAATAAGCAATTGAACCCAAATAAAAAATGTGCAAGAGGCTTAATTTGAACTGAAATCATACTTGAATCAAGCTCGAACCATAGTGGACTTTTGCATTTGAACAAGGACTTGGACAGGTTGACATCAGACTTGTGGACTTGATTGGACCAAATTGACTTAAGCGAACTCAAACTCAAATGACTTGAATCAAGTTATAAGACTTGAACTTGCAAGACGAGCAAGGATATGATGGACTAAACATTTGAACTTGAAGACTTAGACTGCATGGGACATTTGAATTTGTATTTTGAGCTCGAACTATGTAACATCAAGTGGGTCTTATGAACTCCATGAACTCAAATCCAAGTGAAGATAAAAATGAGCTAGCACATGAGCTCATTAACTTGATTTTGAACTGGACTTGGAAGGGTTCAGACTTGAGTCCGGTTTGAACATTGTTAGCCCCTCACATTCGACACCAATTAAACTACGACGCCTCTCACGGATGTATTCAGTGTAGCACACAACGAATGCAAATGCCCGTTAGCGCCAATAACCATCCGATTGAGGACAGACACACATTGTCACGACCCGACCCGAGACGGATCCCGCCCGCACCGGGCCGTGACCAGCCAAACAAACCGACAGACCAGGATCTGGCTTTGGAATTTGCTTCAGAATTGATTCTTCCAAATATTTCAACTCAAAAACAGACACACAGAGCTACTATGAAACATCAAATGCAGCGGAACAAATCATCTTTATTTTTCTTTTCCTCAAAACAATCTTCTACAAATACAGTACATGACTGACAGAAAGAACAAAGAAGAAAAATCATGACTGTACAAAAATCAAAAAGTACAAAAATACCTATAACTGATCAGACTCTGAACTCTAGTCCAAGATCTCCTTCCCTTTCCTAGAACCTGAAAACCACCAGAAAACAAGGGTGAGCTTAACAGCTCAGCAAAGCGACAAATCTCCAATCAAAACTTCCAGAATCCCAAAACCAAACACATCAGACCAAATCCAATCAAAATATTCGTACAGATCAGAACAAACAGATCAAATCAGAACTTATACGGACTTATATCAAATCAGAATCAGATTTGCTTACAGAACAGATACGGAAATCAGAAGTCCTTTCAAATCAGATATTATTTAATTAATAGCTAAATTCCCTGACACTGACAGAATCTCTACGGATTCCGGCCCCTTATGCCTCCCTTTGTGCTCACGGCACCAGACCAGATATGCTTATAGCACAAGAACAGATTTCATCAGATCCGGAACAGAACTGATTTCAGATTTCAGATTGAGCTCATTTCAGATTTCCCAGACACTAACCGAATCTCTTAGGATCCGGGCCACTTATAATTTCCTTTTTATATCATATACAGATAGCATATCAATTCAGAAGAAATCCGGACAAAATCAGAAATCACACGAAAATCAGGTAGCACAACGGCTGTATACGGAATTTACACAATTTTCCTGAAAAATCACAGAATACCAAATTTGCACATAATATAGATAACAACATTGCAAGACTTTAATTCTATTGCTCAGACAATTTTAGACTACACAGAAAAATACAGTCGACGGAAAACGCCGTCAAATCAAAACTACCCGGACAAAAATCTCCAGAAAATAATCAAAATGTGCACACTCGGCATGTCAACAACATACAGAATATTACGCGGTAAAAACTAAACCAGACGGGAAATACGGACGAAAATCACTAACAAAAATCAATTCCGGACAGATAATACCTCCAAACATGACGGTTCTGAAAATTGAGAAAGGCGGATTGTGCCTTACCTTGCGTACAATAATATCTTCAACAGTCTCGTCGAACAAAAACGGCCCGGCGTCGCCCAAAAATCAGCTTTTCCACTTTTTTCCTTCGTTTTTCTCTCTCATGGGCTTTTTCTCTCTCTTCAAAATATCTCATTTCTATATATATCCAGACTGATCGTCCCGGACGATCGCAACTTCGTCCCGGGACGAAGTGGCTCTGGACAAGTTTTCGTCCAGACGAATTTCATGAACGTCCCCGGCGACTGGTCCTCTGGAAAATTTTCGTCCAGACGATCCAAATTTCGTCCAGACGATCCATGCAGCCAGAACTATTTTCCTGCCTGTACCGATCGTCCCGGACGATCCAACTTCGTCCGGACGAACCTGGAGCAAAACTGATGTTACACACATGTTCTTTGCAACTAGAAGGTAGTTGATTAGCAGACTAAGTGCAAATGTCTACGAATGTGAAATGACCACAATAAGATGTAAATCTCCTACAACAATCCCTGTAATGCCTGTTGATTGAGATGGAAATACGAGAGATCAATAATGGAGGATCCGCCTTCCTACAAACAAATGCAACCCAACAAACCCACCTGAGATTTGTGAAAGGTGGATGTGACGCAAGAAACGAGGGTCTCTTACGAACATTCCTAGGAACTCGTAGCAAACAGGACGGATCCTTACAAACAAATACGAGCTACTTGTGGATAACAACAGTGGGCATATCTAAGCACCATCGAATCACTGTGGGCACAAGTACAAGTATCTCCTACGGCGATCCCTACGAGGTCAAACAAATACAATCAAACCACCCGAGATTGGCAAAATGGTGGATATGATGCAGAAGTAATGGGTCTTCTACAAATATTTTCAGGAGGTCGTAGTGGATACAGCGGTCCCCTGCAAATGTATATTTGTGGATAACAACAGTGTATTGAAAGAACAACGAATCACTGTGGACAGAAGTATGAATATCACCTACGACAGTAGTGATCAAGTTCTATAAGCACGTCAGGTACTAAGGCAACCCGGTGTTCGAAGAAAGTACACTCCCTGGCAGAATCAGAAAGGAAGTTTGAACAAATTAGAACCAAACTTCCTGGTGTTCCAAAGTCTCTTTTTAATTCTATAATTAAGAAGAAAATAGTCCTGGTGCCCACAAACACCGGAAATAACAAGTCCACTACACTGATGACCTCAAAGGGAGTTCTCCCGGTGAATGAGAAAGGGGGGAGTCAATATCAAGATCAGAACGCCACCGAATCTGCAACATTCGTACAAGCAGACAGAAGGCTTCTATTCCAAGAATATCCCCGCACCCGCACATGCACCTTAACTTGTATGCACATAGGTATACTAAAAGGGGTAAATGTAATAAAATACCCGCAAGGGCCCCGACGAGCGTGTTATTGGTACACACGTGACGTCTAGGGATGCTGCGTGGGTTGACAAGTGAATTCAGGTTCGAAACCGATCATTCTATACGGGTCAATAGAAGTCGACAGGGTTTGAACCATTAAGCAAATATAAATTCGTGGCGACCGATATATTTGTTTTAAAATATTCATATTAGTCCATCAAGGCCTACAACAATATGAATTCACTAATAAAGGCTCAAAGCCTACAAAATCCGATCCTCTGTCGACAGCCCGACAGAGTTGACAAGGTTCAATCCATAAAAAGAAATGACCCCACAACATCCCGATGATGGCCGCATTGATTGGTTATCTCAACCGGAGGGGTTCACAAATATTTTCAAATTCAATCCAAATGTCAGAAAATCTAAACTCCACAAAGTCCAAATCCAAAAAACCCAAAATTCCAGAAAATTCCAAAACCAAAAAATATTTAAAATTGAAATTAAATCATTGAACACTTAAAGCAAAGCCCATCCTCCCTCCGCAACAGTCTGCCAGGGTGGACAAATTTAAATAAACTCTAGCTCATAAAGAGCCAAATGCCTAGTCGAAAATATCACTAGGATCCATTCTCAAACAATCTCTTGCCAGTAAAGACGTGGTACGTGTCCTTTAACCGGCGGTTTTGCCGCCAAATGACACCGCAGGATAAACGGTTATGACCCGGGGCCCTCTGAACCATGTGGTTTTGCCACCAAATGGCACCACAGATAGCGGTTATGGCCAGAATCAATACGCTCCTTAATGGCGTTAAATCTTTGAGATATGAATCAATGGGATATGATCGATAGAGCACAAAGCCCTCTGTAAGATAATGTGGATTTAAATGTCCCCTTTGACAAACATTCAACCCCGGTCTACAAGGTTCTATTGGACGAAGCAACCCATGGCTGCCGACAAGGATCCTTCTGTCAGGTTGGGTCGACTACCTCCTTTGACTAAGTAGACCAAGGACCACGATGGCCTGGGATGACGGAACCATGGGATCTTGATCGGGCCCATCATCCATTCCCCCACCATCCGCTTTAAGTGTAGGATGGTGCAATTTCTTTTTAAATATCAAATCTTCCGAACCAAATTCCAAATCCAAAAACCCAATTCTCAAATTCTCCAAATTCCCAAATCCAAATTCATGCTGCTACTATAGGATAAATACCACGTATTTATACGTATCTGATTGACGACTAGCCTTAATCGAAAGTTCTCTCTCGTGATCGAGAGGGGTAATTAACTATAGGGGCTTGCGCCTATAGGAAACCAGAACTCAGATCATAAAGTCCTCGCAAAATGAGGGCGAAATATCTGGGTAGTGTCTTATCTACAAACCCATCTGCCTTCCAAAATTTACCTCGGAACTTATTCAGTTAAAACTCCCTCGCCTGAAAAAAAAAAAGAAAAAGCGAGCGGAGGCCGAGGTCGAATTTTCGGAGCCCACAATATATTTCAAATATATTTATATTAGTTTTATCAGTCTTATTAAATACTTGTATCAATCATAACCTATATCTTATACAAATCATGTCATGTTAATTATACAGTTTATTAGGTATATATTCTTTTTATATGCATATGCAAGCACTATAAGCAAGATAAAGCATCAAGTTATTTGTGATATTTTTTTTTGTATTTAGTCCTGTAGGCCAGCCATACATGAATTAGTCTCAATCATATGCAGTTTATCATATATATATTCTTTTTATATGCATGTATAAGCATTATGAACAAGATAAGACATCCAACTATTTGTGGTATTTTTGTATTTAGTCATATAGGCCAGCCCTACAGGAATCAGTCTCAATCATATCATTCATGTTTCCAATAATTAGTCATATCACAAGTTTTTAGGTCGGTGTCTTTCATATCAGAAGTTGTCATTTCCTGCCCATCATCGTATCATATCATATCAATTTGTTTCCTTATACATCTTTTTTCATATCATTTAGAATTATATAACAAATATTATTTTAAAGAAAAGTCTGTCGATCATCCTCTTGTATAAGGTAACATATATCCTGCCAATCATAATAAGTCAATTATTTCTGACCAACCTTTCTTTTATACACACATTTGATAACATATATAACATAATAAATAAGTGATATTATACTTCATATTCAGCTCATGGCATCAATCTAGTGCATATAAAATATACATATGAATCATAACTAGTTAAGAAAAATCAGTATACTCATTTTCACATATATATGACTATAACAGATGAATTATAATAATTATTCATATCATACACTAATATTATAAAATTTTGACTACTATGTTGTCACGACCAGACCTAATCTTCCAGATCATATCGTGCCCGGTCGTAGCAAGAAGCATAAACTTATCCCAAGTTCTAATTGAAGAAGTGCTGAGAAATTGAACTTTAAATTTATATAAGACAAATAACCACTACTGAATATAATATAAAATAGAAGACTATTAAATCTCAAAAAATAATTTTTTATACATATCATCCAAAAATATATGTACAATCTGAGGTCTATCTACAACATCGCTTGACAACAGAAAAGTGCAACAATAATAAAAGCCAAGCCGGAAAAAAAAGACCATACCTACAACACAGATCTGAGTCTGATATTAAAACTACTCAGCTAGCTCCTTACCATTTCTTTGATCTGAAAATAAAAGCAAAAGTAAGAGTGAACTAACATGGCTAGGTAGGCTATTACAGCATAAAATAAAAATCAACAACTTAAACTAAAAGAATTGAAAATGATGAAATAATCAATTGAAGTATTCCACATAAATCTGTAATAGAAACTACTACTGAATGCTTTTAAATAATTACTGAAAAAGTACTAAGATTTACTGAAATTTAAATAAATATTTCATAGTAATTATCAGAGTGGCTTTCAAGTCCTAATTTTCCATATATAATAATTAACAGAATATCTTCTTGGCTCCAATAGAATTCCTTCTCAATAAATATAACCCTTAGGCTCCATAATTTACAACACATAATATATAATAGAATTCCTTATTGTCGCCTGTATAATCTTTTCTTAATAAATATAACCCTGAGGCTCCAGAATTTGAAACACATAAGAGATAGAAGGATCACTTCTTGTCTCCAACATAATCTTTTTCTTGCCGCCAATTCAAATATTTCAATCATAGATACTTAAAATAAAGTGCATTATACACTATCGAAGCAATCACAATATTGCTGTATAATTCTGAAGAAATGCTCTAACGAACTGTCATATAATTTCCCACCCAATATTCTATAGTTTATCAAAATAATTCAACCACATTACCAAGGAATATGTATAACAATGTTCTGAAGCTTTAATTGAATTAAAACACTATATTTAGATATCAAAATGGTTTTCTTGAATTGATAAAAAAC
This sequence comes from Dendrobium officinale, assembly GCA_019514585.1. Lineage (NCBI taxonomy): Eukaryota > Viridiplantae > Streptophyta > Magnoliopsida > Asparagales > Orchidaceae > Dendrobium > Dendrobium officinale. Next base: position 52,802,696 of record CM033684.1, read on the forward strand.
ACCGTATTTTAAAAATACCTGGTAGAAAATCTTGAATAAATAAGCAAAATCACCAGAACAATCATACCAACAACATATCAAAAGTTACGTGATAAAAGTTACTAGAATATGATAAATCACATTTTTGCAAAATTAAATTATTAATTTGATAAAAAACTCCAAATTAACCTACCTTGACCTGAGCAACTTTTCGTATTGGGCCAACAATTAAAAAAGATCTGAAGCTGCCCAAATCCTCCTCTCTATCTAAAATCCCGCTCTAGGCCGGTAGCTTGCGTGAGTAGAAATAGAATGAATAGTGAAAAAAATATTTTTAATATGAAATTTTGGCCTAGCACCGGGGCGCCACTATTCCAGTGCCTGGGTTGCTAATTCATTTTCTAAATTTCAGAGATCACAACGTCAGGGTGCCACTATTCCAATGCCACGATGTTCTAGAGGGAAAATTTCATATTTCACAAAGTTGCATTCAGACCCTAATTACCCAATTTAGAACACATGCAAATTTTTTTCTACACAGATCATTCTCAGACACATGCAAGAGTGTTTAAATGTAGAAATTCAACAAGTTACTTGAGTACTTGACTTTTAGTTGGCTTAGACCAGTTTGAATAATATTCTGATCCTGGAGGTCTCACATATGTATCCAACTTTTATATTTATTTAAATATCTCAAATTAGGACATTTCCTTAAAAATACAAAAGTATTTGATAAAAGTTTAATATATTTACGTCATCATGTGCATAATGATTAAAATTATAACTTACTAAAAATTACATAGCGGAAGTTTGCTAAAAATTAAGATATTGCAATTTTTGTAAATTTTAATCAAATTAAAATTAAGAAAACACCAAATAAGCAAAATCATCAAAATTAGAGGTCGTACAATACCTCAAGATGAGCAAAATTCTCAACTGGTCAACTGACAAAAATGACTCTACGACTCCCAAACCCTAGGTTTCTCTCTCCTTACCCCCTCTTTTTCATCTTTTTCACATATCTGCTTAGGAAACTGAAAGGGAAATGACATATAAAATTTGGTGAGTGGATAAAGATTTTTTTATAATAAACTATTTGAAGGGTATATTGGTAATTATGCAAATTGCTTATTTTTATATATTGGTAATTACGTATAAAATTCTTATAAATTTTTTTATATTTCCAAATTCGGAGTTTTAAATATTATAGAAAAGTATTTATAAAATAACCCAACATATCTAGAAGGCCTTGGTGAAATCGGTTTACAAAACGGACACCTAACTATTCCAGAAAACTCACTTGTACCGATATGTGTTAATTTCTTAAGGAATTATATTTAAATAAAAAACAAATGTTTTCATATCTACATTGCCCACTAAAATCAGTAGAAAATTATTATAATTAAAGCATAATAGTATTTATATTATGGTGAAGATAATTTACAAATTATATTAATTGTCTGGATCAACATATTGGCAATTACAATGTGTGGCTAGGGTTTTAGTTGAATGGGCATTATTAGGCCTTCAGACAGGGTAATTTGGATTTGCTCCTATTTTAGGGGCTATTAGTAGAAGGTTGCATTTGAAAGAATTTCTTCATATTGCATTTTTTTGCAAAATTTGTTGGGTACAACTACTTGGATTGGTAAAATTTTTTATTTCAAACTTAAGGGGTATAATGTTTCTGTGATTTACATAATTACAAAATACCATAAACGATAATCTTTTATGCCATGCATAATGATAAGAAGGTTTATCCCAAACTTTCATTGGGGAGTGGCAAGTTCACCTCTTACTCTCCTGGTTCCCCTATTATACTCCGTCTTCTCCAAACTCAATTGCTCTTACCTATTGGAGTTTCGAAGGGCTCATCGAACATCAACTTTCGATGAAGCATATTAGTTGGTTGGTCTCATCGTTGTTGAGAACAACCATTGTAGTCAAAAGAATTGTCTCAAATTATTCGGCTTGCACTTGACTTGCATTTGGTTTTGTTAGAGGTAGGGGATGATCCTTCAGGGCCTATTTTACCTCTTGTAAATTCTATCAACCAAGATGAGAGGACCCATGACTCATTTGAATAGAGTAATAAAGGCTGAAGGTCCTAATTATCTAGATAAATATGTGTGTAATATGTGTAAAAGGTGGGCGTTGTGGACTTAATAAGTCTACAAGTCGACAAACCTACTATCAATCCATTTTAACCCATTTGATAAATTTATGTGGACTCCTAATTGCATGCCATGCCACAAGGCTACTACGTTAGTGCCTCATTTCATGATATTAAAGTTTTATATAAAAAATAATAGGCTCATGCGGCATGCAACATGACAAGTGACATTATCAAAGTTTAGTATTCATGGAGGGTGCCACTTTAACTACCTATTGCATGGTACAATAAGCAACTAACATGCGTCCTCATTTGGCTTGACAATATCACCCTTTACAAAGTTTTGAAAATCATAAAGTACATGATGTTTGTTTTTTTTAATTATATTTTTATACTGCAGACATTTTCAAATTTGCAAATTTATCTTGGATTATTATAAATCCAGTAAAAATAGATTTTAAAATGTAAGAAAAAGACTTAAAATTCAAAATAGGAAGAAACGATATTAGAAAATTTTCCCGTTGATATTTGAATGTTAAAGTGGTCTCCTTATTTTGTCTCATAAAATCTCTTATAGCTCTGATTTGGGTTACTTTTATTGTACTTTGGATTCATTATTTTAACTTGTCTATGTTTTATTCTTTGGCTTTATTTTTGACAAACCCTTGTAAGTAGATGCTTATACCTCTCAACTCTCTGGGCCATATCTAGGTAGGGTTTTAGTTTAAATGGGCATTATTAGGCCTTTAGACAGGGAATTGGATTTGCTCCTATTTCAGCGGTTATTAGTAGAATGTTGTATTTGGAAGTGTTTCTTCATATTGCATTTTTTAAAAATTTTATAGGCACAACTCTTTGATTTCTTCAAACTCATATAGAATTGAGAAAATCATCTTTCATTGATCCTTGCAATCAAGAAAAAGAGGGAGGATGTAAATAATCAAAATTTCTCTTCACATGTGGCGGAAACAGTTCCTAATTTCTTAGTTTAGGCATGTACTGTTACAATCCAACTCGATAAGACGCATTGATGTGAGTTCTTATTGTATTTAGCGGTAACAGGCGAATCCCAATATCTAATTTGAGAAAATTTTCAGATTTTTTTTAATATGTATCTTAAAACAAAAAACAAATTACAGAGCTACTAAAACATCCAAAGGACTGAAAATAAACTCATCCAGAAGATTTGTTTTTCCTTTGTTATCAAAATGATATATACAATCACAGAGCATAACTATAAACAAAAGCTATACAACAAAGTAATAAAACTAGCAATGACTGTGCTGATATAAAAAAATATTTATAGACTTAGATCAAATTCATGAAACTACTACTCAATGGGATCATTCCCTTTCTTAGACCCTAAAAACAGAATGCTAAATAACAGTAAGCTAAAACAACTCAACAGACTATAAATATCGATCTAAATTTTTAAATATTTCTTTTATTAAACATAAGCTGAATATTAAAATCGGAACTGAGAAAAAAATAAATGCAGTTATCAGAACTTTAGGCAAAATACACAAGCATGTCATATATCGTTCCCAACAGACAAAGTTTAACAACTCCGAGTAATAGATAGATTTTAGTATCTCTGAGTAACAAATAGAGTTCAACAACTTTGAGTAACAGACAAAGTTCAACATCTCTAAGTAACAAACAAAGTTCATTAACTCTGAAGCAGAATGTACATATATTACCAAAATAAAACTTCTTCCACCCCTTTCAAATCTCCACATAATCCATTTTAATCAATTAGGCACATATATCAATGCATTGCAGTGATTAATGCGTAAATAAACTCATTTCAGAGTTTGCCAAAATATCCTAATGGTAGGCAACAATAAACTCTACTAAGCAAAAATACAATTTTTCAGAAAATAACCAAATTATTAGAGATCTTGCAAAGCATTGTTTTAAGACTTTAATTGTCCTACAATATTATTTTTCAGAGTCTAGATTATTTTTTATTCAATAAAAATCACATATATTTCAGAACCCTCGGTGTAAAATTCTTAGAACATATTCAAAATATTCAGAATCTCACTCTCTATAACATATAAAAAATTAAGCAGTAAAAGTTTTTCCGGTGGAAAGTTATTCTCATTTTTCAGTAACGGAAATATAAATTTAATCAGAAAATTTAAAAAAAATCATATTTTTGAAAACTAAGATAAGCATTAAGGGTGTCAATACTTGACCCGACCTGAACCCGAACCGAAAAATTATGGGTTAGAGATTCGTTTTCTAACCTATTTCTAAAATCTGGTTGGGTTCAAGTTGACCCGGAAACTCAAAATCAACACACGCTCGTGTTTGCACCTGGACCTATGCCTGCACAATGCCTGTGTCCCCGTCAACTCCTGTGCGTGCACCCAGACCCTGCTAAGTACGGCACCCGCACCCATGCTTGCTTCCTCACCTGCTATATTCTGGGTTAGCAGGTTGGGTTGGGTCAACCCAATAATATGGTGGGTCGGGTCCGGGTCTGAATTTTTGACCCGTTTACAAAACTGTGTTGGATTCGGGTCAACTGAATTAGACCTGAGTCAATTATGGGTTCGACCGGAATCTGACCCGAATACCCATTTTTACTAATAGTCATAGTATGACCTACCTTGATTCGGATAAGTTTTAAAACTGGTCTAACTGTTAAAAAAGATCTGAAGCATCCCAAATCCCTTTCTTTCCTCCCCAAAATCCCCCGTTTTCTTTAATTGCCAAAATAAGCAAATATAATGGAACAGTGTAATTTAATATATTTAAGTGCAGAAAATGACCCAGCTCCGTGGTGCCAGAACATATGACATTGCAGCGCTAGTTTCATTTCCCCAAATTCTCGAGATTGCAGTGCCATGACACTAGAAAATAGTGCCTGGCGCTCCATGGAAAAATTATATATTTCACCAATGTGCATTCAAACCCTTGAACCTTACTCTAGAACACATGCAAACCTTTTTCATATACATATATCATTCCCAAGCATATATAAAAGAGTTCAAAATACAAAGATTCAAGCAATTACCTTTTTTAAATCGGGTCAGAACTGGTTGATTGGACACTGAATTTGGAGGTTTTGCATGTACATCTAATTTGGAACAAACTCTTGATGGTATTGTGGGATTAAAGACTTTAGTAACTCTCATAACTGAAACAAGTTCTAAAAAAAAAACATGATTTCTTTTGCATCTAAAATCTTTGTCATAGATCCTCTAGAGAAGATAGCCCTTGATCCCATTACTATTGAGAGTATGTTGATGCCACTGAGTCTTAGTAGCTTTTTGATTCAAATGATATTCTACTAAGTAATGAATCCCAAGTGAATAGGAGGTTTCAAATCTTATTATTCGGAGGCATAAATAAGAAAAACAATTTAGGGTCACTCTACAATATTCAAAGCCACAAATGAGAGCTTACCATGGATCTTCACATCTATTAGATGAATATTTTTTACTTTTGACATAATTGTCTTTATTTTTAATTATCTTTTTTGTTTTTATATTTATTCTGGCAATTTTTTATAATTGCCGCTTGGGTACTCATTTTATTAACTTGTTATAATATTATATTTCTATAAAAAAAGGGATTATGAGAAACTAGAATCCTTGTAAATTATGATCTAAGGTGTTCATAAGTATTAATTTCATCCTAGTATTCACTGTAGTTATTTTAATGCTCTGAATGCAGGCTAATAGTTGGTCGTGTATCAGATCTGGTAGACTACTGGGTAACGTTTAATGAGCCTCATGTATTCTGTATGTTAACGTACTGTGCGGGTGCTTGGCCGGGAGGAAATCCTGATATGATTGAGGTAGCGACCTCCACTTTACCATCTGGGGTATTTAGTCAAGCCTTGCACTGTATGGCTGTTGCACATTCATTGGCCTATGATTATATCCTTAAAGAGAGGTCAGTTCCTTAGTCTTTGTTTCTATCTTATACCAATCTAAAATTACCACGTCTAAATGCCTTGTAGGTTATGAAAATATCACCATTCCCTTGTCTCCAATATATTTATTAATTCCTGATTTTGGTAAATTTATCACTCAATATGGCTAATGTACTTTTTTTTTGGTCCTAACAGCAAGAATGGTGGAAAAACCCATGGTGGGGATTGCACATCACGTCTCCTTTACTCGTCCATATGGCCTTTTTGATGTTGCTGCTGTTACGCTGGCTAATTCATTAACGCTTTTCCCCTATGTAGACACCATATGTGATAAGCTAGATTTTCTAGGAATAAACTATTATGGGCAGGTTAGCTCTTCCGTAAAACTCATTGTACTTAAAAGATTTCAATAACGGTTAAGTTGGACTGGTTTTTTATGATCAGGAAGTTATTACTGGACCTGGCTTGAAGCTGGTGGACAATGAAGAATATAGTGAATCTGGCCGTGCTGTTTATCCTGATGGTTTGTTTAGAGTCTTACATATGTTCCATGATAGATACAAGCACATGAATGTGCCTTTTATCATTACTGAGAATGGAATTTCTGACAAAACTGACTTGATTCGACGCCCATACCTGCTGGAACATTTATTAGCTGTTTATGCTGCCATGATAACGGTTTTTACACTTCACCTTGTATTTTGACTTGTAGCTTGTTGCATACACTAATGCTGTGGGATTCATTTTGATTTTTAGGGCGTACCAGTTCTTGGTTACTTGTTCTGGACAACATCAGATAATTGGGAGTGGGCTGATGGATACGGTCCCAAATTTGGGCTTCTTGCAGTTGATCGTGCCAATGATCTTGCACGTATTCCTCGCCCATCATATCACTTGTTCTCCAAGGTAATGTTTGTAAAAGAATGGTTACTAGCACATCTAGAAAAATTCTTAAAGTAGCATTTTTTATTGAATTTTGTTGTCGATAATCATTCAGTTAGTAAGTTTGTGTCAAGCATCTTCAAGTTCGAGTCAAACCGCGTTAGTTTTTCAGTCCATTTTTTTGATGGATTGGCTACTCTCTCATTAGACCGGACAAGTGGTTTTTAGACTGAATTTGTGACATGCCCCTTTTTGAACGCTTGATCTGATTACCAGGCCACTAAGAATATGCTTTATGTTTAAATCATTTGACTTGAGACAATATACTGACTAATAAAGGAAGAAAACAAAGAAACCATTCTACACCAAAATAGGGATAGTATTTTCAACTGTATAAACATAATAACTTTCCTATTTTAAACATATCTATCTAATAAGGTTTAATCCAGAGATTCTTAATAGACCGGATAATATGCCTGCATTCAAAGAGGTGAGAATGTGAGCGAAAAAATGGTTATTGAGGATTGGCCTTGGGTGTGGAGGTTGGAAGATGGGTGCTTTTATGAATTTTAGGGTGAATGGAAGAGTGAAGATATGAGAGTTTTCCTATGGTTTGTGAGTTTGTGTAGAGGGTGAGGGGGTGGAGTGGCCTTTGGATGGAATGTCTATGTGATGATGGTGATGTAAAGTTGTGATCTAGAGTTTGGTGGAAGGAGATGAGGGGTGATCGGGTCTATAGAGAGTAGTTGGTAAAGCAAGATTTGGAACGGCTCCAAAATTGAGAAGTGGAGTTGTGAGGATTAGATTATGGAGATGAAGTAGATGAGAGTGTTGATGAATTTGGGAATGTGGAGGATGTTAAATGAGTCAAAATTCATAGAGAAGTACAAGAAAATAACACAAAACTCAAATCACACCAAATATTTAGGTTGAATGAGACCACCAAGCAAACACATGTTGACCTGCTGTATAAAAAAAAAGAGAAAACAAAAAAAAATTAAAATCCACGTACCTGTCCGGCGCCGAATTCAGCACGTCGCCGACATGTCCGCGTCATTTCTTCCACGTTCACCTCTCTATCGCATTAAGTGTCGAAGAAACGAGATTGCCCGCTCTCTGATTCGACTTCTACTCTCTCTCCTTCACGCTCTCGCACGATCTCTCCCACTTGGACTCTCGCAATCGCTCTCTCTCGACGCTGTTCGACTTCGCTTCTCCAGCGACTTTCCCTTCTCCAGCGACTTTCCCTTCCTGCAGATCGGAAGTAACAGCATTTTGATTGGAGGCGAGAACCGGTGCTCACTCGCTGTGAAGATAACTTTCTGCCTTTGCGTGCTTCTTCCGCTCCATTCGCAGCTGCTCGACTCTGCTCTTCCGACGACATTCCCTTCCTAACGGGTCGGAAGTTACGTCATTTTGATCGGAAGTAAGAACAGGTGCTCGCTTGCTCTGAAGGAACTTTCTCCCTTTGGCGTCGCTTCTTCGGCTCCTTCGAGGAAGTTCAACTGCTCCTTCGACGACTTTCCTTTCCCTGTTGGATCGGAAGTTACCGAATTTTGATCGGAAGCATAAACGGGAGCTCGCTTGCTGTGAAGATAACTTTCTCCCTTGCGTCGCTTCTCCGCCTCCTCCCTTCCGATCGCTCCGTCGACTCCCTCTTGTCTGTCCGACTCTGCTCCTTTGACGACCTTCCAGTTGGATCGGAAGTTACAGTTTTTGATCGGAAGCAAACTACAGGAGCTCGAGTGCAGTGAAGTTGGATCGGAAGTTAGGGCATTCTGATCGAAAGCCACGATCGAGAGCTCGCTGACAGTAAAGGTAACTTTCTCCCCGCGGCACGCTCCTCCGGCCAAATCCCGTAACTCCGCCGAACAGAGAGGTAGAGGGAGAGAGAGAATTATTTAGTTTTTAATAAGATTAATTTTAATTATAATTATTTTAATTAATTTTGATTAATTATTGTTATTATTTTTAATTAATTATAATTATTATAATTAATTATATTTTAGTTCTAATTAAATTATTATAATTAATTTAATTAATTATAATTATTTTAATTAAAATTAACTTAATTAATTTATAATTTAGAAAATTAATTATTATTTAATTAATTTCGATTAATTATAATTTATTAAAAATTAAATTAATATTAATTAATTATAATTAATTACAAATTAATTATAATTAATGATATTAATTAATTTTAATAAACTTTAATTAATTATGTTAATTTATTATAATTAATTATAAGTAATTAATTAAAAAATAATTTATTAATTAATTATAATTAATTAATGTTAATTATAATTAATTCAAAAAAAAAAATGCTTGCACTCCCCTCTTGCCTTGATTGCCTCGATCCTCGAGCCGACGACTCCTCCCCACCGGTCTTCAAGGTATAAAATTTCTAACTTAAATCCCGTCCTCGACATTGCAGCGGACCGGGGAACCACCTATACGCGCTCTTGTAGCACGGTAGGAGGGAGCCCGGTGCGAAGCATACGACGAGGCGGGTAAGCCCTATACACGCTCTTGTAGCATGGTGGGGACGGTCCTCGACCTCGACCTCGACACCGACACTGCTACGAAAGGTACGATGTTCCAAAATCCCATTCTCGACATTTGCAGCGGACCGGGGAACCACCTATACTCGCTCTTGTAGCTCGGTAGGAGGGAGCCCGGTGCGAAGCATACGACGAGGTGGGAGAGCCCTATACACGCTCTTGTAGCGTGGTGGGGAGTCACTGCTGTTCTGGTACGTCACTGCTGTTCCGCTGTACGGGTACTACTGAAGGCCCCATACACGCTCTTGTAGCGTGGTGGGATGAAAATTACTACGGCCGCGGTGTCTAAGGACACCTACCATACACGCTCTAGTAGCGTGGTGGGAAGGCCCAGCTCCCCTATTTTCCCCCAAACGGGGGATATGCCGGGGTGCTGCCGAAATTTTCACTGAAATGTACAAAGACTTGAACAATTCGAAGACTTTCTTGGACAACAATATAGAAGACCTGTACTTGAACAAAAATACACAGAACTTGAACTAAAATGAGCAGAGGACCTGTACGGTGAACAGTGGACTCGTGGACCTAAATTTGAACAAATTCAAATGAAATCATATTTGAACCAAAATCAAATCATTTGAACATGAAATTGTACCTGCAAAGACTTCAGAGGACCCTGAACAATCACTTGAACTTGTACTCTGAACTCAAATTTGAACAAAATGTGGACAACGAGAACCTGTGCATTCGAACTTGAATTATATAGCGCCAAGTGAAATTTGAATTTGCAAGCATTAAATTCAAATCCGGATGAACTCAATATGGCAGTAGAAGGCTTGAATTAATGTGGAAGACTCATACTGGGTTCGAACTCAAGTCTGAATGAAACTAAACTTGGAATCATATACAAGAAACTCAAAGCCTGAATCATATACAAGGGAACTCAAGCTACAAGAACATTTGACTCAATGTTAGATGAAATACCTTGATCCTTATAAACAAATGTGACTAAGATGCAACAAATACAAACACACACGAACTCTTGTAGGAGAGATATAGCAATATCCTCGTAATCAAAATCAGGATATAAGCAAGTATGATGCAAGACTTCAATGCATGTAAATGAAGAATATGCTGGACCCCTACAACAGTTCATACGAGATCAGGTGAATCGTACCTGTAAGATCAATGAATAATTCCAGAATGCATGAATGATCCCTACATATAGTATTGGAATCTCCAACTGAACAATAAAGACTGTTGATTGAGATGATAATACTGGAAATCGACAACCAAGGACCCTTCCTACAAACGAATGCAACATCAACAAATCCCACCCGAGATTGGTGAAAGGGTGGATATAACATAGAAACAATGGGTGTTTTACAAACATCTTCAGGAGGCCGTAGTAGATGCAGCGGTCCCCTGTAAATGAACACTTGTGGATAACAACAGTGGATGTATTGTAAGTACAATGAATCACTGTGGACACAAGTGCAGATATTACCTACAACGACGGTAACCAAGATCTACAAGTGCGTTGAGTACAAGGGTGACTCTATGTACGAAAAGGACACCCCCTAGCAGAAGGGAGGAAAATGTTTGAACAAATTAGAACCAAACTTCCTGGTGTTCCACAGTTTCTTCCTTATCCCATTCTTAGAGAGAAAACAGCTCTGGTATCCAAAAATACCGAAAATAACAGGTCTGCTACACTGAAGATCCTAAAAGGAGTTCTTCCCAAATCAACAGTCATTGACTCTAAAATTCAGAAAGTCCTACCCCCGGTAAATGAGAAAAGGGGAGAAAATATCAAGATGAGAAGATACCTCTAACACCAAAAATTCACGCCACCGGATCTGCAACACTAATACAAGCAGAAGAAGGCGTCTATGACCTACAATGCAACGCCACTGGATCTGCAACACTGATACAAGCAGACAGAAGGCGTCTACAACCTACAATACAACGCCACCGGATCTGCAACACTGATACAAGCAGACATAAGGCATCTATGACATTCATATTCGGCCTTTAAGGCCCTTCAACAAAGAAAGTTCATGAACAAAGGCATGAAGCCTAAAGAACCCGATCCTTCTATACGGATCAATAGGAGTCGACAGGGTTCGAACTATCAAATAGATACACGGTTGTAGCGACCGGTGTATTTGTTTAAATACATTCTTTTTCGGCCTTCAAGGCCTAAAATCAAGTTAATTTATGAACAAAAGGCACAAAGCCTATGAAACCCGATCCTCAGTCAATAGCTTGTCTGAGTTGACAAGTTGCAATCAATAAATGGAAATGACCCTAAACACTCCGATGATGGCCGTGTTGAATGCTAATCTCAACCGGAGGGGTTCACACATATTTTCAAATGTCATCCAAATACTCCAAAAATCCAAAATCAATCCCAAAATTCCAAATTTTTTAAAATTGAAATAATCCATCAAATCACTCAAAGCAAAATTCATCCACCCTCCGCAACAGTTTGCTGGGGTGGACAAATCAAAATTTACTTCAGCTCACAAAGAGCCAAATGCCTAGTCGAAAATATCACTAGGATCCATTCTCAAATAATCTCCTGCCAGTAAGGACGTGGTACGTGTCCTCTAACCGGCGGTTTGCCGCCAAATGGCACCGCAGGATAAACGGTTACGACGACCCGGGGCCCTCTGAACCGAGTGGTTTTGCCGCTAAATAGCACCACAAAATATCGGTTATGGCCAGAGCCAATACGCTCCTTATTGGCATCAAATCCTTGAGATATGAATCAATAGGATATGATTGATAGGGCACAAAGCCCTCTGTTAGCTAAGGTGGATTCAAATTTGTCCCCTTAGACAAACATTCAACCCCGGTCTACAAGGTCCCCTTGGACGAAGCAACCCATGGCTGCTGACAAGGATCCTTCTGTCAGGTTGGGTCGACTACCTCCTCTGACTAAGTAGACCAGGGACCACGATGGCCCGGGACGATGGAACCATGGGATCTTGATCGGGCCCATCATCTATTCCCCCACCATCCGCTTTAAGTGCAAGATGGTGCAAATTTCTATTTTTAAATATCTAATATTCCAACCCAAAATCCAAAAATCCAATTCTTCAATTCCGAATTTTCAAACCTTTCAAATCTTTCAAACCAAATTCTTCAATTTCCAAATCCAATTTCTACCAATATCCTAAACCCATGCTGCTACTATATGCCAGATATACGTATCTCTATAAGTATCTGATCGATGACTAGCCTTAATCGAAAGTTCTCTCTTTTGATCGGGAGGGGTAATTAACTATAGGGGCTTGCGCCTATAGGAAACCAGAACTCAGATCATAAAGTCCTCACAAAATGAGGGCGAAATCTCTGGGCAGTGTCTTATCTACAAACCCATCTGCCTTCCAAAATTTATCCCGGAACTTAGTTCGTTAAAACTCCCTCGCCGAATAAGAAAAGCGAGTGGAGGCCGAGGCCGAATTTTCGGAGCCCACAACACACTCAAAATTAAGCCACCAAGTAAGATCTTTGAAGAACTCTTCTTCTTGATTTGATTTATCAAAAGCTGTTTGTACATTAGTTTTACTTCTTCCTAAGCACTAACATATAACATGAAAATAACTAACACTAAACTATAAAGGAATTAGTTTAAATGTTATTGAGCTCTTCATGATTTAAAATCTTCTGATGTGTTCTATCAACTTTCACCCAGTGTTGTATGGGGTGATTTAGAGAGGTGTGAATGTGAAAAAATGGGTGGTGAGGGTCGGCCTTGGGTATGGAGGTTGGAAGAGGTGTGGTTTTGTAGTTCTTAGGGTGAATGGGGATGTAAAGTTGTGATCTGGAGTTTGGTGTAGGGAGATGGCTGGTGATGGGGCTTATAGAGAGTAGTTAATAAAGCTAAGATTTGGAATTGCTCTAAAATTGAGAGATGGAGTTGTGAGGATTGGATTATGGAGATGAAATAGATGTGAGTGTTGATAAATGTGGGAACATGGAGGATATTAAATGAGATAAAATTCATAGAGAAGTACAAGAAAATAACACAAATCACACTAAAGGTTTAGGTCGACCACCAAGCATGATATTTGAAGAAAAACTCTTCTTCTTGATTTTGATTCATCTGTGGGCTCCAAAAATTCGCACCCCGGCCTATCCGCAGCCCCTTTATTTCTTTCTCTGATCGTCGATGAGAGTTTTAACATTTAAGTTCCAAGGAAAATTTTTAGAAGGCAGATTGGGTTTTAAATAAGACATTACCTAGAGATTTCACCCTCATTTTGCGAGGACTTTATGACATGAGTTCAAGTTTTCTATAGGCGCAAGCCTCTATAATTAATTACCCTCCTGATAACGAGAGAAAACTTGTGATTAAGGCTAGTCGTTAAATGAATATGTAGTATCCGGCATATAGTAACAACAAAGTTTTGATATTTAAAATTTAGCATTTAAAATTAGAAATGTACTACCTGACACTTAAAGCAGATGATAAGGGGGAGTGATGATAGACCCGATCAAGATCACATAGTTATGTCGTCTCGGGTCATCATGTTTAGGGGTGTCAATTTCGGGTCACGGGTCGGGTTCGGGTCGAACTGACCCGGGTTCAACCGAGTCGGCCCTAACCCTACCCGGTTAGGAAAACGGGTTGGAAAACCTAACCCGGACCCGACCCGGCGGGTTGGCAGGTTGACCCGACCCGACACGGGAAGGCGGGCTCGGATGGAGGCGCATACGCGGGCTCGGATGCAGGCGCATATGCGGGCTTGGACTCGAACGCGGATGTGGGTCAGACTCAGATGCACACGAGTGGGCTAGTGAGGCCGCGCTGGCGGGTGTTGGAACAGACTCGCGCGGGAAATAGCGCAGGTGCACGGGAAGCCGCACAGGTGCGCTGGCGAGCGGGCTCGCAGGCAGCCTCGGGCGCGTGGTGGAGTGCTGGCAGGGGCAGCGAGCTTTGCTGGGCGGTCAGCTTTGCCGGGCGAGCGGGCAAGGTGCGGGCAGGGTCGGGTAGCTTCGCAGGCAGCTGGGCAGGGGGCGGGCAGACTAGGGCAGGTACCCGGGCAGCCAGGCAGACGTTTTAAACGGATTTCCAGGTTGACCCGACTGAACCCGACCCGTTTTTCAAACTGGTTGAATCTAACCCGACCCTTTTTGGAAATGGGTCGGGTCTAACCTGAAAATTTCGGGTCGGCTTCGGGTCAAGTTTTTGTGTCGTGTTAAATATTGACACCCCTAATCATGGTTCCTGGTTTACTTAGTTAGAGAAGGTAGCCGACCCAACCTGATAGAAGGATCCTTGTTGGCATTTGTTGACCTCCGAAAGGACACCGCCGTACCGAGTGGTTTGCCGCCAAATGGCACCACTAAATTACAGTCATGGCCAGGACCCGTGTGCTTTCCAATGGTATCAAATCATTTATATTTTTATTTATTTATTTATTTATTTATTTATTTATTTTTATTTTTTATTTATTTTTTTAAAGATATGAATCAATAGGATATGATCGATAGGGCACAAAGCTCTCTATCAGCTAAGGTTGTTTCAAATTTGTCATCTTTGACAAATATTCACCCCAGGTCTACAATGTACCCTTGGAATACACAATCCATAGCTGCCGACAAGGATCTGTCTATCAGGTTGGGTCGACTATCTCATCTGACTAAGTAGACCAGGGACCACGATGGCCCGAGACGACTGAACCATGAGATTTTGATCGGGTCCATCATCCATTCCCCCACCATCCACTGTAAGTGTAAGGTGATAAAATTTTTAATTTTAAATATCAAATATTCAAACATCTAAACCCATGCTACTACTATATTCCAGATACATGTATCTCTATGTATTTGATTGATGACTAGCCTTAATTGAAAGTTCTCTCTCATTATTGGGAGGGGTAATTAATGATGGGGGTTTGCGCCTATAGGAAACCAGAACATAGATCTAAAGTCCTTTCAAAAAGAAGGCGAAATCTCTGGGTAGTGTCCTATCTACAAACCCAATTTGTCATCTAAAAATTTACCCATGAACCTAATTTGTTAAAACTCTCCCGAAAGCGGGGGAGGTCGGTGCATGAATTTTTGTAGCCCACAATCGGCGGATGCAGCAGGGAGTTCGGTCGGACGTTGACCTATAGCTGCTTGCTATTGGGAGATTCTAGAGAGATCAGTGGGTTGTGGCTTGAGGAAGGATCAACTGGAGATTGAAGTTGACGTGAGGCTTTGTCTGGATTGGAGATTGCGAGTGGATGTAATGGATTTGGTTGAGGATGGAAGAAGGTCGTGAGGTGATTGTTGGTTTGATCGAACGAGGGATAAGGAATATCGAAATCTTATTGGGAGTCGAATGTAGTTAGGGGAAAAACAGAAACGAGCGAAGTTTACTTCAACCTCTTTTTAATGATGCAAACCGCATCAATCGAGAAGAGTCATGCGAAGAGGATGAGCAACGCACTACATCCGTGTGCAAAGTTCATGCGGAGCATGATTTCAAACAGATACTTGAGATTTGAGTGAGATTTCATGCGTAGGTTAACACATGATAAGCTGGTTACAAATTCAAAATCTCCTTCACCTATAAGGGGTTGGCTGCAATCATCTAAAGGAGGGAGAATGGTTGTTATTAAATTCTAATTCAAGAGGAGAAAATGATGGTTTGGTTATATCAAGAGGAGAAGAGCGAAGGAGAAGTTAATCATTCAAACTCTAAAGGAGATATTCTAGGATCTTTAAAGACAATATTCAACAATTCACTCAATCATTCAAACTCTAAAGGAGATATTCTAGGATCTTTAAAGACAATATTCAACAATTCACTCAATCAAAAGATAACCGGACAAATAATCATAAATGGATGAAATTAATTCAATTTCTAAAAAATTATCTAGTTTTTTTATTTGACTATTAAATAAATTATATAAATTCTTATGAAAAGAGGTATTCTAATTTATTTAGTGTGATATTATAAGACTAATTAATCTTTATTATTTATCTTATCTTTTTTGGCTTTTATCTTATCCATGAGGATGCTTATGAATAACCCCATGTAATAGGTCTTTTTTATGGCAAGTTAAGATACAAGTCATGTAGATTTGAAGAGATTCTCCCTTTCTCACTCCTAGCCAGTACAAAGCCTTTCTCCTCTATGTTGATTTGAGGTTCGTGAGGAAAGTTTTAAGACCTTGGTTGTTAAGGCTGCCAAGAAGATTGTCTTAATCAGAGAACTTCTTTGTTTAGAGTAAAATGACAAAAGAGATACTTTTATCATAAGCATTGAGATTAAGATAAATGTTGGACATGTCTTTCTGAAGGTCTTAACAATACGAAGCATTACTAGATTTGGTTGAAGTAGGAAGCTTTGACCTGGATTCATTGGGCCATTGAGGTGATTAAGAGTGTGGGCAATGTTAACGCTTCCTCCAAAGTTTATAAGAGTGCATAATGTCTTCTTTCATGTTCCTTATTTATTGTGCTATTTGAATTTTGGGGGCTCCAACATCAAATTTGGCTATTCCAAATGCAAGGCAAAAGTCTAGAACAAGCTTCCAGATCACTCTAAATCAAGCTTCTAGAACCTTTTAGAAGGATAAATGAACCTTCAAGAAGATATGTAGAACTTTCAAGAAGGTGTGGGTAATCTTCTAAAAGGCTTTAGAAGTAATTTGGAGACATGATGAGGATGGTTATAAATTCAAAACGTCCTCACCTACTAGGGATCGACTGTAGTCATCAAAATGAGGGAGAAGGTTTGTTGCTAAAATCTAATTCAAGGGGAGAAAGATGAGGTTTTGTTATGTCAAAAAGAGGAGAGAGAAGTATTAGGTCTTTTTTGTGGTAATTTATGATATAGGTCGTCTAGATTTCTAAGAGATTCTTCCTTTCTCCCTCTTAGCCAGCTACAAGGACTTTCTTGTCACAACCCGACTCGATATGATTTGAAACTATATAGGTCATATACTGTGTCCGATTATGGTAAACTCAAGCCTCAAGATTCAGTTGGAGAAGTACTGAAACAAAACTTCTAATTTAAACACACCACAGAGCCACTACTGAATACAAATAAAGTGGAAGATTGATGAATCTCAAAATTAGTCTATTTATCATCCAAAAATACATATATAATCTGAGGTATCTACAACAGCGCTTGACAATAGACAACATAACAAAATAAAAGTCAAGCCTATAAAAATCAAAACTAACCAAAACATATGTACAACACAGATCAAAGCCTGCTATACTAAACTACTCAGCTCGCTTTCACTTTTCCTATACTGAAAATGAAAGTAAAAGTAGGAGTGAGCTAACACGGCCTGGTAGGCTATCATAACCTAAAGAATTCAATAACTAAAACCAAAAGAATTGAAAATATTGTACTGTAATAATAAGCTAATTTCTTTGTGATTTAATAAGACTTCAGTTGCAAAGCCAAAGGAAATGAAAGAGGCTAAAAGTATATATATATATATATATATATATATATATATATATATATATATATATATATATATATATATATATATATATATATATATATATATATATATATATATATATATATTTTGGTTTTTCAATTTGAAGTAACATTCATAGATGAATGGTACATGTGCTTTTCGAAATCAAATTGGATAATGCACATCTTTGTAGACTAATGTGTGGTAGCTGATGGTTTTGTTTAAATATTTAAGCTTAAACCTTTGAAATAAAAAGTATGCTTTCATTTTGATAATCTTGAACTTGTATATTAATAGTATGTAGCAATTTCTTAAATTTAGGTGGTGAAAACAGGCAGAGTAACAAAATTAGATAGGGATCATGCTTGGGGTGAGCTGCAACGTGCAGCTAGAGAAAAGAAGACACATCCATTTTATCGAGCTGTTGATAAGAATGGATGCATGTACGCAGGTAACTATGCATTGTTTTGAGAATATCCAGTAAACTGATTCTTTTTATGTGCATATTCATTCCATCCTATAAATGTATTTTTCAATGCCTGAATTTTCTTTGTATCTTATTCTATAAAGCACAACCATGTGGAAACATTTAAGAAGTATCACCGCTTAACTTATTTGTTTTTATTAAATGCATGATCTGTACAGGTGTTTAGACAAGCTTTTCAGTAATTTATTATTTGGTTAGTGAAATCACCATAGTCGTCATTGTCATTTCTCTTGATGCATGCATGCACTGTTATATTTGATAGCAGGCATCTTAAAACTTGCAAAATTTCTTTCTGAGGTTAGGCATGATGTGAGATATATAAAATCATCTCTCAAACTATCCCTATATGACTTTAGTTTTTGACTCAAATAGGCTTATCTGAACTATTATGATGAGTTGGACTAATTACAATCTATTAGTCAAACAAGTGCTAACTTTAAAAAAAATTCTAGTTGATGCTTTGATTACATTAGCCTTTTTTTGTTTCGAATTTCTCATCACTATTTGATTGAACTTTTAAATTTATTTTGACTGGTTTATTTATTTTCTCCTAGCCTTCACCTCATTCTTTCTTACCTCTATAGAGTTCCCTTTTAACTTTCTTGGCACTTGCTTTGCCTTGCTCCTTTCTTCCTCCAAATCTCTCCTTTGTTCTTGTTTGTAAGTAATTTGTTTTTTGTTTGAGAGTGAACGTTTGTTCGTTAGCTTTTAAGAGGTTTGAGTTCCTTCATTGCTTTCTCGGTTTTAAGCCGCCAGTGTTATTTATTCTCCTGAAGATTCTTATTTAAGGTTTGCAAATCCTTACACTAGTACATTTATCTAGTTGTCACAATGTTAATATTTTATGTTTTCTATACCAAAAAGTATATGGGATTGTGAAAACTATCAGCCTAGATTTGTAGAATGTACCCCTAATGGTAGTAAAATTAGTTAGAATGCAAGTATGATACTCCAACATAATGGTGAATTAAGAGCAGAAGAAGATTTCACACCAGCTTATATTGAAAGTATCAATAGATTTATCCAAGTACTAATAGATATTCCGTTGTTTGGGTTAAAGCATAGGTTTCAATGAACTAAACATTGATGGCTTGAATTATGAGATGAACTTTGTATGCCATTACCCTATTAATTACAGTTTCATGGTTGCACGTGTAATTGATGAAGAAGTCTGTGAAGCCTATTTTGTCAGAGGCTAAGGAACATGCTCTGATCAAGTTGAACATATTTGCTTTGTTGAAGTTGAATAAATCCAAGCTAATGTCGATTAAGTTGAAAATATTTGCTTTCATTTTGTGCCTTCAAATATATAGAGTGGATGGTTGGATGCTATCAATTAATCTCCACAAAGTTTTTGAATAATGGATACTCGAATTTTGCCCTCATGGTACATGATTTTGGTTTGTAAACTATTATCATCTGTCCTTTTTAATACTTTTTTTTTTAAATCTTACAGTTATAAATGCAAATACTTTAATTTATAAGCTGACACCTACCCCCATGAATCAATTAAACGCTTTCACTTTATAGGTACAACTTTTAGCCTAATTAGATCACCATGAATATGGAGATATTTATACTTTGAGGCAAGATTCGACGCAAGATTGGACTATTGACCCCTACACTGAAATGAACGCAAAAGGAGCAAAATCGGCGAATCATGTGATGTGCGCGTAGGTGTGGCATGTCACTTGAAGGGCCAAAGAACCTCCTATTGCCAAACGGACTACACCGTTGCAATCAGAATGTCGAATTTGCTTAAATGGGACCAACTTGCGGTAGAATCAAATAAGATCAGTCAAAAGGGACGATCGACACACGAAATTGATGTACGACGTTGCTCAAATGACATCCGTTCGTAAAATAAATTTTGCGTTGCGTTCGAAGTGTCGCCAATACCCAAAAGTACCTATATATTCATTCAATTGAAGTCGCGTGAGGAAATCGGCGTGGATCCTAAGGCAACGGTGCATAAGTCGAGAAAATTGACATGTTTCGTCTCCCAAATGACGTCCGATCTCAAAATAGACTTCGTCGTTGTGTTTGAAACGTCGACAATACCTAAAATGAACTATAATTTTGTCCAATGAAATTCACGCGCTAGAATCGGCACAAGTTTCAAGGCGGCGGTGCGTGAATTTGAGAAAAGTTCATAAAAACTGAGGCAAAAATCTCTATTTTGATTTCTATTATTTTAATAATAATAATTATTATTTTTTTAAATAATTATTATTATTATAAAGAAATAATAATAAAATAAAATAAATTAAAATCAAATTAAATAAACATTTACTGTAGCCCGATCGTCCAACGACGAGCTCAGCACGTCGCGTATCCTTCTCCGGACGCTTGATGTCTTGTTGTGCACAAACTTTAAATGCTCTCTACCCGGTCCCTGCTGTCTCTTCATCAAAAAAAGATCGAAATGAGGCTCTTGACGCGGTTCTTTCACTGGAAATCGAAGCTTTGCGCTCCGTTCGTCTCTTTCTATAGAATAAGAAGAGAGGTGTCTCGGAGAGGGCTAGTAATGCCCAGGAGGAAAACAGAGGATAGGGAAAAGAACAAAGTAATAATCTATTCATTTCATCTACAAAATACAGGAGTATATAAAGACACAATGGGTAAAGAAAGTACAATCAAGAAAAGTACGTCCTAGGCTAACGGTACAGAGATAAAGCCAATCCTAGCTTGCCAAGTGTATTATTGGCTAACAGCCCCCCTCAAACTAATGGCTGTGTAGTAGCGATAAGTTTGCTGGATAAATGTAATGCCCCAAGATCTAACTTGGAAAGAATGTCAATCTATTTCTCAAACAATTTACCAGAGCTATCTAAAACCTTCAATTAACCAGTCTATCAAACATCTATGAAATTCAAAACATCAATATATAAGTCGATTCATATCTCAAAAAGTCATGTACAAAACTCAGGAACTATACTACAATCACCAGTTCTGAAATCTATCCTGAGTACAAAAGAATCACTATCAATCAAAAGACAAAAATCTGAAGATCTGGATCAATTCCTATCTTCTGCTCCCTTGTCCTGACCTGAAAATATCAACCACATATAATGAGTTTTACAAAGCCCAGCAGGTCACCTAATACCTATAACTGAGATCAAAGCACGGCGATGCTATCAATATGCATGTCAATCAATCACAGTCAATCAAATCATCTCAGTCAATGGTCAATGAATCTGTGCAATACGGAAATCAATAGTCAATAAAACCAGTCAATGCAGCGGCAGACGAATCGATAAATCAACTCAATAAATCCATGTCAATCTCGAAGAAATCCGTACACAGAAGAAAATCAGTCAATCCGTCAAATCAATCAAGTCGTCGAATCAATCAATCCGTGAAATCAATCGCTATCAAATCAAATCAATGCGGTCTAATCAAATATCTATTCAATGAAATCAATACGAGGAAAGCAGTACGATAAATCTCAATCTATTCTAACAATGAATCCATGCGGCAGTCAATACGGTGCAGAAACAATAACAACAGTAAATCTATATGCAAGATCAATAAATCTATAGGCAATAGTAACAATGAATCTATAAGCAGAAATCAATGAATCTATAGGCAACAGTGTCAATGATTCTATACTATTCATGTCCATGCTATCAATGCAATATCTATATCCATCCATTTTTATATCAATACTCAATGTCGATGCACAGCAGTCAATCAGTGAAATTAATGAAATCGTACGATCTATTAAATTCAATCAAAGTCGATAAAGCAGAAATCTTTAAAAACAACGAATCCATAAAGCAATACAATAAACATGCAATTCAATACTATATACTGGACAAGTATAATCAACTGGCTATGTTGCTGTTGTAGAATCCATATTGCTGTTGTAGATCCGTACATTGGTTCTATCAATAAGAGTCGTCACTCTTTTCGCCCGTCGGCATTTCTATAAACTCCTTATGACTCCGTTGCAATCAGAATGTCGAATTTGCTTAAATGGGACCAACTTGCGGTAGAATCAAATAAGATCAGTCAAAAGGGACGATCGACACACGAAATTGATGTACGACGTTGCTCAAATGACATCCGTTCGTAAAATAAATTTTGCGTTGCGTTCGAAGTGTCGCCAATACCCAAAAGTACCTATATATTCATTCAATTGAAGTCGCGTGAGGAAATCGGCGTGGATCCTAAGGCAACGGTGCATAAGTCGAGAAAATTGACATGTTTCGTCTCCCAAATGACGTCCGATCTCAAAATAGACTTCGTCGTTGTGTTTGAAACGTCGACAATACCTAAAATGAACTATAATTTTGTCCAATGAAATTCACGCGCTAGAATCGGCACAAGTTTCAAGGCGGCGGTGCGTGAATTTGAGAAAAGTTCATAAAAACTGAGGCAAAAATCTCTATTTTGATTTCTATTATTTTAATAATAATAATTATTATTTTTTTAAATAATTATTATTATTATAAAGAAATAATAATAAAATAAAATAAATTAAAATCAAATTAAATAAACATTTACTGTAGCCCGATCGTCCAACGACGAGCTCAGCACGTCGCGTATCCTTCTCCGGACGCTTGATGTCTTGTTGTGCACAAACTTTAAATGCTCTCTACCCGGTCCCTGCTGTCTCTTCATCAAAAAAAGATCGAAATGAGGCTCTTGACGCGGTTCTTTCACTGGAAATCGAAGCTTTGCGCTCCGTTCGTCTCTTTCTATAGAATAAGAAGAGAGGTGTCTCGGAGAGGGCTAGTAATGCCCAGGAGGAAAACAGAGGATAGGGAAAAGAACAAAGTAATAATCTATTCATTTCATCTACAAAATACAGGAGTATATAAAGACACAATGGGTAAAGAAAGTACAATCAAGAAAAGTACGTCCTAGGCTAACGGTACAGAGATAAAGCCAATCCTAGCTTGCCAAGTGTATTATTGGCTAACAGCCCCCCTCAAACTAATGGCTGTGTAGTAGCGATAAGTTTGCTGGATAAATGTAATGCCCCAAGATCTAACTTGGAAAGAATGTCAATCTATTTCTCAAACAATTTACCAGAGCTATCTAAAACCTTCAATTAACCAGTCTATCAAACATCTATGAAATTCAAAACATCAATATATAAGTCGATTCATATCTCAAAAAGTCATGTACAAAACTCAGGAACTATACTACAATCACCAGTTCTGAAATCTATCCTGAGTACAAAAGAATCACTATCAATCAAAAGACAAAAATCTGAAGATCTGGATCAATTCCTATCTTCTGCTCCCTTGTCCTGACCTGAAAATATCAACCACATATAAATGAGTTTTACAAAGCCCAGCAGGTCACCTAATACCTATAACTGAGATCAAAGCACGGCGATGCTATCAATATGCATGTCAATCAATCACAGTCAATCAAATCATCTCAGTCAATGGTCAATGAATCTGTGCAATACGGAAATCAATAGTCAATAAAACCAGTCAATGCAGCGGCAGACGAATCGATAAATCAACTCAATAAATCCATGTCAATCTCGAAGAAATCCGTACACAGAAGAAAAATCAGTCAATCCGTCAAATCAATCAAGTCGTCGAATCAATCAATCCGTGAAATCAATCGCTATCAAATCAAATCAATGCGGTCTAATCAAATATCTATTCAATGAAATCAATACGAGGAAAGCAGTACGATAAATCTCAATCTATTCTAACAATGAATCCATGCGGCAGTCAATACGGTGCAGAAACAATAACAACAGTAAATCTATATGCAAGATCAATAAATCTATAGGCAATAGTAACAATGAATCTATAAGCAGAAATCAATGAATCTATAGGCAACAGTGTCAATGATTCTATACTATATTCATGTCCATGCTATCAATGCAATATCTATATCCATCCATTTTTATATCAATACTCAATGTCGATGCACAGCAGTCAATCAGTGAAATTAATGAAATCGTACGATCTATTAAATTCAATCAAAGTCGATAAAGCAGAAATCTTTAAAAACAACGAATCCATAAAGCAATACAATAAACATGCAATTCAATACTATATACTGGACAAGTATAATCAACTGGCTATGTTGCTGTTGTAGAATCCATATTGCTGTTGTAGATCCGTACATTGGTTCTATCAATAAGAGTCGTCACTCTTTTCGCCCGTCGGCATTTCTATAAACTCCTTATGACTCCCAATCGTTATATCAATGATCAATGGTTTAAAGGAAAGCCCGTCGGCCCACCATCCTGTACAGGTCAATATCAATCTCCAACCAATGTTCAACCAGGCTATACGTGTTTCCCAGTATTAATAATCAATCAATAATCAATTCAATAATCAATATTAATGCAATCTATAACAATCATATCAATAATCATAAGCACATCAATCTAATCTATCAATTCCAAGCAAATCAGAAAATCTACTAAAATCGGGCAGCGTAACGGCAGTCGGTTAAATTTACACAAAAATCCTGCAAAAAAGCACAATTTCCAAATTCTTCCAAATTACAGTAGAATATCTATAACATCAATACAAGACTATTGTCATATAGAAATCAAATCAAATCAAGTCCTAATATTTTTCTATTCGATTAAAATCGCGTAGAATCAATTCCGACCGGTAAAATCTTCGCAGAATACAGTCAAATCGTGTACAATAATCATATCTATAACATACTAAAAGTTGTGCGGTGAAAGTTGTGTCAAATCAAAATCATGTCGAAAAGTCGACTACGAAAACACAAAACAGATCACAACTCGGTCAAAACTCAATATCTTTGAAAACAGAAATAGGATTCGGAGTCCTTACCACGAGATCTTCACTTTTCCCAACAGCAGCGTCGGACGAAAAGCGCTCCGCGGCCTCCAAAATCAGGTTTCTCCTCTTTTCCCTTCTCTTTCTCTCTCCTCAAATCAGATATTTTTATTTTAAAATGATTTTCTCTCTCATCAAAACGACTTGATTTCTTTAAATCATTTGTCTGATCGGCCCGGCCGATCGCCAAATCGTCCCGGGACGATCAGACCAAAAATATCGTCCTGGACGGTTCCCAGAACTATCTTCAGGCCGATATTTTCTACAGTGCTGATCGGCCTGGACGATCTAAAATCGTCCTGGACGATCCTGAGAGGAAAATCTAAATCAGAGAGGAACAGTAAGGGAACGAGGTCTCACAATCTCCCCACCTTAGAAAAATGTCGTCCCGACATTTCCCTACAGGTGCGAGACAAAAACAACGCAAAATCAAATCGATCTAAATCCAAATCCAAATCAAAACTCGTCGAAATCCATACAATCACACAATGCAATCAATCAAATGTCAATATGCATGATCAAATGTCAATCAATCAATCGGTTAGTCAAATCAATCTTACCAGTAGAACTTTCTGTTCGTTGTTGATCTATATGATGCTGTAGACTGTAAACACGTGGCACCACTGGAGGAAGTGCAGGAGGTCGTGGCGCAACTGTCTCTCTCTGATCTCTGACAGCTCTATCGTCTATCTGGTTCCCTGATCTCTCACTGTAAGTCCTCGAGCCAACAATCCTATGCTGTCCTGTACCCGTGCCAGAATCAGTCCTTCTACCCAGTCCTTTCTGAGGACAATCTGCTGCTCTGTGCCCTCGCTGTCCACAGTGAAAGCACTGCCCCGTCAACAGGTAGCACCGACCTGCGTGTCGTTTACCACAGTGAATGCACGCTCCAGAACTACCAGACGATACTATTGATGTAGAGCGCGATACAGATCCCGATGCAGATCCTCTCGAACTATCATATCTGCTTTTCTTCTCTCTATCTCTGTCTCTACCAGAATCATCTCGTCGTACCTCATCTCTCCTCCTCCTGGTATCCTCGTACCTCGATACCGGTGTTGCCAAGTCAATCTCTATCAATCGGGCCCGCTCCACCAGCTCAGAAAACTCATGTATCCGGAAAGGTACTAGTGGATGCCTCAGCTCTCTGTTTAATCCTTGCAGGAATCTATAGCACTTTTTCTCGGCAGTAGGAATTAAATGAGCAGCGTACCTCGCAAGTGCAGTAAACTCGGCCTCGTACTGCATCACTGACTTGCGGCCTTGCTCCAATCTCATAAAAGCTTCCTGCATCTGTCGCTGAGCAGACGGTGGGACAAACCACATCCTGAACACTGCAGTGAACTCGTCCCAGGTGATCTCAGCATTGGTCTTCCCCTGGAATTTCTCTCTCTGCTGTCCAATCCACCATCTCTCCGCTTCACCCTCAAAAAGAAACACAGCCAATGGTACTTTTCGATTCCCCGGACACTGCATGCTGTCAAAAATCTTTTCTATCCTCAGGATCCAATCCTCAGCAGCCTGGGGTCCCACACCTCCCTTAAACAACGGAGGCTTCAGCTTATGAAACATCTGCATATGTCTATCCACTTCTTCCTCTTTGCTACCACTCATTTTACTCTGAGCATCCCCCATTACATGTGCAATCGCAGTAGCCAACTGCATCATACTCTCTGAAGGTACTGGGGCTGCGCTGTGTTGCTCATTTGGTACACTGGATTCTGCTGGATGATCCATAGCTTTTCACAGCTTTTCACCTGCACAATTCAGAACAGATAATACACACATGCAATGATGTATGCCAATGAAGCTCTTAAAGCTACCCAATCTACCCAATTCTCAATCCAATCCTACAACTCTGGTAACAATCCATTCTTCCAATAACACTGCTCTGATATCAATTGTGATGCCCCAAGATCTAACTTGGAAAGAATGTCAATCTATTTCTCAAACAATTTACCAGAGCTATCTAAAACCTTCAATTAACCAGTCTATCAAACATCTATGAAATTCAAAACATCAATATATAAGTCGATTCATATCTCAAAAAGTCATGTACAAAACTCAGGAACTATACTACAATCACCAGTTCTGAAATCTATCCTGAGTACAAAAGAATCACTATCAATCAAAAGATAAAAATCTGAAGATCTGGATCAATTCCTATCTTCTGCTCCCTTGCCCTGACCTGAAAATATCAACCACATATAATGAGCTTTACAAAACCCAGCAGGTCACCTAATACCTATAACTGAGATCAAAGCACGGCGATGCTATCAATATGCATGTCAATCAATCACAGTCAATCAAATCATCTCAGTCAATGGTCAATGAATCTGTGCAATACGGAAATCAATAGTCAATAAAACCAGTCAATGCAGCGGCAGACGAATCGATAAATCAACTCAATAAATCCATGTCAATCTCGAAGAAATCCGTACACAGAAGAAAATCAGTCAATCCGTCAAATCAATCAAGTCGTCGAATCAATCAATCCGTGAAATCAATCGCTATCAAATCAAATCAATGCGGTCTAATCAAATATCTATTCAATGAAATCAATACGAGGAAAGCAGTACGATAAATCTCAATCTATTCTAACAATGAATCCATGCGGCAGTCAATACGGTGCAGAAACAATAACAACAGTAAATCTATATGAAAGATCAATAAATCTATAGGCAATAGTAACAATGAATCTATAAGCAGAAATCAATGAATCTATAGGCAACAGTGTCAATGATTCTATACTATTCATGTCCATGCTATCAATGCAATATCTATATCCATCCATTTCTATATCAATGCTCAATGTCGATGCACAGCAGTCAATCAGTGAAATTAATGAAATCGTACGATCTATTAAATCCAATCAAAGTCGATAAAGCAGAAATCTATAAAAACAACGAATCCATAAAGCAATACAATAAACATGCAATTCAATACTATATACTGGACAAGTATAATCAACTGGCTATGTTGCTGTTGTAGAATCCATATTGCTGTTGTAGATCCGTACATTGGTTCTATCAATAAGAGTCGTCACTCTTTTCGCCCGTCGGCATTTCTATAAACTCCTTATGACTCCCAATCGTTATATCAATGATCAATGGTTTAAAGGAAAGCTCGTCGGCCCCCCATCCTGTACAGGTCAATATCAATCTTCAACCAATGTTCAACCAGGCTATACGTGTTTCCCAGTATCAATCAATCAATAATCAATATTAATGCAATCTATAACAATCATATCAATAATCATAAGCACATCAATCTAATCTATCAATTCCAAGCAAATCAGAAAATCTACAAAAATCGGGCAGCGTAACGACAGTCGGTCAAATTTACACAAAAATCCTGCAAAAAAACACAATTTTCAAATTCTTCCAAATTACAGTAGAATATCTATAACATCAATACGAGACTATTGTCCTATAGAAATCAAATCAAATCAAGTCTTAATATTTTTCTATTCGATTAAAATCGCGTAGAATCAATTCCGACAGGTAAAATCTTCGCAGAATACAGTCAAATCGTGTACAATAATCATATCTATAACATACTAAAAGTTGTGCGGTGAAAGTTGTGTCAAATCAAAATCATGTCGAAAAGTCGACTACGAAAACACAAAACAGATCACAACTCGGTTAAAACTCAATATCTTTGAAAACAGAAATAGGATTCGGAGTCCTTACCACGAGATCTTCACTTTTCCCAACAGCAGCGTCGGACGAAAAGCGCTCCGCGGCCTCCAAAATCAGGTTTCTCCTCTTTTCCCTTCTCTTTCTCTCTCCTCAAATCAGATATTTTTATTTTAAAATGATTTTCTCTCTCATCAAAACGACTTGATTTCTTTAAATCATTTGTCTGATCGGCCCGGCCGATCGCCAAATCGTCCCGGGACGATCAGACCAAAAATATCGTCCTGGACGGTTCCCAGAACTATCTTCAGGCCGATATTTTCTACAGTGCCGATCGGCCTGGACGATCTAAAATCGTCCTGGACGATCCTGAGAGGAAAATCCAAATCAGAGAGGAACAGTAAGGGAACGAGGTCTCACAATAAGTGCTGAAACCTTTGGGTTGGTAGAGCTTTTGTAAATATGTCTGCGAGTTGGTCGGTAGTGCAGATGTGATGAACGGAGATGTAGTTCTTCTTGATGCAGTCCCTGATGAAGTGACAGTCAACTTCTATATGCTTTGTACGGGCGTGGAAGACAGGATTGTTGGCTACTGCTATGGACGAGGTGTTATCGCAGTAAACGGTTGTTGGTGAATCTTGCGGTGTGTGAAGGTCTTCTAGTAGTTGTCTAAGCCAAAGTATTTCGGAAGCTTCGGTGGCAAGGGCTTGGTACTCGGCTTCGGTGGAGGATCGAGCTATGGTATTTTGTTTCTTGACTTTCCACGAGATTGCGGAGTTGCCAAGAAAGTTGCAGATGCCGGAGACGGATTTTCAGTCCTGAGGATTGCTTACCCAGTCTGCATCGACATAACCGCGTAACGTGAGATTTGAATGGGTTAGAGGAATACCTGTGTTCGTGGTTCCCATAATGTATCGAAGAAGTCGTTTGAGAGCTTCGTGGTGGAGGTTGAGTGGCGTTTGCATTTGTTGGCATAGTTGTTGAACTGCGAATTGTATGTCGGCTCTTGTTAGAGTAAGATATTGAAGGGATCCGATGATTTGTCAATATAGTTGGGGGTTGTCGTAAGGTTCGGTTGATTTGGTGTTTGATGTTGTTTTGCAAGTGATGGGTGTGGAGACTAGTTTGGATTGAGACATGCCTGCTTTGTCAAGAATTTTTCTTGCATATGTTTGCTGGTGAAGGAGTATACCGGACTTTGTATAATGCGCTTGGATGCCCAGGAATTGTGAGAGAGATCCAAGATTTTTCATCTGAAAATTGTTGTGTAGGTTAGAAAGAAGTTTATTGATTTCGGTTGTGGAGTTACCTGTGAGGAGGATGTCGTCGACGTAGATGAGTATGTCAATGCGGATGTTCCCGGATTTGTATGTTAGTAGAGAGTGGTTGGCTACACTTATTTTGAACCCGTAGCTTAATAAGTGATTCGATAGGGTGGCGTACTACTCTCGTGGTGATTGTTTCAGTCCATAGAGTGCTTTCTTTAATCAGCAGACATGTTTGGGATGCATAGAGTCCTGAAATCCGGGTGGCTGATGCATGTAGACGGTGCTGGATAAGGTTCCGTGAAGGAACGCGTTCGAGACTTCGAGCTGTTTTATGGTCAAGTTGTGGTGGAGAGCCAGGTGGATGAGAATGCGTATGGTGGGCATTTTTGCGACGGGGTTGAAGGTTTCTATGTAATCAATGTCGTATTCTTGGTTGTATCATTTGGCTACAAGACGCGCTTTGTATCAGGCTATAGATCCGTCGGAGTTGTATTTGATGCGAAATGTCCATTTTGAACCAAGTACATGTTGAGAGGGGTTGGGAGGAACTAGTTCCAATGTGCCTTCGGCTTGAAGTGACTGGAATTCTTGAGACATTGCTGTGCGCCAGTGTTTGAATTTAGCGGCTTGAGCATAAATGGAGGGTTCATTGGATTGTAGTATGTGAGCGAGATCGAAGATTATCTTGGGTTTGGAGTGACCGCTTTTTAGTCGAGTGGTCATGTGGTGTCCCTGGATGGTTTGCGGCTGAGATTGAATCGTGGGCTTTGTTGGGTGCTGTCTGGATGTAGTGTCTTGAGAGGTTGAGGCAGGTTGAACTTCAAATCCGTGGTTGGGGGAGGGAACATTTAGATCGTGAGAGTTTGGACTGTTTGTTCTATTGCTGGGTGTATTAGTGTTGACCCATAACTGTATACAAAAAGAAAAAAAAAGAGAGTTTACGTACCTGTTCGGCGCCGAACTCCGCACGTCGCGCACGATCGATGTCGCATCCACCATTTCACGCACGATCTCACTTTGGCATCATTAAAGGGCTGAGGAGAAGAGGCCTTCGGTCTCTCTTGGCAACTGATTCTCATTCTCTCTGATTCCCGCTCTCTCCCGCCCTCTCTCGTTCGACTCTTTCTCGACGACTCACTCCCGAATCCCGCTCTTAACCTCTCCGATCTCGCTCTCTTCTTCCGAGCTCACTCTTTCCTCTCCCGTCGCTACTCGACTCCGCTCCTTGGACGACATCTCTTGTTGGTTCGGAAGCTACGATAGTTTGATCGGACGAATCGACGGAAGCCCGTCGCCTCTCGACTCCATCGTGGCTGTCGACTTCGCTCCTGTGACGACATTCCCTTCCTAACGGATCGGAAGTTCGGTACTTTGATCGGACGCGGCAACAGGAGCAGCTCGCTGTGAAGCAGGTGCTCGCTTGCTCTGAAGGAACTTTCTCCCTTTGGCGACGCTTCTTCGGCTCCTTCGAGGACGTTCGGCTGCTCCTTCGACGACTTTCCTTTCCCTGTTGGATCGGAAGTTACGAAACTTTGATCGGAAGCACAACGGGAGCTCGCCGTCTTTGTGCTGTTCGATTTGGCTCATTCGACGGCATTCCCTATCTGTTAGGATCGGAAGTTACAACATTCTAATCGGAAGCAAGCCAGGGAGCTTGCTGTGCAGGTAACTTTTAACCTTTCGTATGCTTCTTCGGCCAGAACCCATAAGCCAGCCAAAACAGAGATTAATTATAATTAATCTTAGTTAATTATAATTAATTTTGATTAATTATAATTATTAAAAAATAATAATAATAATTATTATTCTAATTAATTATAATAAATCTTAATTAATTAACATTAATTAATTTTAATTAGTTTTATTTAAAAATAATTTTAATTAATTATATTTAATTTTAATTAATTATAGTTATTTAATTAATTATAATTATTATAATTAATCATAATTAATTGTAAGTAATTAATCATGATTAGTTTTAATCAACTATGATTAATTTTAATTAAAGTTAATTTTAATTAATTATGATTGATTATTATTTTTAAATATAAATAATTAATATTAATTATTTAGAATTAATTAAAATCTTTTATAACTAATTAAGGATAATAATTATTATTATTTGATTATAATTAATTATGATTAATTATAATTAATTATAATTAGATATAATTAAAAAAGAAGAAGAAAATGCCTCCCTTCCCTTGCCTCGATCCACGAGCCACCGCCAGAGTCGCCGACAATCACCGTCGGGTTTAAAGGTATAAAATTTCTAACTCCAATCCCGTCCTCGACGTTTGCAGCGGACCGGGGAACCACCTATACGCGCTCTTGTAGCACGGTAGGAGGGAGCCCGGTGCGAAGCATACGACGAGGCGGGTAAGCCCTATACACGCTCTTGTAGCGTGGTGGGGACGGTCCTCGACCTCGACACCGACACCGACACCGCCGACACTGCTATGAAAGGTACGATGTTCCAAAATCCCATTCTCGACGTTTGCAACGGACCGGAGAACCACCTATACGCGCTCTTGTAGCACGGTAGGAGGGAGCCCGGTGCGACGCATATGACGAGGTGGGAGAGCCCCATACACGCTCTTGTAGCGTGGTGGGGAGTCACTGCTGTTCTGGTACGTCACTGCTGTTCTGGTACGGATATTGCTGAAGGCCCCATACACGCTCTTGTAGCGTGGTGGGATGAAAATTACTACGGCCGCGGTGTCTACGGACACCTACCATACACGCTCTAGTAGCGTGGTGGGAAGGCCCAGCTCCCCAATTTTCCCCCAAATGGGGGATATGCCGGGGTGCTGCCGAAATTTTCACTGAAATGCACAAAGAACTTGAACAATATAAAGACCTTCTTGAGCAACAATGTAGAAGACATGTACTTGAACAGAAATGTACAGAACTCGAACTAAAATGAGCAGAGGACCTGTACGGTGAACAGTGGACTCGTGGACCTAAATTTGAACAAATTCAAATGAAATCATATTTGAACCAAAATCAAATCATTTGAACATGAAATTGTACCTGCAAAGACTTCAGAGGACCCTGAACAAGCACTTGAACTTGTTCTTAGAACTCGAACTGTGCAACATCAGGGGACTTGAACAAGACTGAATATCAAATAAAGATTTTGATTTGAAATGGATCCGAATCCGAATAAAGCAGTTGAACTCGCACTTGAACTCAAGCTATATGATATCAAGTGGGGACTTGTAAACTTGATGAATTCAAGTCTGAATGAAACTGAATTTGGATCAAAACACATGTAAAGATCAAAGTTTGGATCACACACGGGAAACTCAAACTACAAGACCTTGAATACAACGAACTCCTACAATAGTTCCTACGAGGTCAAATGCACCACACTTTCAAGGACAACGAGGGAGATTCAAGCATAAGTTGAACTTTGAACTCGGGTCCGATGGAATACATAGAATTGGGACTTTGGGTGAATGAACCAATCAGAGTCTAAATGCACAGTTCTCTAAATTAACAAGTTACAAGCGGGGGATGAAATCCCGGTGCACACAAAAGATGTGTTAATTCCTACAACAATCCCTACAATCGCCTGTTGATTGAGATGGCGATACGGGAGATCAATAATCAAAAGACCCATTCCTACAAACAAATGCAGCCCGACAAATCCCACCTGAGATTGGTGACAGGTGAGCATGATGTAGGAAACAATGGGTCTCCTACGAACAATTCCAGGAGCTCTTAGTGAATACAACGGGTCTCCTACAAATACCTTCAGGAGGTTGTAGTGGATACAACGGCCCCCTGCAAATGGCTACAAACAGCTTGTGGATAACAACAGTGGATATATCGTAGGCACGACGAACCACTGTGGGCACAAGTATGAATATCACCTACAGCAACGGTGATCAAAATCTCTAAGTACACCGGGTACAAAGGCAGCCCGATGTACGAAGAACACCTCTAACAGAAGAGAGGAAATGTTTGAACAAATTAGAACCAAACTTCCTGGTGTTCCAAAGCTTCTTCTTGGTTCTACACATTAGAAGAAAAGCAATTCAGGTGCCCACAAACACCGGAAATAGCGAGTCTACTATGCCGAAGAGCTTAGAAGGAGTTCTTTCCAAACCAAGTAGTCTTTGACTCCAAAAATCCAGAAAAATCTTTCCCCCGGTGAATGAGAAAGGGGGAGTCAATATCAGAATCCAACGCCACCGGATCTGCAACACTTATGAAAGCAGACAGAAGGCGTGTATAAGCTTTTCAAGGAAATGTTGTGCATTCAAATGACAAATACATGCACAACTACAAATATTTCAAAATACCCCTACACGTGCACTAGAGAATGTATACACATAGATACACTAAAGGGGATATATAAAAATCACCCGCATGGGCCCCGGCGAGCGTGTTATTGGTACACACGTGACGCCTAGGGATGCTGCGCGGGTCGATAAGTGAATTCTGGTTCGAACCCGATCCTTCTATACGGATCAATAGAAGTCGACAGGGTTCGAACCTTTAAACAAATACACGGCTGTGGAAACCAGTGTATTTGTTTCAACACATTCGTATTAGGCATGCTAAGCCTACAATCAAAAGAATTCACTGAACAAAAAGCACGAAGCCTGCGAAACCCGATCCTCCTAAGCATGTAAATGGGAGTAGACAGGGTTCAAACCATTAGATAAATATGTGGTCACGAGGTCGACCAGAATATTTATCTAATACATTCTTTTTAGGCCTTCAAGGCCTAAAATCAAGAAAGTTCATGAACAAA
Organism: Dendrobium officinale; assembly: GCA_019514585.1. Lineage (NCBI taxonomy): Eukaryota > Viridiplantae > Streptophyta > Magnoliopsida > Asparagales > Orchidaceae > Dendrobium > Dendrobium officinale. The sequence continues at coordinate 52,837,459 of CM033684.1, forward strand.
GGCATGAAGCCTAAAGAACCCGATCCTTCTATACGGATCAATAGGAGTCGACATGGTTCGAACTATCAAATAGATACATGGTTGTAGTGACCGGTGTATTTGTTTAAATACATTCTTTTTAGGCCTTCAATGCCTAAAATCAAGAAAATTCATAAACAAAGGCACAAAGCCTACGAGAAACCCGATCCCCCATCGATAAGTTGATAGGGTCGACAGGGTTCAATCAAATAGAAATGACCCCAAATCAACCCCGATGATGGCCGTGTTGAATGCAAATCTCAACCGGAGGGGTTCCACAAATATCACAAATTCCACTCAAATGTCTATCAGAATCCAAACTCTACAAACTCCAAATTTCAAGATATTTAAAACTGAAATCAAATCATCAATATCTTAAAGCAAAATCCATCCACCCTCCGCAACAGTTTGCCGGGGTGGACAAATCAAAATCTACTTCAGCTCACAAAAGAGCGAAATGCCTAGTCGAAAATATCACTAGGATCCATTCTCAAACAGTCTCCTGCCAGTAAGGACGTGGTACGTGTCCTCTAACCGGCGGTCTGTCGCCAAATGGCCACCGCAGGATAAACGGTTACGACGACCCGGGGCCCTCTGAACCGCGTGATTTTGCCGTCAAATGGCACCATGATATACCGGTTATGGCCAGAGCCAATACGCTCCTTATTGGCATCAAATCTTTGAGATATGAATCAATAGGATATGATTGATAAGGCACAAAGCCCTCTGTAAGCTAAGGTGGATTCAAATTTGTCCCCTTAGGCAAATATCCAACCCAGGTCTACAAGGTCCCCTTGGACGAAGCAACCCATGGCTGCCGACAAGGATCCTTCTGTCAGGTTGGGTCGACTACCTCCTCTGACTAAGTAGACCAGGGACCACGATGGCCCGGGACGACGGAACCATGGGATCTTGATCGGGCCCATCATCCATTCCCCCACCATCCACTTTAAGTGCAAGATGATGCAAATTTCTATTTTTAAATATTCAATTCTCCAACCATTTTCCAAACTCAAATCTCAAATCCAAATCCAATTCTCCAAATTCCAAACTCTCAAACTCATTGCTGCTACTATATGCCAGATAACACGTATTTCTATACGTATCTGATCGATGACTAGCCTTAATCGAAAGTTCTCTCTCGTGATCGGGAGGGGTAATTAACTATAGGGGCTTGCGCCTATAGGAAACCAGAACTCAGATCATAAAGTCCTCACAAAATGAGGGCGAAATCTCTAGGTAGTGTCTTATTTACAAACCCATCTGCCTTCCAAAATTTACCCCGGAACTTAGTTCGTTAAAACTCCCTCGCCGAATAAGAAAAGCGAGTGGAGGCCGGGGCCGAATTTTCGGAGCCCACAATTAGGTGCTGGAGCGGTGAGTTGTATAGGGATAGCGTTGTGGACAGATTGTTGTATGCTAGTAGCGGGGACAAGGAGGAGAGGTGGTGTGAATGTTTGTGAGAGTTGAGACGGTGGTGGTTGTGAAGCTTTGTTGGTATATGGAAAATATTCTCATTGAAGATTACATGAGGCAATGTATAAATTTTGTTGGTTTGGGGATCGAAACAACGGTATCCTTTTTGAGACGTGGCGTATCCTACGAAGACGCACGGAATTGAGAGAGCGGAAAGTTTGTTAGCTGTATACGGTTTGAGCCATGGGTAGCAGAGGCATCCAAAGACTCGAACGTGATTGTAGTTAGGTTGTTTGCCATAGAGGAGTTCGTAGGGTGATTTATTCTGGGTATTTGGTGACGGTAGGCAGTTGATGAGAAGATTTGCGGTATGGACCGTGTCTACCCAGAGATTTTGGGGTAGTGAAGCTTGAAGAAGAAGGGTGCGGGCCATTTCGATGAGATGTCTGTGTTTATGTTCGGCGACCCCGTTCTGATAAGGTGAATGAGGACAGGATGATTGATGAATTATACCATTGTGACGACAGTAAAATTTGAATTGGTTATTTATAAATTTGGTGCCGTTGTCTGTGCGTAAAATACGAATTTTCCGGTTAAATTGGTGGTCAATAAGAGCTTGAAACTCCATGAATTTACTGAAAAGTTCAGATTTTTGAGTTAGAGGAAATATCCAAGTGAATTTAGAGAAATTGTTTATAAATGAGATGTAGTAGCGAAATCCCTGAGTAGATACAATCTGAAACGGACCCCAGACGTCCGAGTGAACTAAAAGGAAAGGGGAATTAGTTACAGTAGTAGATTCTGATGTGGGTAATCTATGGCTTTTCGTCATTTTACAAGAATTACACATGATCGAAGATGTATGTATGTTGCTGTTGCGTTTACAGATTGCGGCCATGATTTGAGTGGAGGGGTGGCCTAAGCGACGATGCCAGAGGTCTGGGACGTGCTAAACGAAGAGGAGAGTGAGTTGATCTTTTTGTTTGGCCGAGATGTTCTTGATGTTGAGAGGGTAGAGGCCGTTAATAGATGGACCCATGAGAAGATTGCGGTGGGTCTTCTGATCATGTATTTCGTAGCCGTGAGAATGGAAAATGATGATACAATCGTTGTCTTGAGTGAGTTTGTGTACGAAGAGGAGATTGAAGGAAAGCTTGGGGACAAGATTGAGATTCTTGAGTTTGAGGCTACATGTAGGAGTGGGAAGAAGACCTTTACCCGTGGTATGGATTGGTAGTTGGTGGCCGTTTCCAAGAACAACTTGGATGGATCAGATTGTTGCACGTTGGTTGGATCTGAAGTTAAGTGAGTTGACGCTCCGCTGTCGAGGAACCAATCGGAGGGATTGGGTTGGGGCGGTGCGATAAAGAGAGATGGCATGGGTTCGGTGTTGTACTGGTCATCATGGCGATGTCAGCACTTGATGGCCGAGTGACCGAACTTGCCACAAATTTGGCAATTGATGGATGGACGATTTTGCTTGTTGTTGTAGTTTGAGTTGGATGTGTTCGGTTGGTGAGTGTTTGAGCGACCGCGAGGTTGGAGATTCCGACCGTGACCCCTGCCGCCACCAGCGGTTAGAGCCGTTTGATTTCCCGCTAAGTTGAGGGATTGGAGTTCTTTGGATATTTCGTGAGCAAGGTTTAGCTATTCACTGCAGAGAAGGGTGCATTCTCATCGAGACTGGCGGATCTAAGGTTCGTGCGAATTGCTATCTTGAAAGCTTGGTAAGTATTGGGTAGTCCGTTGAGTATATAATGTATGACGTCTTCGTCATCGACGGGTGCTCTAGCGGCAGCTAATGCATTGACCTTCGATTTGACGTCTAAGAGATATTTGGTCATGGATTTATCCTTCATGGATAAGGAATAGTTCGTTCTTGAGGTAAGCGATTCTTCATCGAGTGCAGGATTGGAGTCGGGTGTCAAGGGTGCTTCAGATTTCAGAGCAATGTTCGATAGAAAGAACGTATGGAAGAAGAGTAGAGGAGATGACGGAGTAGAGTGCCGCTGCGAGGTTTTGGTCGATCAGAATCCAGGTGGTGTGAGCTGAGTTCGGTGTTTGGGTTACAGTGCTGGATGTGATGAAGGGAGGCGGTCTGGTGATGCTGCCGGTCAAGAACCCTACGAAGCCATTTGCTCGAAATAGTTTGAGCACTTGGGATCGCTAGAGAGAATGGTTTTCGGCCGTGAGTGTTTGGGCGATGACGTTCTTGATACTGTCATCAAGAACTTGAGGGAGGGTATTTCTGGTGAAGAGAAGCCGCCGTCGTTGTTGGAGAGGTTCTCTTGAAGCGGTGAGGAGGTATTGGTGGAGGCCATGGAGGACGAGGTTGTCATCGAGGTAGGACGGAGGAGTGAACCAGAACTTCTGATACCATGTAGAATAAGAAGAGAGGTGTCTCGGAGAGGGCTAGCAACGCCCAGGAGGAAAACAGAGGATAGGGAAAAGAACAAAGTAATAATCCATTCATTTCATCTATAGATTACAGGAGTATATAAAGACACAATGGGTAAAGAAAGTACAGTCAAGAAAAGTCCATCCTAGGCTAACGGTACAGAGATAAAGCCAATCCTAGCTTGCCAAGTGTACTGTTGGCTAACACTTTCAAACAACCAAACCTCCATCCCTCTCTTGTTCGTCCTCCAGCAATAGCCTGACGTCAACCTTCGTTCTTAGTCGATCGAAGATCAATATCACCGATAGGGCACCTCCACTGTGCCGATCGGTCCAGTACATAGGCCTTATGTGTGTCTCCCTCCAGTGTGCCAGTCGCAGCTCTTGACACTCCACCTAGTCGACCGAACCAACTTCCTCAAACCATATACCTTTGATCCCGTCACCTGCTCAAAACTCTAACCGCCAGACACCACATCACCTTCGACCCATGTTCCAACCCCAGGTTACCGATGCACTTGTTCGTCCCTACTCGTTAATCCCGGTCAAATCCGCCTTCATTGTGCCTATCGAAGACCCCGTTGCCAGTTCTGATCTTCACCTACTCGATTTCCCCCTTCGGTCGAGCGAACCAGCTCACAGCTTTGCCCTGTTCGGACCTCCCAACTCTCTGTTGTGTCCGTTCGTCACTTGCCAGGTAGCCGACTTCATGCAAGCCGACGTGCTCTCAGACCTTTCAGCACGTTCAATTCCATCAGATCTGGTGATCGACTATGATCCACATAGCAGAATCCCTTCTAACTCCTCATTCCCAACTCCTCTCTACCTTCTGCCGATCTTTCCTCACGATCGTACCCGCCTCTTCATTAGCTACGGGAGACCACCGCTGCACGTGAAGCCTCCGCCCCAGCACCTAGCTAGTCGCACTCTACTTCCTTAATCGAACCCCTATTCTACCCAAATATCCCAACTCCTCTACCAATTCAGTCACTAAACTCAACCGATTTCACCTTATTTCTCTGATTTTATTGTACCTGCAAGCCGGCGTCGAGACAACCAGAGGTAAAATTCCTTTTCTGTACATGTTAAGTTTTTATTAGCATTAATTTATTATTATTATTACTACTACTTATTATTATTAATTCTTAGTATTAATAATAGTATTATCATATTTATTTTTATTATTATTATGTAAAAAAAGGTGAGGGGAAGAGTTATAAAAAAAAGAGAAAATAAAAAAAGAATAAAATAAAAAAAATAAAAAAGAGGAAAATAAAATAACATATTATCGCAGACATTGCTGCCGCTGACCTGATCGCGAACGTATAACCCAAATCCTGTCCTCGACAATTGCAACGCGGTGAGCAACCACCCATGAGCGTTTTTCTTAGCGCGATGGGACGAAACTCGTTGCGGTGCTTACGACGAGGCAGGTAAGCCTTGTGCATGCTTTTCTTAGCATGACAGGGCAAAACTTAAGTACCTGTGTACGTGCTTCAGTGCCTACGGGGAAAAAAACTGTGCATTTTTAAATAGGTACCCTTGAAGACCTATGCACGATTTCTTTGCATGGTGGGATTGAAGACTATGGCCACAGTCTCATTTGACACCGACCGTGCACGTCTTTCTTGACGTGGCGAGAAGGCTAAGACTTCCCCTAATAGGGGATATGTCAGGATGCTGCCGAAATTCAAACTGAAAATGCACAAAAATTGAATGAACAACAGGAGACCTAACTCAAACTGAATGACAGGGAACATGACAATGCAAACATAACAGCAGGGAACTGGACCCTAAGCTTTTAAAATGCACAATTAAATTAAAAATGACAATACTAAATGATAATCTGAATCATTTAAGTACATGAATGAACAAGTAGGGGACTTGTGTTAAACAAAACTCCAAAGAAATGATTGAAAAACAATCGAGGATATGTACTCTAATTGCAAGCAAACACATGAACTTCCTACAGCTGACGCTAATCAAATACACCAACTCTCAACAAGTCTAAGAGATTGGCAGGTGATAAATGCAATGTCCTGTCAACCTAGAGATATCCCAGGAGCTCAAAGCAAATGCACTTTATATGCAATTAAAGTAGCCTGATTGCAAAGAACATGTTACCAAGTACTAGGTATTCTATGGTTATTTGCTATCTGCCACAAAAATTGAAGGATCTAAAAAAAAAAGACATTTATGACTTCTTATTGATTATTATATAAATAGCAATTAGGTAGGCATGCCATTAAAAGAAACAAAAAATATATTGGACCAAGATAAGATAAAGCAAAGCTAGTAATGTGTACCCCGAGTGCAACCTATCAACATTAGGAGACCATCGATGTCCATAATGCCAAAATAGTCAAGGCGAATAATAAAGTTATATTTGGAATCTAATGGATTTGGGAGAATGCAGAAAAACTTTCTTTTTTATTAATGCCTCTACTAGTAAACACCAAATGAAACATTTATCACTTAACTTGAAATGCTTAGATTGCATTTTACTAGCGTTCTTTCATTCCTGTGCTTTGCCACTTCGCTTTATCATTCCAATTTTCATCCTGAACAGATACATCTGCTCCTTGATCTGAACACCTTTTTGTTTTGACTCTTCTGAGCTGCTCTTCTTTTTTTTGCAAGAGTTACATCCCTACTTGGTTGGTGCTCTTTTTATTTGGTCTGCTCGTCTTTTGCCATTTCATTGCTGTTGTTGGTGTTGACTTGTAACCTTTCACTCCAAGTTTTGTATGCTCAGGTCGCTCTAAATTTTTAACCTTTGTAATTTTTTTTTTATTTTGCATTTAGTCAAATTGAGCTTTCGCTCACACTTCTCCAAAAAAATGTTATGTTCATTTTATCGTAAAATTGAGCTGTGGCTCTCACTCTCCCAAAAAATTTTAAAAAATAGTTAGGCTTCGTTTAGGATAACATCCTTACTAATTTCTAAAGCAGCTTTTTAATACAAAATTTTCGAGTTCATAAAAGTTTTATAGTAAAAAGTTGTTTTAGGAAGCATTAAGAAAATTGTTTCAAACGAAATCTCTGACATCTTTAGTTACCCAAAGCACATATTTATCTGCAGGTGGACTAGATGAACCTATATACAGACCTTACATCGCAAGAGACTGGCGATTTGGGCACTACGAAATGGATGGATTGCAGGATCCAGTAAGCAGATTGTGGAGGTCAATCACAGCACCAATAACAAGAAAGAAGAAGAAAGCAAGCGTACTTGAAGAAGATGATTTGGAGTATCAAGACTGCAATAAACTATCAAACTTCATTACTTGAATGCTAATCGCTTGTATCCCTTCAGCCATGGAGAGTATCTTGTAGCACAGTTTAGCGATCTGGTAGACAAAAAAATTGTCCTTTTTAAGCTTTTTCCTTTTTTACTGCGGTCTTTATGGAATTGGTGAACGTAATTTTATGGCTTAGTTTCCATTATTTGTTGCATTGTATTATATGGTACAGTTTCTCTGTTTAGTAGAAACATTTGGCTTCTGTTAAACTTGGACTGTACAAGACTGGTTGGATCCCTGGAAAAGTCTTTTGTTTGTTTGTGAGTGCGGATGGAGCTGTGACTCTTTGGTTGAAGAAAAAAATTTCATCCCAAGCGATTTGGGCTAAAAACTGCCAAAAAAAAAAAGTTTGTAAGTAGGTTGTATCAACTAGATGATGTATCTTTCTTTTACATGAGAAATTATTCTGTGCGGTCACCGGATAACGACCAGAGACAAATCAAGATGCGTCGTGTCATTTTTTTACTATGTATCGGTGTTGTGTATTGATTGATGTGGTGCATTCTGATTCGACTATGAACCGTTCGGTGACTACACAGAATAATTTCTCATGTTACAGGCATTGTCTTATTTATAGTCATTCACTTGCATGATGGTTACCCATAGATATATAGACTGACGGATTCTCTTTGTTATTACTATTACATGACTTTTTTTATAGGCCTTTATGTTGTAATAGTTTTATATATAGCTGACAATATATTTTAGTTCATGGAATAACTAAAAATAAATAAAATAAAATTACATTTATAGTTTTTTCTTCTATATTATAACTTTTTTGTGTGATTTTTATTTTTTATAAATATATTGATCCTCATAAAATAAAAAGTTTTTAGAGACAATTTTGATTACTACATAAACAAATCATTATGAATGACTGTGCGTACATCTTTTCATTGCCCATAAAAGATCTATTTTTCATAAAATTTTCCAATCATCTTTCAGCTATTAAAAATCAGTTCCGACTACTTCAATTACTTTCTTGCTTTTGAACAATGATCCTTCAAATATTACTCTTAACACCACTATTGAAGGCTTGAGATATCAACTTAACACTTGCTATTCTTTTTGGGTATCTTGGATTATCCCAAGAGCCAAATTAGAACGGCTTTCTAAGGGTTAAGATGAACTCGAGTTTTTTTTTTTTTTTTTAAATGAAAATTTTAATTTTAGGAAAACTACAATCATATCAAAAGGATTACCACTTATTCGGGGAACTTATCTCCAAATGAGATTTCTAATATTATCACTTCTTATTTGTATGAGCTTTTTAACACTCCTATGCTCCCGCAATTATTACGTCCGGTGAAATCCGAACGTATCCGAATGTATACCGAGCAATATCGAGTCCTCAATGCCAAGTTTTAGGTGATGTGGCGTGTGGTTATTGGTTTTTAACACTCCTATTTATTTTTATGAGCTTTTTAACACTCCTAAGCTCACCTAGGATAGACAATAGGGAGATTTACATATATACCATCTTATACTATTCTATTTACATATTTAACACCTAAAACTTTAATATTACATACATACTACCCATAGTTCATTTTCATATTAAATATGAGTGGTAGAAATGAAATATATGAGTGGTATGAAAGAAATATAAGTGGTGTATTTGATATTAAAATAATATAGAGTGGTATGCATGTAATATTAAAATTTTAGGTGTTAGATATGTAAATAGGATGTTATATAGTGGTATGTATGTAAATTTCATTATTCTATAAGTATCTGGCTGATTGGAAGGATGATTCATTCCTCTTTTCGATTGAGGCATGGATGCCGTCTATCTCCATACCTACTCTGCATCATGGATTGCTTATCTAATCTTTTTTAAATGTCATTTGGCATCATACATATATTAGTATAATTTGGATGGCTATAATTTTTTTTTTTCACCTTTTTTATGTAGATAATCTCTTAATTTTTTTTTTATAGATTTAACTCTATCAATGATGTGTCTCTCATAATATCCTCAAGAAATTTGGGTAGCATTCTAGATAACATATTAATTAAAGAAAAAGTTCTATATGCTTTTCTCCCTCCACACACCAAACTCTTTGGATCATTGTAATATCCTAAATGTTAACGTGGTTGATGCTTCTATCAATTATATATGCATTCCAATCTCCCCTAAAAGGTTTCATGTAAGTGATTTCCAAGCTCTAAAGCATAATGTTAGCATTTTTTATGGATGGAAAACAAAATTGCCTACATTTGTTAGGAAGACTCCAATTTGTAAAATGCAGTATCTTTATAACACCCCACAATACCTCTTAATAGTATTGAGAGTATTACTAACATAAACTTGATATTTTCATCATCCATCATGGAAATGATTTGCAACAACTGAATATTGTTATATAAGATCCAAAATTATCATTTATCTCATCAAACTAAAGCATCTAATAATTTAAATTTTTAATAAATATGTAGTTATAATGGCACTAAGGAATCCAAATAAATCTAAAGTAATACGACATTTAACTGCTTACTAATCTTAGATGTAGGCTTCACAAATAATATAAGTACTATGATAAAATAAAAAATAATTTGTAATTTAATCTGTAACAATCTTTTCCTTTCCATTTTCTATAACAATAGCTAGTAAGAAAAATACTGGCGAGCTATGTGGCTCAATAAACTTTACATATGAAATAACAATTAACTTACAAAAATTTTAATAAATTTGAGCATTGAAATAACACACTCTTACTTATGAAACATTATAAAAATTATAATTAACATTAGCATTTAATTCTTGCGAAGTTTACAATGAATACCAAAGTTAGTATATAAAAGTTTTGGTTACACTTTCATAACAAAATTTAATGGAAATCAGGTAAAATTGGCATTGTCATCATTGAATTACTTAAAGGTCCATTTTGCCTCTCAAGGGGTCCCTTTTGCCCTATCTACTTAGCATGTATAATATTCTGGGGTTCCTTTTGCCCCACTTACAATGTAGTCTCTTATACGGGATCCCTTTTGTCCCAACTATACTGATAAGTCATACATTATATATAACCAAATTTTACACTAAATTAATATTTACTAAGCTTCACATAATCAGAATTCTTACTTTTCACATGTCTTCATAATATTACCTTTGATATACCATTGGTATAAAGAAATAAGTATGCCAAAGGTTAAAATATCACTTCATTTCCAGACATTTCCAACTAGGGAAATCATTAAATACTCATTTTTTTATTTTACTCTTAATCTTATTCATTCAAATTTGCATCTGATGATATCTCATACAAGAATAATTAGTCATTATATGAAAATATTCAAGATCATCTACTTTAAAAATCAGCTTTCTATATTATCATGAAAAGCAATGTACATGTTAACAATGATAAATCATACTCTTTTATTTAAAACTTTGCATCACTACCTCATTGCCGAGGTATCTCCTTAAATTCTCTACTTTGCATTCTTCTACGATTATAAGTCACCTCGAAGCTTTCTTTGCATATATGTATATGATGAATCCTAACATTACGATTGTCATACACTTCTTTAGAGCTTTAACGAATTTATATGATATAAAAAAAATGATAATGATCACAATTCTTACCTTTATTCGAATATTCTTATCTTTTGCTATTTCTCTAAACTTCATTTTGATTCTTATTCCTCCAAATCCTTCCAAAGTTTATTGAGCTATTTTCAAATCAGTTTACATACATATCAAACTATAATTCATCATATCCATCTAAATCAAACATAGAAATCTTTGTAACGGATTTCTAATAACTAGATTTCCACTTACCTGAACTGTTGACTTTTTTTTTTTTTAGAAAATCCTTCAACACTAACCAAGCTATAGAACTTTTAGCCGCAATTTGCTATAGGAATCAAGAAATTTTCCCAGTAAAATCTCCGTGTTACCTCCTAAAACTGTCAGTGCCTAACCAAGCTATAGAACTTTTAGCCTCCGCCTGTATGCCTCCGAACAGATCAAACAGGGATTTTTGCACTGCCGAAATCTTCAATTCTCCTATTTTTCTCTCTGTGGCTTGCGTTAACTGCTGCTCCTTATCCATGCAGCCGAATTTTCTCTAAAGGAAATTTTGTCGATTGCTGCTTGTAACCGAAACCAAATGGAGTAAAGAGGGCCACAAGCTAACAGCTCTTCACAACCCTTGAAAGCATCTAATCATTCATTCATAATTAAATACTTATATAAAATATCACAATTTCATTAAAAGAAATTTTATTTGCCTGCCATATTGGATATTATAAATCTTCTCTCATTAATAGAATTTCATCCCTGAAATTCAACTTTTTAAATATCTTCAAAGATATGAGGAAACTTCTATCTCATGTCAGCCTCTTTTTTTCATGTAACATTCTACACTGATATGTGCTTCTATTTTACTTTTATGAAATGAATCATCTTGCTTCTCAAATTACGAATATCCATTTTCAAAATCATTTCATGTTCTTCAATATAGGTCAAATTCTTCTAAAGTTCAATATCATTCAGAGGAACCTTTTGACCTTCATCTGTAATACACTTTCTGAGCATTGATACATGAAAAATATCGTGTATATCAGATATATCTGTAGGTAGAGCCAATTTGTAAGCTACTTATCTCATATAAAGCTTCATATGGAGCCATCTTGGTATTAAATTGGTAGCTATTATTGTAAGCGAACTCAATCAATGGAATATGGTCTTCCCAACTACCTCCAAAATCTTGAATATACAATCTTAACAAATCTTCCAGTACTTGAATTAATATTTCTAATTGATCATTTGTCTGTGGATAAAATGTAGTACTAAACTTCAATTTTGTGCCCAAACTTTCATGTGTACTCTTCTATAATTTAAAAGTAAAACGTTTATCTCTATTCGATACAATAGCCTTAGGGATCCCATGTAACATGATGATTTCCCTTACAAATAGCTTAGTCAATTATTCTACTAAATCAATATGATGAATAAGTAAAAAATGTGCTGAATTTGTTAGACTATCAATCACAACCCATATACTATCATGTCAGTTCTATGACCTGGGAGATCCTATAACAAAATCCATAGCTATGCATTCCCACTTCCATTCTAGAATTTGTAGAGATTCTAGCATGCCATTGGGTTTCTGATGCTCGGTTTTAACAACTTGACACTTTTCACATTTGGCCACATAATCTGCCACATATCTTTTCATTACTGGCCACCAAAATAAGGTCTTTAAATCATTACACATCTTCATGTTTTATGGATGGATTGAATAACCCGACTTATGAGATTCATATAAAAATTGATGAATCAAATAATATTTCTTTGGTATCCACAAATGCCCATTACTCATGATTCTTCCATGATCATCTAAACTGAGATCCTTTTTTTATCCTAATTTTCCTTGCTCCATAAGCTTATGATGTTCAGTATTATTCTTCTAAGCTTCATTGATTTTTTTTTTAATGAAGGATGAGTTGTAATCTGATTAAGGCCAACTAAAATTTTTTCTCCTTGTATTCTAACTTTTAATTATAAGTCTTACATTTCTTTAATTAATCTTTCTTCTATACTCAACATATTCAACTGTGTTTTAGATTTTCTACATAATGTATCAGCTACAATGACATTAATTAACTTTACTTGGATAGTACTGGATATTAAGATCATAATCTTTTATTAACTCCAACAATCTTCTATGTCTCAAATTTAATTCCTTCTAAGTAAAAATTTATTTCAAGCTTTTGTGATATGAACAAATCTCATATCTCACCCCATATAAGTAGTGTCTCGAAAATGTTAATGCAAATACCACGACAGCTAATTCTGAATCATGTGTTGGAGTTGATAAAAGATCGTATTTTAATCAATGTGATACTCAGACCCTTGGTTGCCTGAAGGCCATCCAAAGGGTCAGCCTGCGTTGGAGTCTCATCATTGTCCAAGGCGCAGTATAAGCACACAGCAGACAAAAACTAATTAACGTGACGAGCCTTGGGACAAAGCAAAATTGTTGCAAGAGAGGCAAGGGGAAAACAAGAGTTGAACTGAAAGCCAGTAATCCATAGTATAAAAAACGCCCATCGGAACATCTGCTATATCAGATTCAGGAGATTGTTGTGATTTTTCCACTTCAATACTTTTTCAAACACAGCCTTTTTAATGCAATGAGAAGTGGTAATGTTGTTATTATAATTGTTCCCAAACCTCTTATTATTCCTCTCTCTCTATAAGAAGCAAATGCAACAACAAGAAATAAGAAGATAAAGATTTTTAACCGGCTATGAAACTCCAATATCAATCCATTCAAGAAGCTGCAGTATATTTGGCCGCAAAAGAAGGTGTTTGGAATTAGGCATTAGATACAAAAGGATATCATAAGAGTATGAACATTCAAAGTATAAGTGGTTTATGCTTTCGGCATGGACATGGCATAGGCTACAGGTGATAGGTACCAAAATATTTCTTTTATGCAAAGCTTCAGCCTTTTTCATACCCCCAACGATGGCCAACCAAGTGGAAGATGAAAATCTTAGTGCATACTTATCATGCCAAACCAAGTTAAACCAGGGACAACTTGTCAAATTTGAGTAATACTCGTTTAAGTAGTAAGCAAAATAGCTCTTTTTTTTATTCGCCCAAATAATACAGGTATTAGGATGATCTGCAATATGAATACCATGAATTGTGTTACTGATAGGGGTAGGGAGAGATGCTGGAAGAGCCCAGTAATTACTAGAAATGAGCTCCCTAATTAAGCTGTTAGGCTTGGTGACTTGCAGTAAGAAATGACCATCCAAAAATTTCTCAAGCTTTCCATTATGACACCAGTGATCCCAATGCACAGAAATAGGCGCATTAGGAGTAATTCTAAGAAAAAATTTACCCTTAGCAACCGCAGCTGTCTTGTAAACTGCTTTCCAAAAAGAGGTGGCATAAGAAGGAACAGGGCACCAAGTGGAGATGTATCTGATAGATAACCAATTAGAAAAAGGAGATACTGAGTTGTACATTCTAGTGATAACTGAGCAGTTAAAAGCGAATTGGATGGCAGGAAAAGAGGGCAAACCCAAACCCCCGTACTACTTGGGCTTGCAAACCTAATCCCAAGAAATCATATGCAATTTTTTACTAGCCACAGAGTCCTCAAAGAACAAAAATTTGGAGCAAACTTTTTTGAAGTGTTTTATAATATATATAGGCAATATTGCACCACGAATCCAGTAAGCGATAGAATTAAGGATGGTGAATTTCTGGAATTGCAAATGACCATCAAAAGATAAAAGGTTAGCTTTCCAGCCAGATAACTTTTTGGAAATGCTATCTGAGAAAGGCTAAAAGTCAACGGCTTTGAGACGTTTGAAGGACAGCGAGATACCCAAATATACAATCTTTAGACTGGTGTTATGAATAGAGATAGCACGACATAGGTCTTCCTGATTATTCACATTCCTAGGAAACATAATATAACTTTTGTCTAAATTAATATGGAGCCCAGAAGCATTAGCAAAAGTAGTAAGGATATTTATGGGATTTTTGCAATTCTCTAAAGTGGCCTCTCCAAAAATAAGCATGTCGTTAGCATAAAGAAGATGAGACAAAGTAAAGTCTTCCAACTTAATCCCTTTAAATCCTTCATGATCAAGGAGGGTGGAGAAGGCATCCATTACTAGACAGAAGAGGAAAGGGCTGAGTGGGCAACCTTGTCTCAAACCAGTCGAAGAGGTGAAATATCTCTCAAGGGCACCATTGATCATGATAGAAAAATTCACATCAGTAATACAAGATTGATCCAACTCACAAAAATGCTGGGCAAGCCTTTCTGAATCATTCTAGTGAGAAGGAACTCTTTGGAGACTGTGTCAAATGCTTTGTGGATATCAAGTTTGTCACAAAAGTACTTGGTTCCGCCCCTTTTCTTAGCAAGAGTAAGGAATTCATTAGCAAGAAAAATATTATCAGTTGACACTCTGGATTTGACAAAGCCTGATTGATTAAGTTTTGACAATCGAGGGCATGATAGGTAGAAGCCTATTAGCAATGATCTTAGCAATGATTTTGTAAAGAGTATTGCACAGAGCAATAGGTCTAAAATCATAAATAGATTTAGCATTGTTATGCTTGGGAATGAGTGCTAAGGCAGTTGCTTTAACACCACTAAGAAGATAACCTTTAGAGAAAAAAGATTTAACTGCTTTGCAAACCTTAGGGCCAATGATGTGCCAACCAGTTTTATAGAAATAAAAATTAAAGCCATCCGGACCTGGAGCTTTGTTGGAAGAACCCGAGAAAAGAGCCTTTCTAATCTTAGCATCATGGACTGGTTGAGTAATAATAGCATAATGATGCTCAGAAAAAGCATCTCCAATCGAAAATAGATTAATATCCAAGTTAAAAGGAGGAGCAGGGTTATAAAGTACTTGAAAGTGTTGAATAATGTTTTTAATGACCTCACTTCTATCAGAGCTAGGATGAGAGGCAAGTAAGTTCACAACTACCTTACTATTACTTTGTTTGATTCTAATTTTGGAATAAAGGAATTTAAGGTCATCTTCACTGTACTTGAGCCAATTGACCTTTGCTCTTTGAATGACCCAAGAAGCAAGAATGCTAGAATATTCAGAAGCTTTTTGGTTAATATTTTTAGAGCATCTATGAGAGTAGCATCTTTTGGGATTTGATGTAACTTCTCCAAACAAAGTTTCTGCTTCTTATTAATTTCATCCATATAAGAGTTGATAATAGAGGAGTTAGCCCATTATTCCATCTTAATAGTAGTTTTGAGCTGTTTGAGGGTGTTCCAAAGAAAGGACAGTGGGTTGCCAGTGTTGTCCTTAGAGAAAGCATCGAGCAAGAGGGTCCAATATTTATCAAATTTAGTCCAGTAATTTTTGAAAAGAATTCTATGACAAGATTTGAGAACCACACTAGAATGTAAAATCAAGGGATAGTGATCCGAGCAAGAAGGACTTTGGAGGGAGCAATAAGAACTGGGGAATGCATTCAACCAAGCATTATTTACCAGAGCCATGTCGAGTTTAATATGAGTAGGGTTGTTAGAGCATTGATTGAACCATGTGAAGGCACAACCAATAGAGTGAAGATCCTTAAGTCAGTTGTCAAAAATCATGTTATTGAACTCTCCCAAAGCTCATTGGGAGAGAGGCGAGCCTCCCACATTTTCAGAAGCATACCGGCAATAGTTGAAGTCTCCCATAAGAATCCAAGGGACATCATGGGGGGGGGGGGTGCGGGGGGAGCAATTTGAGAAATGAGGGCCCAGAGATCTTTCCTTTCTGCAGAACTATTAGAGCATATATAACCGTTAACTGAAAAGAAAAGGTGGGACTAACTAAGAAAGAGCCTGAAATAAGTTGAGAGGAAAAATGAGGAGTAAAATTCATCCTGCTAGCATTCTATTTGATCCATATCCTCCTCGAAGAGGAAAATTCAAACTTGTTATAGTTATGTTCATTGGGAAAGGTAGAGTGGGCTATATCGAAGAAAGGGTTCTGGAGAGATGGAGTGTGAATTCGAGTCTCCAAAATGCACAGCATATCTAATTTAAATGATTCTGTCAGATGTTTGCAACACAGGACTTTGTCAGGGCGATTGAAACCCCTAGCATTCCAAGCTGATATGGACGATAAAAACATTAGGAGATGGGATTGCGTATGGGGTTTTTTGGCATGCTTACCCCTAGCAGATTTTTTGGCAACAACTGAGTAGGAGAGCTGTTGAGGAGCTTCCTTAGACTTTTTAGTTTTAGTAACCACATCATTACATATAGAAGAATCAGGTGGCTTATCTTGCTCCGACAAATATTCAAGTGCTTAAAACTTGTTAGGAGATAAAAATCCTGGAGGTGAGCCCGAATTATGGTTTGAGGAGGCACTGATTGAAGAGGAGGAAGTCTTTTCCATGGGTGAGTTGAGGTTGGGGATACTAGAGTACCCTGTTTCCATAGCACATAAAACAGTAGGATCGGGAGGGGGCATAGCTTGGACAGATTCAGGTTGAGGCATATTTTGATTATTTGGGTGATCAATAGGTAAATTGCTGGTGGGATGATGTGGAGGAGCAAAATGAGGTTGGTAAAGGAGCGGCTGCCCAATAGAGTTGTAAGCATCAACATTATTTGGATTAGGGACGGCCGAAAGTGGGTTGGGGACAATTGGTGGGGAATCCCTTACAGGTTTAGAGATAGATGTGAAAGAAGGTTGATTGACATTTCTGTTAGGCTTGGAAGAAGGATGTCGTTTCCTCCAGTTATGGCTATAGCTTCTGCCTCTCGAATGAGGAACATTCGGGGCAGCGGGATTAAAATCACCTGACTCTTCAGTATGTGGTTTAGAGGGACATAGAGAAGTATATTGAACAAGTGACTAACAGTGGTCATATGGTGTGGGCCTCCATTCGTACTGGACATTAAGTCCGATAACATCCCCATCCAGAGAAACAAAGATTTCGTCTGGATATGTCGCATTGCTATCCACCAGCACACAGACCCTGACAAAGATGAGGCGGGTCTTTTTAGTCATGAGAGGGTCGACAGCAAGAGGAACTCCTACTTTGCTTGCAATCCTTGAGATTCCCTCAGAATTCCAACAAGCAAGTGGAAGATCATGGATTTTTATCCAAATAGGAATAGTAGAAAATTTTTTCCTCTTTTGTTTGAACTTTGGATGTCATTTTTGCAATATAAATGGTTTGCCTAGCAAGAACCAGACATCTCTGGACTAGACAAGATCCAGATCTTCTTTGCATGCAAACTTAAACAAGAAGAAACCATCACTGAGGGAGGGATAACATCTGCAACGCACCTTTAAGACTCCATGTTTTCTTTATGGCTCCTAGCAAAGCTTCATAAAATGGTCTGAGACCAATAAAATACCTGACCAGAAAGAGATTCCAGTCATCTGCACCTTGAGTCAATTTCTCACCAAAGAAAGGGATGATTTCCAGTTCAAGAGGATAGTGAGAAAGTTGAAGGTCTGAAGAAGAGGATTCATTGGAGGCAAAGACTGATTTTCAATTATGTTCTGGTAGGGGAGGCACACCACCGGTAGACGACAGCGGAGGGAAGTCAGAGACTGAAAGCAGAGGATCCATGAGGATGAAGGGGAAGGGCCTCCGACAAAGCCAGAGGAGAAGGAAGGCAAAGCCGGAGGAGAAGGAAGTGGGGCGGCGCAAAGCAGCTGGAAGAGAAACCCTAACTTATTGACTTCTCTTTTTTTTCACAAACTTTTTTTGATGTGCTTGTGTCTGTAGGGTAGCGTATGAGGTTTTGACTATTAATCAAGAGATTTTAAGTTCGAAGTTTTCGTATGCTATGTGTGTGTGAGTTTGACTTTTTGAAGAATATTGGTTTTATTTTTCTAATTTTGGCTCAATCATTACATTGATAATTTTGATTGTATTTTTATTATTAAATATTTTAAAATATATATATTTATCTATGAAAAAAATGTCTAATTGAGCTTTACAAATTTAATTTTATGTTTAAAATAAATTAAATACAACTTTAAAATTTGCAAATTCTTAACATGAGAAAAACTCATAGCATGGAAGTTTATATTTATGGAACACTCCTTTCAGCTGTAATATATTTGAAATGTATCATAACAAAGACATATAGCTCATATTGATCTATTTGGTTGAGATATTAAGCTATCAACTAAGGCTTCGTTTGGGCAGCTTCCGCACTACTTTTTAAAATGGCTTTTAGAACAAAAATTTTAAATTCAAGAAATTTTTATAATAGAATGCTGTTTTACACTTTTACAAAGCAAAAAGAAAGCCATCTCAAACAAAGCCTAAGAGGTTTTTGATTCAAAGCTTGCGTATATGATGTGTGAATGAGTTTGACTGAATTGACTCAAAAGTATAAAAAAAAAATCATAACAAAGATAGAAAATAAATTATATAGATATTTTAATTACTATGCATATATATTTTAAAAACATTTAGTCAAATAAGCCCAAAATTCAGGTGGGGCTGAAATAAAAAGTATTCATAAGCTTTTGATCAGTTTCAAACAAAGCAAAAGTCACAAAGTAGCCTTTAAAGTCAGGGCTGGTGCACTTTGCTAATATTCTATTTGTTCCTCTTCTCAAATAATTCTCTACTTTTCTCTTGTTTCATCCTATGAGAATGAACTTCATTAAATCTGCCATGAAACCTTGTTCACATTTCTCCACGGCCATCATAATTCTTCTTTCTCTCTTCTGTATTCCAAGCAACAAAGCTCTGCAAGGAAGAACAGAAGATAAAGTTTCAGATTCACAAGACTCTGATAGAGTGTTAGAACTCCCTGGCCAGCCTCAAAATTTATTAATTTCTCAGTACTCTGGTCGATCATATTACAGTCAACATTGAAAGAGGAAGAGCTCTCTTCTACTGGTTCTTTGAAGCAGAAACACAGCCATCAAAGAAGCCCCTCCTCCTCTGGCTCAATGGAGGTTTCTATGCTTTTCATCTTTATCTTTCAAATGCAGCAGAAAACTTGAATCTTTCTTAAGTTTTTTTTTTTTTTCTTTTTTTTCAATCTTTGATTGTATTTTCCCTTTCTTTATAGGACCTGGGTGTTCATCTATTGGCTATGGAGCAGTAGTGGAGCTGGGTCCTTTGAGAATCAAGAGACATGGAGCAGGGCTTGAGTTCAATAAATATGCTTGGAATAAAGGTCTATTACATTCAATTCAATCCACATTTCCTCTCCATCTTCTTCTCCCTCTCTCTCTCTCTCTCTCTAAAAAGTCTGCTATTTAATGAACTTATTAATGTTACCTTGTGATCTTAAATGCAGAAGCAAATTTGTTATTTTTGGAATCTCCAGTTGGGGTTGGATTCTCCTACAGCAACACATCTTCTGACTTCAGTAGACTGGAAGATGGATTTGTTGGTAATCATTATGCTGCTATAAAGTAATTTATTTGGCTTATATTTGCAAATAAAAATAAGATCATTATCATTAATTAAGTTAATTAATTATTTGTAATCAGGTTTTTGAATCCTTCTTCCCATTATATTTTCTTGTAATTTTTTTTGAATTTGTAACACAGCTGAAGATGCTTACAACTTCTTAGTAAACTGGATGAGAAGATTTCCACAGTATCAGTCCCATGATTTTTACATAGCTGGAGAGAGTTATGCAGGTGAACTATATATTGAAGTTTATTGAAAATATTTATTTATTTTTTCATCAAAGATTTAGGTTGGGATTTTTTTTTTCTAAAATGAAATACAAAGTATGAGATCAAGATTGTGATGCATTTTAAAAAGGAATATTGAAAATGAAAATTTTTTTAGTTATAATGATTAAATTAAAAAAAATTATATTTAATGTTGAAAATGCAAAATATTTTTGCAAAACTATAAAAAAAAGATGAAAATGCAATTTGCAAAAAAAAAGCATAAAATATTTTATCGTTCAAGCTCCTTTTTAATTTACTCCTTATTAAATTGTTTTTCCTTATATAATTTTATATAATCCTCATTTTTTAAAATTTGTCCTCATTCCAAATAATATACTATTTTTAGAAAAAGATAACACTAAATTAAACGCACTGCTTTTTTATTTTAATAAACGTTTATTCTGATAACAATGCTATTGAGATAATATTAAATAACCCCTTACCAAACTTGACATATTATAATTTAAGTTTGACGACTTTTTTACTGCTTTCTAAAATAGCTTCTAATAAAAAAAAATTAACTAAAATATTTTGAACTAAAAAATTGCTTTAAAAAGCAGTAAGAAAGTCATTCCAAATAAAACCTTAAACATCTTTGCATAACTCATGCTTAGCAATTATAAAACTAAAGGATGGACCATAAATAACTTGTAAAAGTTATGATGATTCATGCTCATCTTTCTAAAAGGAATATGAACCGAATAATCTTTTCTTATTTTTATAGAACATAAAGAAGCTTTGATGGGAAAGCTATGAAAAGATGGACATGATTTTATTATTTCAGGAGCTATTAAAAAAATGCTAAAAGTTATTGGCATTTATTCAGTTGTATTTCTTAAATTTACCAAACAAATTCTGTTTTGCAGGACATTATGTACCTCAACTTGCTGAGGTTATCTATGAACACAACAAGGATCCAAAGAGCTTTCCTCATATTAACCTCCAAGGCTTCATGGTTGTATGCTCTTCCATGTCTTCTCATCCGGGCTACATATAAATAACTAAGGCTTCGTTTGGAACTGTTTTCTTATTGCTTCTTAAAATAATTTTTTAGTATAAAAATTATAATTATTGTACTAGAAAGCTGCTTTACAAAACAGTAAAAAAGTTTTTCCAAACAAAACCTAAATCTCTCTCTCTTTTCTCTCTCTCTTATATCTCAATCTTTTCTTGTTATGACCCTCAAAATCATGATGTGGTCCATTCATTCTCTTGAACATCATTAAAACCATAAATCATATATGATAATGTTTTTCCATTGAATGCTTTCAATTATATGAGAAGATAATTATAATTTTCTTTGTTGATTTGTTTTGTTTATACTATGTGAGCTTTAATATGCTTGTCAACCATTCTTATTTTCACATATGATGATATGAATAAGTTATCACTACGGTGGATAAAATGTTCTTGGCAAGTAATTTTCATAACATCGATGAGATTAAGGCTTCGTTTTGGATGACTTTCTTACTACTTCTTAAAGCAGCTTTTCAGTACAAAAATTAAAATTTTTTTACTAGAAAGTTGCTTTAACAAGCAGTAAGAAAGTCATCTCAAACGAAGCCTAAATGTTTCATTTTGAGTTGGAAGGTTGTATGAACGGTAGGTATAAAAGTAAAATTAAGAGGACAATGATCATTTTCTTACTAGGAGAAAGAAAAGTTTATTGCTCTCTCTCTCTCTATCTCTCTTTATATATATAATTTATTCATTTATTTATTTATTAGGCCATTATTTGTCTAATATTTTGTGCATCACAGGTTGGGAACCCTGAGACTGACAATTATTATGACTCCAAAGGATTGTTGGAGTATGCATGGAGCCACAGTGTGATATCAGACCAAGCATATGCTACTGTTAACAAGGCTTGCAACTTTAAGTTGTTATATTGGACTAATGAATGTATCAATGCAATGAACTTGATATACAATGAATACAATGAGATTGACATCTACAATATCTATGCACCAATGTGCATAGCTGTTGAAAACTCATCATTAAATGATGATTATAAACTAAATTTTCAAGATAAGGTACTTCATAATAGTTTAGATATTGATTAAGGCTTCGTTTCGAACAACTTCCTTACTATTTTTTAAAACAGCTTTCTATTATATTAAAATGTTGCTTTAAAAAACTGTAAGAAAGTTGTCCTAAACGAAGTCTAAATATGATCATAATTTTGGAACTTATCAAAATTTATGTATTTTGTGAATTGAGTTGCAGATGAATTTTAGGAAGAGGATAAGGATTCCATCAGGATATGATCCATGCTTCTCAAACTATGTGGAGAAGTACTTTAACAGGGCTGATGTGAAGAGATCACTGCATGTTACAAGGAAAGCTAATTTAAAATGGAAGGTTTGCAAGTTGAGTTTAATTTCTTCTTAAAGCATTTTAATTTTTGTCTTCATATTTTTGAATTTACAATGGTGTAGTGGTAAATGTTAAGAAAGTCATTTTATGATTCTTGAGTAAATCTAACCTTTTAATACTTTTTTCTCTGTTTGTTCAATGTAAATGTTTGCCAAAGATGGGACTCCTTTTTGTTTTTAATTTTCTTTTGTTCCTTTTGCATCACATCTTTATCTTTTGTTTTCTGGCAGTGATTCCATTCTGAATATCTATAACTTCACTGTCTTCTCTGTTCTTCCTATCTACTCCAAACTTATCAAGGCTGGATTAAGAATATGGATATACAGGTTTGGCCTAAATTTTAATAACACATCCTATTATATAATTTACATTGGTATTTTATTTTATTTTATTTTCCATTGATAGAACTGATAATGAGTCCAATCTCAGTAAAGTAGCCTGTCAAAATTAAAATTAAAGGTTTTGATTTCAGCTAAGGTGAATTCAAATCATCTAAAAAAGATCTAATGTCAATGCTAAACCATAAATTATTTGGTTTATATTTTTAATCATACATAATCTAATTAGCTAATCAAGATTATTCATCTTAAACTTTACCATTAAAATTAATATGACAATATTACACGAAATTTTTATCGTGCTTCACATTTATCAAACATAAAAAATAACACCCCAATGAATGAGCTAGAAAGTGAGATAGAATATCGAAGAAAAAATGTTGGTCGGTGAATATGTTGGTTCCATGACAGGGTTTCTTCTTATTAGTTGTTAAGAGGATCTTTATTACTTAACTATGATGCGCGGGATCTATTGGATGATAAATGCTCCACCAATTATTGTAGGTTGAAAAAATTGCTAAAGGCTGTTCAAGCCTTGCATTTCCTTTGTTTTTGTTCCTTGTGCCATCCTCTTCCTCCTATTCTTTTCATCCTACAATTTTATTTCATATACTTGCAAATCCTCCTAATATGTATTTATATTATACAACACTTTAATTTTTTATATTTCACTTAGTATCTAAATTACACTATATCATATACACCAAAAGATGCGGTTTACTTTGAATAAGTTAATATTGTTAATATTTTTATATGGTTTATAGATTTTGACATTATTTAAATAAATATAAAAACTTAGATGTGAGAATTTTTGTGACATGTATGCAAATCCTCCATTTTTGAAGTAGTAGGGAATACTAAAATATCTCTATTTCTCTGTTCTCAAAATTTTTTTTTTCAAACTGTATGATCCTCATTTGCCTTGCAAGAATGGCGTAGGCTTCATAGGTTTTCATATCAATGGAATATAGCAAATCTTTAAGTCATCTTCAGCATCCTTCACATCATTTTGATTTGCTTTCCTTCCAAATCTTTTTCCACTCCACTTCCCAACTTTATACGCATGACTCTTTGTTCCTGTTTGATACATCCCCACACAAAGCATACCATGATCAGATCAGAAAAAACAAAAAATAATAATCACATGTGTATTGATTGACTCAAAATTAACCTTACAGCTGTGATTTGGAGAAAATATATCACATATTTATACATTACTATTTTTTAATTGTGTTCAATTATTCTGAGTATTAAAAGATTCATGTTATGATTATTCGACAAGTTTTACACTTTCTGTCAACTACCTAACGCAATCCTTCACTTTTCTCATCCAGAACTTGGGACCTGACAACGGTAGTGTTAAGAAAGGTTGAGGTAGATCTAAAAAGACTTGGTTAGAAAATATTAGAAATGATAATTCTTTATTAGATTTAGGTGAGAATTTAACTCTTAAAAGAACACAATGAAAATAAGATTAATGTAGTTGACCCCACATAGTGAGATAAATGATTGTTATTATTGTTGTTCAATTATTCTTAATCACATACAAATACAATATATGTTTTTTATTTTTTAGACTTTTGAGTCAATTCAAATCAAATTTGCACACAAGTCACATATGTAAATTTAGAATCTAAAAATTTTTGGTTGATAGCCAAAACTTCAAATATGAGTTAATTTTAGAAATTTTGAAATCATATTTATATAAAATTTATATTTTGATATACAAAAAAAAAAAAAAAAAAAAAACTGTTTGACGCATGTGACTCTTTTTGTTGCTTTCTCCTTTTTGTTTTTTGGGGAGTCTCATTTTCTCATTCTCTCTCTGTCTCTTAACATTTGCAGTGGAGACACAGATGGCAGAGTTCCAGTTATTGGCTCCAGGTACTGTGTTGAGTCTCTAGGCTTGCCTCTCCTTTCCAACTGGCAGATATGGTACCATAACAAACAGGTAAAACAAAAACAAAAACAAGACTATTCTTTTTTGCTCTTCAAACCAAACAATTTTGTTTTTAACTGTTTTCACCCTCAAGAAAGTAAAAAAGTAAAAAATAAAATAAAATTTTAGTTCCTTTTCACCATGCTGGCCTGTAGGTTGGTGGAAGATTTGTGGAGTACCAAGGTCTGACAATGGTGACAATTAGGGGAGCAGGGCATCTTGTGCCACTGAACAAGCCTAAAGAGGCTCTGATGCTTGTCAAGTCTTTCCTTCTTGGCCAAAGCTTGCCAATTCAAAGGTGATCATGATTACTGTGATGCCATCAAGCCAAGCTCCTACCTTTGAGAATATATTGCAAAGAGTATAAATTAGAGATTTGTTATTAGTGATTAAAATTCTAAATTTTCATTACTTTGTTAGGTTTTATTGTGTTGTATTTATTCAGTCCTGGTTAATTTTGCTCCTATTTTTGTTGGTATAAAGCTAAAGATCAATCGTTAGTTTGTATCTTATTTAAATAATTTAGATTTTATTTGGAACAATTTTTTTACTATTTTTTAAAATCTTTTTTATTTGTGCTCTAGAAAAGTGCTTTAGAAAGTAGGAAAAAATTGTCCCAAATGATGTCTTAATCACTATTTACTCATTTATATAATTTTAAATAATTTTAATATATTAAAATAAGTTGATTTTAATGCTTAAATTTCATTAAATGTCAATATAATCAATAGAGAGCCATATTAATTAGGTGGACTCAAAATTTCATAAGTTTCCAAATAATTTATCTTTTGATGTGTGAAGCTCATGTAGAGGATTGCAAATGAAAATGTTCTCAAAAGTCAACTGGTTTAAAGAAGAATAAAATCAATAATGGTAAATACCAATAAGGAGTGAAGATTAAAAATAGGATTAAATAAGATCAAATAGCAAAGAAGAAAAAAATCCAAGATATCCTAACTCAAGGTCATCAAAGTATAAGCTCGAAATTTATTGACTATGAATAGAGCCTAATGGGCATATGTCAAATTAAATTTTGAAGGCAAGAACAAGAAATGATTAGTGCCAAGCCATCTTTTGGGGTCATTGAAAATATGATTATTTTTATTTATTTTTTACTTTTCATAGAAGTTATTGCTCTAAAATAGGGAATAAATGATTTACAAGAATCTCAAATCTTATATTATCTTACTTAACATGATGAGTACATTTCATAATCTCATGCTTCGATGGTATAGTTTATCTGGACGACCAAAATTAACTGCCTAAACCACATGAAGCTAAAAATTAATTGCTTCCTTGTTTTATATTGAATGCTCATGGATTGCTTTTCATAAAGGGATTTATTAAGATAACTACATAATATATTATTAATCTTCTTTTAAATTAACTAGTTCTAATGTTGACTAAGAATTTTATTTAAATCTTGACTTATAGGAGTGTTTAGTAATGAAAAGAATCTATCTTGTGCTTGGAAGACTTGGCTTTTCCTAAGAAGTCAGTTATGGCTGGTGTTACTTTAGTGCCAAAATGAACTAAAAGTTTATTGCATCTAAACTTTATTTATTTTCTTTATAATTCTTTATTTTTTATTATGTATATATAATAGAAGCCCATGTATACTTATTAAAACAAAATGAAACAAAAATTGAGTTCTTCCTAAAGCCCCCTCTTTTTCACTCTCCATAAGTTCTACCAAAAATCTTGTATGGAGAAAAAATATGGACCCTTCCTCATCATAATCGCTTACTTATATCCTTGAAAACACTCAAGAAAGTGGAGAATAGAAATGAGACCCCACCTTGCAAGAATGGCATGATAACAAGGATAAGCTATAATCTCTCTATTTGATCTCCTCTAGAAATCCTAGGATTATTTTTTACTTGAATTTCATCTCCTCATCTTTCAAATCTTTTAATTTCCACAGTATGTTGTCTTCAACATACAATGGATTTTCCTCTTAATCCTCCCAAAATTTGAATTACCTCCATCCTCCATGATTTGTGTACCCATCATCTTCGGTTATACCCGTAACCATCTAAGAAAACAAGAAAATTTCATTGTAAGTTGATTTAAGGGTGCCTTCTTCTCATTATTAGTATGTTGTTGGCCCTTATAGCAAAACATGCGTGAAAATGAGGGAAAATTGGTGATTTAAATGACACACATTGGGGTGCGGTGCTTCACTTGAAGGGCCAAATGATCTTCGATCGCTAAATGGATTGTACTGTTGCAATCAGAGCGTAGAATTCACCTAAGGGGGAGCCCCTCGGAAACGAAGCAGGTGAAAACAGTCAAAATCAGTGATCGACGCTCAAAATTGACACGTGACGTTGCCCAAACGGCATCCGACTGTAAAACGGACTTCGTCGTTGAGCTCAAAACATCGGCAATATCTAAAATCGAAAATAACATCGCTCAATAAAAATCACGCACACAAATCAACGTGAGTTCCAAGGCGACGACGACACACAAATCGAGACTGCGACACAAATTTTATAGTGCCCAAAACTCTGTTTAGTTCTTGAAATCTCTATTATTATTATTATCTATTTAACATAACAAAATTTTAATTTTAATTAAAAAAAATCAAAATCAAATCGAAATACATAGGCTTTGTCGAAAAATCCAGCAAATCCCTTTGTCGTAACTTCGTCGCATCTCCTCGTGAGATTTCTGCTTTGCTCTCCTCGATTAGGCACAGGCCTCGTAGTTAAAACAAGAAGAAACGACAACCTCCGATCTTCTTCGACTTCAATATCCCTCTAGCCTCTCAATTACAAACCAGCTGAATCCCTAACAGCTCTCTCTCCTTCAACCCACACCCCTCCTTGATTCGAACCCCTCTCAAGTCGCAAGGTATTTTC
The DNA here is from genome assembly GCA_019514585.1 of Dendrobium officinale. Lineage (NCBI taxonomy): Eukaryota > Viridiplantae > Streptophyta > Magnoliopsida > Asparagales > Orchidaceae > Dendrobium > Dendrobium officinale. The sequence continues at coordinate 52,865,279 of CM033684.1, forward strand.
TCTCTGCCTCTCCTCTTCATGCCAGAGGAAGCCCACATCTGCTACTTCAGTTAGCCCACTCAACTCCTCCTCCAACAGCCCCTTTAAATCAACCCATATTCACCTCACCAACAAAGCCCACTCAAACAGCCCATATACTCTACCCAAGCCCACTCCAACAAATAGCCCACAACAATCCCTCCTACTCAAGTAAATCCCTCCCACTTGCCACTTTCCTGCAACACCAAAACATCCCCACATGACTTGAGCTAAGCAACAAGGAACAGAATTTGAACAATCGCAGGGAGACAAACTTTAAATTCTAAAATGCCCAATGTCGCAGCGAACGACACTAGAAGATTTGTGATTTGCACAATGCTTCATTAGAATATTTACAGTAAATTCAAGCATCCACAAACTACAGCATATGAATCATCATGTACACCACACCTTGCCCACAGTCAACGTCAGTCAATTGCAAACAAGCACGCTAAGCCACCTATGAACAATGATACTGGATATGGTGTAAGCATGAACCAAGAGACCGCCATGGACATAAGCACTTACAGGCAATTGCAGGAGGCTTGTCATGCATACACCAATCTATCTATCGGTGATGATAAACAACATGTAATAAATGCCAGGGCACTCACATAGTTAGCAGCAATTTAATGTCAGGCAAACTTATTAATCCTCTATAAATAATTACGGTTGATATAGTCTATACAAAACCAGTGATGATAGATGTGCTGCAAGTATGGTAGATCCGTGTGAACCTAAATACATATGTAGTGTGATATTGGCAAGCCGGGATATAAGAGCTGCAATAAATGTAAGCACATGCTTATAATGACAGAATACTTCCTTCTGCGTAGTAGTCATAACTAGCAATATGCAACGAACACTATGTCATCCCTACAATCAACAACCATATAAAGGGAAGACAAATGCATTGATCCCTCGCAGGTAGAGTCGGTCGTTATATAGCGAATGTAAGTACATACAAACAGCTATAGAGGACCTCTTTCATGCAACAACAATGTTGATAGGGAGCTTCTTTATTAGAGCTAAAAGTTTTTGTTGATCAAGTACAAGTAAACCCTCCAATTGATAATTTTGGAGATTCTGATAGTGATAGTTGGAATAAAGAAGGGCCATACGATGTAAAGAGGAAATTCGTTGATATGTTATCAGAGAAAGGCCCCGACTGTGGCACTAAGCATGAAAATTGAATGATTCTTTAGAGTCAAATAATGATCACTGAAAAATGTCTCATCTCTTCTAAACACACCACTGGATTCGTAATATGTATAGAAAGAAAATAGAAGGCGCCTATCAATTCTAAAACAAAACCCTATATACCGGTCAATAGAGGTCATTTGCCCCCTTATACACTGAAATATGAATACCCGCATGAGCCTTGACGAGTGTGTTCTATGTATACACTGACATCTGAGAATACTCTACGGGTCAAACATGAATCCAAATTCACATGAATGGATGGGAGTCGATATGATTCGAACCATCAAATAAATATACGGTCGCAACATCGACCGGGATATTATTTTATACATTCATATTAGGCATCCAAGGCCTATAACAAAAAAAATCACTAATAAAGCCATAAAACTAGTGAGAAATTCGATCCTCTACTGACAAGTTAACAAAGTCGGCAAAGTTCAACTAATAAAATAAAATTTCTCAAGAAAACCCTGATGATGGATGTGTTGATAGAGAATCTCAACCGGAGGGGACCTAAAATATTAAAAAAAAAAACCTCCCAAATGCCCACTAAAAATTTCCAAATAATCACCCAAAATTAAAATATTTAAAACTAAATGAATCATCAAACACTTAAAACACAGTATGCATCCACCATTCGCAACAGTTTACTGGAGTGGATAAATTAAAAATCACTTCAGCTCACAAAGAGCTAATATCCGACCGAGAATATCATTAGGAATTATTCAAAATCCGTGAAGTGTGAAGTGTCCTCTAAACGATGGTTTCATTGCTAAATGATATAATATATAAACAATTCTGACCGATTGCATTTGACGGGGTGATTTTGCCGCTAAATGACACTATTATATTACGGTCATGGTTAGAGCTCGTATGTTCCCCAACTGCTTCAAATCCATTAGATATGAATCAATAAGATATAATTGATAGAGCACAAAGCCCTCTGTTAGTTAAGGTGGATTTAGATTTATCCCCTTAGAAAAATACTTACCCCAGCTCTACAAGATACCCTTAGATGAAGCAACCCATGGTTGCTGACAAGAATTGTTCAATCAGGTTGGGTTGACTACCACCTCTAACTAAGTAGACTAGAAACCATGATGACTCAGGATGAAGGAACCATGAGATTTTGATCAGGTCTATTATCACTCCCCCCACCACCCGCTTTAAGTGCAAGATGGTGAAATTTCTAATTTTAAATATTAAAATTTCAAATACCAAATTATGCTGCTACTATACGCCAAATGTTATGTATTTATGAATAATATGTATCTATTCGAAGACTAGCCTTAATTGAAAGTTCTCTCTCGTTATCAGGAGAGGTAATTAACTATAAGGGCTTGCTCCTATAGTAAATTTGAACTCATATCATAAAGTCCTCGCAAAATGAAGGCGAAATCTTTGGATGATATTTTATTCACAATTCAATCTACCTTCTGAAAATTTACCCCGAAACTTAAGCGTTAAAACTCTCCTCGACGACCCGAAAAAAAAAAAAAAAAGGTGTCGCACAGAGGACGGGGCGCGAATTTTTGGAGCCGACACATGTAACAAGCACGTGTTTTTTGCTACAAATATCATTACTATCAATAATAACCTTATCACCATATAACCACCACCTCCATTAGAATATCCAAATGACACCTCCATATATAAGCCTTCTTCCACCTTCTCTAAAGCCTTTATCCCCAGCCAAACCATTAATAAGTAGCCCCCATCAATCTCCTAGCCCCCACACAAGCTATTCATTTCCACAAAAATGTCTCATTGTGATTTACTTCAATATATAACTTATTTGCTTCTATAATAAAACAACAATCAAATTCTTATGTATTTCCCATATTATCCTTGTATTTAGTTTGTTATATTTTAACCCATCAAAACCAAATAAATTTCTTCATAAATTATTAAAATATTTCATAAAATTCAATTATACGGACTTTTACTATATGTCACAAAATGTTTATGCTTTTATATTGCTACCACTAAAATCGTGCCACATCTCTTTTTGCTTTATAAGATTTTGTTCTTCTTAATAACCATATACAATGAAATGATGAATAACACTATTTGGAACCAATGGTTCTGGAAACTTCTATAGGTGTGCAATCAATAAATAACTATCAAATTATAAGATCATATTTTTCAACCACATTTTACTAATTTTCAAAACTCTTTAATATAAGCATTTCCATTATTATAACTTTTCCCATAAATTATAAATTAAAAATCAAAACACAAACAAATTTATCCCATAATATTTACAGCAGGATACAAAAATCAGAAAAAAAATATATAGAACAAATAGACCGTCCAAGATCAAATTAGAGAATCAAACAGCAGAAATCAAAGATCTGGAAAATAAAAATGAATAAAGCAGAACAAACTGATATCATGCATGAAATAAAATAGCTACTGCTCAATGGTTTAAGCCATTAAATTTCACAAAGTCTTGAATATACTTATCTACGTACACTCCAGCGCTTGATGGTGCTGTTGATGGGCATGCAGTCTCCAACTCTTCCTTAATTAATCCTGCACTTGCACTGTCCCAAAGTTTTTCATTTGCTAGTCTTAACTGCTTCGGTCTTAGAACTAAAGTTGGCTTTCTTTGACTCCATTAAATTCCTATGTTTTCTACCAGCCTTGTGATTTTCTAACATAATGGAGCTATTACATTTCACTTTGCAGAGGCTGCACCAAAGCTTCTGTTGTTGCTTCTTTCCTTCTGAAAGTTTATTCTTCAAAGGCCCACCACCATCCAATGGTGGGCTCACATTCTGCTTAGATTGCAAGAGACCAGTCTTCTTGTTAGAGAGTAGCAAGGCTTCTTTTACTTTGTGCTTTCTACCTCGAAGATGATCTTTTAGGGCTTCCTCGCTAGAAGAACTTACCTTGCAGAGGGCACAACCCCATTGCTTCTTGGCCTGGATTATCCTCTTCGCACCAGATAATTTGCAGTTTGATGTTGTAGTCTGCAAGAAACATGTTAAATTTCTACACATAACAAAGCTCTGGAGAACACAGAGATACATAGTTGGCTTCTCACATGCGCTTCTTTAACCAAATAAGATGTTCTGATCGATTTTTATTACTAAAAGAAGCATGATGCCATTAAATAAGATGACCATAATAAAAAGAAATGGTCATGATAGATAGCTTGCTATGCCATAAACTATAACAAAGTTTAAAGGTTTTTCTATTAATACTAGTGTGGGCTCCGAAAATTCGACCCCGGCCTCCCCCTCTTGCTTTTTCTTCGTGAGAGTTTTAATGGATTAAGTTCCGAGATAAATTTCGAAAGGCAGATGGATTTGTAGATAAGACACTACCCAGAGATTTTGCCCTCATTTTGCGAGGACTTTATGATCTGAGTTCTGATATCCTAAGGTGCAAACCCCTATAGTTAATCACCCCTCCCGATCACGAGAGAGAACTTTTGATTAAAGCTAGTAGTCAATCAGATACGTAGAGAATACATGATATCTGGCATATAGTAGCAGCATGGTCTTGGGTATTGAAAGTTTTAAGGTTTGATATTTAAAATTGGAAATTTCACCGTCTTGCACTTAAAGCGGATGGTGGGGAATGGATGATGGACCCGATCAAGATCCATGGTTCCATCGTCCTGGGCCATCGTGGTCCTTAGCCTACTTAGTCATAGGAGGTAGTCGACCCAACCTGACAGAAGCCATTTGTTGCTTCGTCCAAGGGGACCTAGGATGAATGTTTGTCTAAGTGGACAAATTTAAATCGAACTAAGCTAACAGAGGACTTTATGCCCTATCGATTATATCATATTGATTCATATCTCAAGGATTTGATGTCACTAAAGAATGTATTGACTCTATCCATAACTGCTATCTTGTGGTGCCATTTGGTGGTAAAACCACTCGGTTCAGAGGGACCCGGGTCACAGGATAATCATTTGGCAGCAAAACCACCAATAAGAGGACACGTACCATATCCTTACTAGTAGGAAATTATCTGAGAGTGGATCTTTGTGATATTTTTGACTAGGCATTAGCTCTTTATGAGCTGAAGTGAATTTTAATTTGTTTGAGCGAACACGCATATCGGATACGCGTGTCCTATAAAAAAAAACGAAGTCGCAACTTGCCCTATTCATTCCAGCTATCTGCATTTGCGGTTTAAACATTTCGGCGAGCTAGGATTTTTGTTTCGGCGCATGTGTTCGTCTTTTTCGTTATAGTCGAAGGAGCAGCTCGATGACGTGAGCATAGAAGCGGACAGGATCATCCTTCGTCAACAAAGAGGCTTGACGATGCGAGCATTAAAGCTGACATAATCATTCTTTGTCTAAGGAGCGACTTGACGACGCGAACAGTGAAGGCGATGTGAGCAGTGAAGGTTCGTTTTCTTTGTTCTTCGTCGACGGAGAGACTCGGTACTAGGTACCGCGTGGTACAGAGCGATACTGGAACTCAATACTGCTTGGTACCGGAACTTTGTACCGCTCGGTACTGCTCGATACACCAGGTCAAACCCCGCCAGGGGGCAGCGCCCCCTTGGACCCCCAGCATAATTGCAACATATCTACAATTTTACATAAAAATTTTCATGTTTCAAATTCTTGTAATTTAATTTATGTCGATCTTTTGTAGAATTATGAGCTCTAGTGGTGTAGGAATTGGGTCTGATGATGGTCCATCATAGATTAATATTGAAGATAATAAACCTTTGTGGGGTTATGTGACAAAAATAAGTCAAACGTCAAAAGGGAGAGACAATATTGCATTTAAATTTAATTTTTGTAATGCCACATATAAAGGATCATATTATAGAGTGAAAGCTCATTTGTTGAAAATTAGCGATTATGAAATTAAAGTATGCCCGAAGAGAAGCTCATCACAAATGGCTGAATTATAAACAAAATAAGTGAAACTGAACAAAGGAGTAAAAAGAACTTCCAAAACATATTCAACTTCAAAGCACTCATGCTTCATATCCTTCATCATCTTCTTCAATTAGAAGTGATGATAATATTGTTAACAAAGGGCCTTTTCGGATGGAGGGATTTAAACCAAAAAGAAGAAAACATATTGTAGATAGTGCTTTGGAGAAAATATTTAATTTATAAATGAGAGAACTAGATGGGGAAATAGCTAGAATGTTTTATTCAGCTGTACTTCCTTTTAACCTAACAAGAAATCTACATTACAAGTATGTCTTTACCTACGCATGCAATAATAATCTTGCAGGATAGGTGCCATCAGGATATAATGTCATTAGAATGAAATTGTTGCAAAGAGAGAGGGATAATATTGAGAAGTTACTCGAGCCTACTAGAGGAGTTTGAAAGGAAAAAGGAGTTACTTTGGTTTGTGATGGGTGGACAGATCCATAGAGAAGACCACTTATCAACTTCATGGCGGTAACAAAGAGCTATCCTATGTTTATCAAAGCTGTAAACTGTGAATGATAGTACAATGATAAGTTCTTTATTTCTAATTTAATCAAAGAAGTTATCATGATGGTGGGGCCTTCAAACATCATTCAGGTCATTACCGATAATGCACCTGTTTGTAGAGCTACAGGTCTACTTGTAGAACAAGCCTATTCTCATATTTTTTGGACACCGTGTTGTACATACACTTAATCTTGCCTTGAAGAATATTTGTGCCACTAAGAATACCGAGGCAAATGAAATCACCTATAATGAATGTCATTAGATCATAGTGATTGCTAGAGATGCAGTTGTAGTTAGGAATTTTATTATGAATCACTTAATGAGACTTTCTATGTTCAATGATTTCTCTAATTTGAAGATGCTTGCAGTTGTTGAAACTCGTTTTGCCTCAGTTGTAGTGATGTTAAGAAGATTTAAAAAAATAAAAAATGCTTTTCAAGCTATGTTGATCAGTGACAAATGGTCCTGTTATAAGAAAGATGATGTTGGAAAGGCTAGGTATGTAAAGGAGAAGCTTTTAGATGATTTTTATAGTGGGATGAGATTGAATACATCATAAATTTCACAAATCCAATTTATGAGATATTGAGAGTAGCTGATACAGATAAGTCTTGTTCACATCACATTTATGAGATGTGGGATTCAATGCTAGCCAAAGTAAAAGAAATTATATATAGACATGAGAGAACGGCACTTCATTAAGACTAAAGCTTTTGGGATGTTATTTATGTTATTCTAGAAGATAGGTGGATCAAAAGTAATACACCTTTACATTGCTTGGCTCACTCACTAAATCCCAGGTAAATTTTAATTTTTTTATTATTAATTCACAATTTATTGTTTAGTAATTTCAACATTTTTTTATTATTTCATTATAATGTTATTTGAAGATATTCAACTAAAAAATGACTTCAAGAGGATCCTCAAATAATTTCTCACAGAAAGATTTAAAATTTCAAATATGAGGAGGAAGACATGTTTAAGACGTTATTTTACAAATGAGGATGAGAGAAGAAGTGTCAATATTGAGCTTGCTAAATTTTTTGGTTATTTAAAGGACTTTGGTGACCAAAAGTCATTGCGTGATAGGTGGAGAATTGATCCGAAAATGTGATGGATTATACATGGAGCTTCAGTACCTCTACTTCAAACAATCGCCATAAAATTGTTTAGCCAAGTTTCATTCTCATCTTATTGTGAAAGAAATTGGAGCACATACTCGTTCATCCAATCAATGAAAAAAAAAAAATTACTCCACAACGGGCTGAAGATTTAGTTTAAGTGCATACAAACCTTCGAATTCTCTCAAGGAAAACTTCAACTTATATGGAAGGAGACAACAGGATGTGGGACGTTGCTGGAGATGGATTTGAATCTCTTGATGATATGGGAATATTAGAAATTGCTAATATTTCACTTGATGAGCCTGATGTTGACCTCGTTTTTATCTTGATTTGCCCTCGAGCGCATTTGATCGAGTTGATCGGGCCTCGTCGAGCTCGACTCAACCCGGATCAGCATCGATTCGAGTTTGATTTTTTTTTTATTATTATTATTATTATTAACGAATTAATTTGAATTAACCGGAATTGAACCGGCTCGAACCCAAACTGACTCAAATTGAATCAAATTCAGACTCGAGTCTAACCTGGTCTTAGCCAATTTGACTTGATTCAGCTCAATTTAATCCTACTAAGATCCATTGGACTTTCTAGTCGGCAAGGTTTAAAATTGCGTAATTAAGCCTCGAGGCGGTTTTCGTCCGTGAGGCGAGGCGTAAGCCTCGAGGCGGTCTGAGGCGTAAGCCTCACGGACACAGAATTGCGTGAATGAAAAATCAAGGGTTTTAGCAGGAAAATAATAACAATATTGTACCTTACAATAAAAACATCTAAATGATATATGAAAATAGTGAAAAATAAGAAAGTAGATGCAATAAAATCATTTGTACGAAGAAGGGTCCCTCCGCAATGACGAAGACCACTTTTCCTTGCCTCTTACCATAATCCCTAATGAAAGAATAAAAAATCACACAAAAATTTTCAAAAAATCTAAAACCCTAGAATTTCTTTCACTTCAAAAATCTAACCAAAAAGTCAAAAAAAATACCTAAAATCGTTTGTGGATTTCTCCTACGAGGCGGCCGAACACTTCAACTTCGCCAGAGAGAGGCGGCGCCGGCGGGAGAGGCGGCGGGAAGAATGGCCGACCGTGCGGGACGCCTTCGGTTTCGCGAACAGAGAGCTGGAAGTGAATTTTTTCGGAAATGAGGGAGACCGTGTGGGATGAAGGGAGGAAGAGGGTTCATTTTAAGTGGGTGGGGCCTATTCTGTGAGGCGTACGCCTCACCCAGAATTGCGCAATTGCGCCTCTGAGGCGCGCCTCAGTCCAGGTGAGGCGTACGCCTCAGCCAGGTGAAGAATTGCGTAAGCCTCGAGGCGTTTTTTGGTCAAATTGCACAAAGGCGCGCCTCTAATTGCGCAATTTTAAACAGAGCTAGTCGGTTTGAATTTGATTCCTAAAGCAAGAAATGAAACCGACGGTGCCGATTTTGTTGATATTCGGGGCCTGCTGCGGTCGCAGGGCCTCAGTTACGTGATCTTCTCTTTCGAGGCTCCCCTGATTGCCTCGAGCGAAGACTTGGGCAGGACAGAGCCATTTCTACGCTGAGGGAAACAGAGAATCGTCCCTCGAGCGAGAGAAGAGGGATTCCCCACTCCTTTTCTTCGGTTCGGCTTGCCCTAGAGAGGGCATTGGCTCCAGCCCCCTCTCTCGTCTTCCTTTGTTCGTAAGGGACCCGAAACCCTCTCCCTGTCGGTGTCATTCGCGAAGCCCAGAAGAAGAGCCGGACCCCCCCCCCCCCCCCCTCCCTCTCTCCCGTTCTCATTGCTTGTTCGCACAAGCCAGGAGAAGCAAAAAAGACCCTCCCACTCTGGCGATCTCTCGGTCTCCCTCTCGCACTTGAGCCGAGGCCGGAGCTCCGACCTCCCCCTGTCCGAATTCTCATCTTTGCACTCTCCTCTTCCCTGTCTCCCTCTAGTTCGCAGATCTGAGAGGAACCGAAGCCCCTCCGCCTACCTCTCCTTCGGCTGGCTTTGCCTCGACTGTCTTGCCCGTCCGACTTCGGGTATGCGAAACTACCTCCGCTGCCTCTTCTCTGTCGATCGAGCCGAGCCCGACGCCATGCTACCCCAGCCGACGTTTCCTCTTCTTCTTCTTTAATGCAAGTAACCCCCTCCCCTTCTCCTTCTCCTTCCCCTTCTTCTTCTTCTCCTTCCCCTTCTTCTTCTTCTTCTTCTTCTTCTTCTTCTTCTTCGTCTTCTTCTACTCCTTTTTATTACCATCCCCTTTCATTCCTCTCATCTAGATGATGCCTTATTTGGGGTCAGTCTTGATTAATTCCAAGTATATCTGTTTGTTAAGTTGTTCAAATTGAATGTGCATTCATAGATTTGGTAGGAATGTTATTGTTGATGGATTTAATAGATTTCGTACCACTATTCGATCCTTTCCATTCTTCTGTGGATGATTTCTTTATGAAGGAATTTGATTACTTAGGACCTTTGGTTCACTTACATATGTTACGATGTTGTTTGTATAATATGGTATTCCTATGGGTTCATTTCCTATAATTTCATAGTTCTGCACTTTGGTCGCTTGATGAAATGCTCTTGAAAGAAAGGTAAAATATAGCAGAGTTATTCACATTGAAACTTCATGTGGATGCCATTGTTTTTATATATGCTTGGGAAATTTAGATAATAAATTGTCTTCAATAAATCTTGGGAATGATTGAGCAAAATTCCAAGCTATTCTCATACAGAGCAAATTTATTTCCTAATTTTCACATTGCACCATATTAATACCAAATGGTGTTAAAACTTGCATCTCATTTCAATGATTGAGGGAGATTTTATGAACCATAACTATGTTAGAAAGCTTTTGTGCTCATTTGCATTGTCAGTAACATTTTGGGTTCTTTCTATTTTGTAAATAAAGGTGTCAAAGTTTTAGCAATGTGTTTATGAGCTAATCATAATGGTTCTTTGTTTGCTGCTTAAGTTTTATATGAGCATAATACTTGGTTGCTCTCTCCCTCTCCCTGTCTTGAAAACTTTTGAGGAAAGAATGAATGTGAAAGTTTGTTAGCATTGTTTAGTGAAGGTTATGTTCATATGTGATATCAAAGGCTTATTGCTTTGTTGGAAAGTTCATGTGTGTATCCAAACTATGAAATCATATGCTTAATTTGGGAATTTATGATTTAGTTGAGTATACACCTACGTACACTTTGTGTTTTAGGTGTCGTACTCATATGTTTAATTGAAAGTTGGGTGATTACATAAGTGGTTTCTTTTGAAATTTGGACATAAATATATGATGGATTTTCTCATTTTCTAAATCATACATTTGCAAGTTTGTTCTTTTGAATTTTTGGTGGCGTGTAGTGTGAAATTGGAAAGGTTGTTGGAGAAAAAAAAATTATGGAAGTATTCACATGTCTCTCGTAAGGTATTTTGGAGAAAGATTAGATAATTTTCATATGATTCAAATATGAGTTTGCACATGGATTTAAGTTTAGTCTTGCTTCCTGTTGGTTGAAATTATTTTCTTGGATATTAGAAAGAATGAAATTGCATTGGACCTTCTTTATCTCTTTCGCATTGAATGTTGGATGGGAATAAAATGGATTGGAAGCATGTTTAATTCCAAAGAATTATGGTGGATGATGGGATAATTTTATTTTATTCTTGAATCTCAATTTTTCTTTACTTGTCTGAGCTTTATGAGGAAAGTCACATTAGCAATTGTGTTGGAAAGCATGCATTTGATTCATGTTTTATATAAAAGGTTTATTTATGGATTTAATGCGACGATGCCCTAGATTTTCTCTTCTTTGGGTGAATTCCATAAGTTTTTTTTCTTTCTTTGGAGGAAAGTTTAAAAGTGTTGGCAGGATCCTTTGCATGCATTTGTTACCTATTGTGATGGAAGTTGGTGTAAGATGATTTGTCATGATTCAGAAAAGACGTTAGAACATTTTTTTTTTTTTTTGCATTGGGGGGTCTTATGAGTTACTCGATATTGAAAAGCTCATGAATATCCATATTGTTGAAAGCTTTGCGGAAGGTTTTGCAAGTCATTTTGCGTTGAGAGGTTTTATGAAATGCTTTGCGGGAGAAAGCTTTTATGAGTTGTATTTATTGGAAAGGTTTCGTGAACACTTTATGACGAGAAGCTTTATAAAATTTTCTTGTTGGAAATTTCTATGCATTTACCCCACGCCAAATATAGAGAAAAAGCACTTGATTGTTTTCTTTGGAAAGAGTTTTTGATGTTTTGCTTTTTTTTCAATAAAGAGTTCTATCTGTCGCTTCATTTGGAAGGTTTCTTAAATAAGTTTTTTTTGGATTTGGAAACTTTATAAGTAGCTTTGTGTTAGAATGCTTTTTAGTGTTTTTTTGGGAGCAAAGTAGTCATTACTTATTTAAGTTATCTTTCTTTAGTGTTGGCTTCTAAAAAATTAGATTTTTGGATAAATGTGTAATGAAGGGCTTGTTTTAGCTTTGAGTTTTGGGAAACTATTTCCTCCCGTTATTTTGAGCTTTATTTAGAGAGTACTTTAGTTATTTGAGTCGGTCATTATTCAAGTATTTTATTTGGCATGTGGGGACAGCAAAGGGCATTGAAAATACCTTCTTCCCTATTCGTATAACATGAAATTGGGGAGAAGGTTATTTTAGAGGTACACTTAGATTTCAAGAAGTGTGCCCAACAATAACATGTTTGATCTTCATTCTTTCTTTTATATCGCGTTTAGTCGTCTTTCTCTTTACTTCTCGTCTTTCTACTTATTATCGTACTTTCATGCATAGATCCTTAAGCTTATTAATGCATGTATGAATGTCAAAAGGGTTAGAAAAATACTTTCTTTTATCCCCTATAACTCTAGTGACACCTAAGGACAAAAATTAAAGACCGAATCTTAAATAACATAGACTTAGGGTGCATGCTCCCTATATGGTAGAGACATCAAAACATAAACTTAGTAACACACTTTCCTAGGTTTAGTGTGCTTTAACCCATTAATAATCAACCAACCAAATCATTCTTAATCTAACCCAAAATGCATTAAAACACTTAATTTCTCATTAAAATGTAATCAACACATGTAAAATCATTAAAATGAAAACTCAAAACATAAATACAAGTTAAATTCAATAAGTCTAATAATCAATTTCTAATCAACCTAAAGCTTAAAAGATTTAGACCAAATTAGAAGAGTGAACCTAAACTAAAACTCATTAAAATGAAAAACCTTTAAAACTCAAACCTTGATCAAACCTTAAGTTAATCTTTAAAACTAATCAACAAACCCCTTAATACACAACAACCACTCCAAAAATGAAGTTTATTGGATGGACTACTCCGGGCTGCGAGGCTAAGTGTCCTAAGGAGGCCTGGTTCCTAGAGCCTAGTGGCACAACGCCACGAATGGACTCAATGGAGTGTCAAAATTTTAAAACTAATTAATTGTTAACGATTTGAGTCAAACATTAATTGATAATAAATTACCTAATTCACCTTTCTTTTTAATTTATAACTAACTAAAATAATTCAACAAAATTGGTTGCCACTGGATAACCCAGACCTACGAGGCTATTAAGTTAGCCCCAAGGAGGGTGAAATAAACCTCATGGCCTCAGTGAGAAACAAATATGATAATCAACTAAACACTAAAATAAAAATTTTAAAATCAATATCAAGACATTAATATTTAAACTCGAACTAAAATCTCTCTTTTGGCCCTTTAACAAATCAAATGCAAACAACTTTAATTAAATCATCCTACATATGACATCCTAAAACACACAGCATATTACACACACCTTAGACTTGTTTGGTTAGGACACGACTTCTAGCTCTAGGTTAGGCTGATATTTTCTTTTGTTATTCAATGTTTACTACATGCACATGCATTATAAATGCAATTCTTAAATTTCCTGTCAGTTATATTTTTTTATTTACCTGCATTTCTTTTCTAAATGGCATCTACGCTCATTTGTATATTTTTCTTTTATCTTATCTTGCGAGGTACATTGGATCCTGATGGTTGAGAATTAAAGAGGAGCATTTGCTTAGGAGCTTTTAAGTGGCCACGCCATAATCTGGGATCATTTGCTCATGAGCTTGTAAGTGGCAACACTACAATCAGGTATAATCTCTGCAACTTGTAAAGAACACCTAATTATATATCGGAACTGTTACACTTCACACACATATTGTTAATAGATATTCTAGCATGTTTAGGTAGTCGGCCAAAGCTTGCGCCCTTCTGTGAGCCCTAGAGACCATTAGGGTCATTTAGGCCTGTAGTGTAGGCCACCCATTTGTGCCATTAAGCATTGTTATTTTCCCACACGAAGTGGGCATCTCTAGGACGTGCCATTTTTCGGTTTTGGGTATGATACCCCCCACCTTCTGTGAGCCCTAGAGACCATTAGTGTCATTTAGGCCTGTAGTGTAGGCCACCTATTGTGCCATTGGGCATCGTTATTTTCCCACACGAAGTGGGCATCGCTGTTTTCCCACACGAAGTGGGCACTGCTAGGATGGTTTTCTATTGCCGTATGATGCGGGTACCTTGCCTGGAGGGTACTCGTTTATTTATTTATTTTTTCTGTACTCTAGATGTCATACATACATTTTTTACACACTTTATTTCACAAGCGCACTTTACTTACATGCATGCATTACATCAGTACACCTAAGGATATTTTTATTTTGCATCTATTTCATGCATCATACATGACGCTAGGTATATTCCTTTGCATATTACAGAGTCTTTGATTTAAACCTTTTAAACTACAAATAATTGATTATTTAGGATAGAGCCTTCCTATATTGCACACATATAAGACGATTGGTTGTATTTAGGGTGTTAGCTGGCTTCCTTTTTCGGGCAAGGTACAACTCCAGACTGCATTAGTTAGGTCGTAGATGTTAGTGTCGTATGTACGATATTACATCTTTTATAGATTTAGGATCTAAGGCGAGTGGTACGAGTGTACCACTATACGCCTTATCGGTGGGTAAACTTTCTTTTCTTTCGGAAGCTATAAATTCTACTCATCTGCATCACATAGATGACGCCACCTCCCTCTTTCTCTCATGCATGTTTGAGGTGCAGTGTCGTTCCTTCTTCTCTCCAATTTTCTCTTCCTCAAACTGGCCGAGTGATGATTGAACCACGTGTGGATGAGTAAGCCAAATTGAGCCTCTACCCCTTTGATTAGGAGAGCCTAAAACTTTTCCTTCGTACTAAACCCATTTGAGAAGATAATCTAATATCCTTAATCGAGAGTTTTCTTAGACCGAGGTCTAAGATGTAATTAACTACGAGGGCTTAATTGCGCCCGTAGGAAACTGATCCCCACAATCAAATAAATCTCATTCGAGCTGATGTATCAAATGGGGGAAATCTCGTGAAATTTTGGGTTATATATATTATTATCCATCGAAGTGTGTAAGCGAAAGTCACTACCTTCCATGGCTAATCGTATGTATAACTCGATCTGCTCTTCCATCGGCCTGCTTATATCGAGTGTAAAGGCCTACGATCATTTTGTCCTACGGGATAGTGCGGTCGTACCCTTTACATTCGAACCCCATAAGCAGAATCCTTTCGGAGACCCACACCTGAATTCAAAGCTATGATATTTATTGAAGATGATATAGCAATTCAAAGACAAACCACTGAAGAAGCTAATTCTATCATTCCTTCTATTGAATAGTTGAAACTTCATGTGCTGGACAATTTATAATTTGTTTTTTTTGTTATACTAGACATTTAAATATTTAATGCTTACTTTTATTTCAATTTTTTTGTCATTTCAAATATTACACTTTGATTACTTTCTTAATTTTTATGTATGATTTATATATTATAATGTCGTATCCGCGCCGTATCCGTATCCTATATTTTTAAGAATTGGCATGTCCCGTATCCATATCATGTCGTATCCATATCGGTGCAACATAGCTTTTTTTCCTCTACAACTTTAACTCTCATTTCAATAAGCTACTCTATTTGGCCTCTAAAGACAACAATGCATAAAAACAAACTGTTAAGTGCTTAGATTTGTGTATATATATATAAGTCTAATTTTCTTTAAAAAAATTCATCACAGCCATTACCCAAAATACATCAACCATTAGATGTTAATTTAGGTGGAATATAAGATCTTTTATTATAGTGCATGTCTAGCATTTATAACATTATTTAAAAAGCTTAGGTTTAATCTTAATATTATAAATATAGACACATAAGTTAATACATATAAAGTCATTGCAATAATCCCTAATGAGAGCTATAATTGCATGTTCTATTAAATGAATTAGAAGGCTTGTTGTAAGATATTAATTCATTATACAGCAAAATTATTCAAAATGAATAGAAATTTAAGACTTAGATTAATTAATGAAATCATTGAATAAAATTTATAAAACTATGTTACATTTTGAAAATTGGAGAATAATTTTTAAGTAAATTTTTAATGTTACATTTTGATGTTTTTAAGTATAAAAATTCTCCCCTACTTACTATAATGTCATCTTTGAAATTCATTTCTTTGATACTCATTGAACTATGTTAATGAATTTCTATCTCATTACATAATATTATTCCATGTTGATTCTCCGTTCAATTTATGCCTCTATTTCTCAGTCATGTAAGAAATTTGTCTATTTCTTAACTTTTTAATACAAAAGTCAAATATTTTTTTCTAATTCAACCATAAAGGTCAGCAATTTCTACACATCAATTTCATTATGTGGTGCGTTATGATTTATATCTTTGATCAATTTCCTCAATATAGACACATAAAAAATATTATTTACATCATACATATCTACTGATAATTCTAATTCGTAAGCAACTTTATCAACCTTTTTGATTATTTTCAATGATCCTGTGTATCTAGGCTCAATTTACCTCTTTAGCGAAATCAAGTTTAACCTTTTCTAGGTCCAACTTTCAAAAATACAAAATCACCACCTTTAAATTCTATCATTTTGTGCTTTGCGTCATAATATATCTATTGATGACCTTGAGAGGCTTCCAATTTGCTCTTGTTTACAATGATTTTTTGCGAAGCTTCATCAACTAAATGAGGACCTATTAACACTTTTACTCTTCAAACAAAGTTGGAGTTTTTACTTCTTGTCATATAGTGCCTCCCATGGTGTATCTTAATATTGAATTGGTAACTGTTGCTAACATCATACTTGTTAACGACGAATGACGCACCATGGCGTAAAGGTTCTATTTGAGCCAGGCGCATAGCGCACGGCGCGGCGCGCGCCATTTTTAACATGGCGCAAATTATAAAAGAATTATAAAATAATAAGAATGAATATGAAATATCATTAAATTGAAAAACAAACTATCATAATAACAAGCAAACAATGACAATACAAATAAATAACAATCCAACATTCCAACATAATTTAAAGTCCAATAAGTAGTCAATCTTCATACAACTAAAATATATTTAAATGAAAGCAAATAGCATTAAGAAGATAATAATATGCAATCTAACATTTATCTTAATACCTTTAATATATTTAAATAATAGAAAATATATCATCTTAAAAATTAAAAAAATAATAAATAAAAAAATATTTATAAAACATTAAGAAAATTTTAAAACAAATGGCGCGCGCTATTTTGCGTCATGCGCCATGGCGCGCATGTGACGCAAATAGCGAGCGCCATTTTGAACTTTTGCGCCGCGCCATACACATGACGCCGTTGGTGCACCGCGCTGTGCCATGCGTCATGGCGCACGCTAGTTTGCACCATTGACATCTATGGCTAATATCAAATTCTATTATCGGAACATGATCCTCAAAGCTACCGCAAACATTCAAAACAGATAATCCCAAAAAATCTTGTAATGCATGAATAATCCTTTCTTATGAGCCATCAATCTTTGGATAAAATGTCATCTTGAGACGAAATTTAGCGGCCAAATTTTTATAAATGCTCTTTCATAATCTATATATAAATCTTTCATCTTTGTTTGTACAGTAATCTTTGTTATGCCATGTAATCTAACAAACTTTTTCCTCATAAATTTTTACTAGCTTGTTAACTAAATATGTCAGCTTAACTGAAAAAAAAAAAAAAAAAACTTGATCAATCTGTCAATTATTATTGAAATGTAATTATGACAAAATTCTTTACAATATCTTCTCACTTTCACCCTGAAATTGGTAACTTATGGGTTCCAAAAATTCGGCCCCAGCCTCCCTGCCCCCTTTGCTTTTCTTCGGGGGGAGTTTTAACAAAAATAATTTCTGGGATAAATTTTGGGAAGGCAGATGAGTTTGTAGATAAGACACAACCCAGAAATTTCGCCCTCATTTTGTGAGGACTTTAGATCTGAGTTCCGATTTCCTATAGGCGCAAGCCGCTATAGTTAATTACCCCTCCCTATAACGAGAGAGAACTTTCGATTAAGGCTAGTCGTCGATCAGATACGTTGTATCCGTAGATACAAAGTATCAGGCGTATAGTATTTAAAATTGGAAATTTCAACATCTTTCACTTAAAACGGATGGTGGGCAAATAGATGATGAACCCGATCAAGATCTCATGGTTCCGTCATCCAGGGCCATCGTGGACCCTGGTATGCTTAGTCAGAGGAAGTAGTCGACCCAAACTGACAAAAGGATCATTGTTGGCAGTCATGGGTTGCTTCATCCAAGGGGATCTTATAGACCTAGGTTGGATGTTTGTCTAAGGGGACAAATTTAAATCCACCTTAGCTAACAGAGGGCTTTGACCCCTACCAAATCCTACTAATTCATATCTCAAGAATTTCAATCCACTAAGGAACGTATTGGCTCTGGCCATAACCGCTATTTCGTGGTGCCATTTGGCGGCATAACCACTAGGTTCAGAGGGCCCCGGTCATAACTGTTTATCCTGCGGTGTCATTTAGCGCCAAAACCACCAGTTAGAGGACACATAACACATCCTTACTGACAGGAGATTATTTAAGAATGAATCCTAGTGATATTTTCGACTAGGCATTAGCTCTATGTGAACTGAAGTAAATTTCAATTTATACAACCCAGCAAACTGCTGTGGAGGGTGGATGGATTTTGCTTTTAAATGGTTTGATGGTTAAATTTCAATTTTAAAAATCTTTGGATTTTGGACGATTTCGAGAATTTTTTGATTTTTCAGATATTTGGGATGACATTTGAAATGCTTTGAATTAACCCATCCAGTTGAGATATACATTCAATGCGGTCATTATCAGGGTGACTAGGGTCACTTGCAAATATTTAAATTTTATGGAAGTTTGAGGGCATTTTGAAATTGCTGGAGTTAACCCCTCAAGTTTAGATCTTGTTCAACACGGCCATCACTGAGGTGGATGGGGTCATTTGAAAATATTTGAATTTTGTAGAAGTTTGAGGGCATTTTGAATTATTTAAAATTAACCCCTCCGGTTGAGATCTGCATTCAACATGACCATCATCGGAGTGTATAAGAGACATTTTGCTAAGACATGTGTCATTACCATTGTAATGATTATAGACACCCATTGCAAAGAAATTATGATGCTCCTGAAAGAAATAGAGAGGAGAGCACAGATGTCTAGAAATTTTTTCACTTAAGTTAGTGATTTTGTCAAAGAAAAAACTTTATGAAAGACATATCATATGAGGGATCAAAGCAAATGGTTTAAAAAGATGAGCATACACAAAATATATCCCATCTCTTAAAAAACCAAGATTTTAAGGTAACCACACACACACACACACACACACACACACACATATATATATATATATATATATATATATATATATATATATATATATATATATATATATATATATATATATATATATATATATATATATATATATATATATATATTTGTGTGTGTCTTACTTACATATATGTGTAAATATTTTTTCAAGAGATGATGTGCTATCATATACATATAATAGATCATATATTTCATAGTGTTTCATTCCAACTTGAGTATAAAGCAAAATGAAAAGCATAAAAACAACATAATATGTGTTTTATAGAGTTCTACTGCCACTTACCTCATAGTAAAAATGATTAGTAAATTGACATATCAAGATAACCAAAACCGCGTAAATTACTCATAAGAACTACATAGGTGTAAATCAGCTCTTTACAACTATTGAAAGCAAAAAAGACAATTAATACAAACAACAGCCCGTAACAATAAAGTCGACACCACAGGTGGCTTGTTATCAGAAAATGTGATAAAACTGAAGCATTTGTACAACTCTTCAAGAGAAAAAAATGAAGAGGTTGTCGAAAGTCTCATTGAATATAAGAAAAATACTTCCAAACCCTCCCAAACTAGTCATAATAAAGAGCAAAATATCGTGTGCATTTAAGAAAAGATGGAAATCATTCAGATAAGTAAAACACTACTGTGCAAGGCTAAAGAGAAAGTGAAAAAAATGCAAAAAATGAAATGCAGCCTACTGCTTACATAGGCCACAACTTATGCAGCAACAGAAGATCTCATTAGTAAGAGCATAGCGACACAACAGTGTTAATGAAGTAACCAGTGTTAATGCTCCACATATTGGATAAGTATCAATCATGCAACCAATGTTGTTCAGATGTTGTTCAAAGGGCGCTTCAGATGTAAAATGAAGCAAAGCGGCTATGCACGTAACTTGGCTATGAGGCGCAAGCTTGCGTGTGGGTTCGATTGCAGCTAAGGGTGAAATCCTAGTTCAGATTTCATGGCTTGGCTTGGCTTGATTCTTCATTCTCTCCCTCAAAAGCTAAGCGATTTTGGGTGGTTCTTCTCTTCGGGATCACTTTCTCACTAATTCTTATAAATTTTTTTATTAGTTCTTGTTGTTGGTTCTGGTTCTGGTAGCTTCGCATTCATAAAATTCTAGTCATGAATGGTTCTTAATACTTCATTTTGAAAATCTTTTCATGCTTCATCTACAAGGTCTTTTTATCTATAGCTGGAGTACACAATCGCAAAAGTAAATTTTTTATTTACAACTATTTTTACATCACTTCATTATTTATATCATTTATAACTTCGATTCTTTGTTTCTGGCTTTCAAATAAAAGAAAAGTATTGTTATGAACTATATCATCATATTTGATAAAACATTATTACACAATGCAATTTAAATTAGATTAATTAAAAAACTATTGTATGCATATATTCACCCCTAAATATATATCTTCCACAACTCAAATTGATCAAATGTGATGAAGATACTGGAAGACTGATATAATTTAACGATTGGTCGAATCGAAAGACACGTTCACATCAAATCACCATTATCATCACCATTATCATTATAAATGTAAAGAATAACTAATAATACACATATATAGGAGCAATAAATACAACAAAATAATTTTTCACTCAAACCCTAACAATACAAAAACTATGAATATGTGTGCGTATGCATATATATAATAAAAAATTATAATATTAAAATAATAATAAAGAACACTTTAGAGATTCACTCGGTCTTCTTTAAAGGCACTACATAACCACTTAAAAAAAATCAAATTCTTAACCTAAAGAGGTGTTGTAACTGTCAACCCTATGTAATGCAACCGTAAAGCCAAACAAAAAGGAGATGGGTCATAAGCCTCACATTAAAGATTTTTTAATTGTTCATTTATAAATAAATATAAGATATAATATAATATAATATATATATAATTTAAACTATTTTTATTCATGAAATTACTTTAGCAGTATACATACACATAATATAATTGCATTATTAATATTACTTTTTTTAAATGAAATTAAAAAAAATTATCAGATAAATTAAATATACATATATAAAAGATCACTATCAATCCACATTCACTTGCAAATGACCAATGCATTTTCAATAGCCCAAATTAAAATAAAATAATAATATATCTACAACAAATAATAATATAATGCATTAAACAATACCTTTTATCTTTTATAAGATCTCCCATATGCTTTCATTGCATTTTTTTCTCCTACATTATTCCCCTTATGCAAGAGCTCTTCCTATATAATTGCTATCTTCCTTCATCTGGCTCTCCCCAAATCACCTAAAACCCCTCCCAAAGATCTCAAAACACTTACCTAAAATATTAGGGCTTGTCTAAGAACTTCCTACAAGATGTAAGTGAGTTAAACCCAAGGTTTAAAATTGCGTAATCGGGTATTGATGCGTTTTTCGTTCGTGAGGCGAGGCGTAAGCCTCAAAATCAAAAAATTGCGTAGACAAAAATGATAAATTTTGTATATACTAACGAGTAAATAATATATAAAACATTAAAAAATACTACTTACCACATCTTTGAGGATAAATAGCAATAACATATTACATAAGAACTCATAAGTCATCAACACTGTCATCAGTTATCACTAAGGGGGTATTCATTTGAATCATCATTATGATGAACTACTCTCTCCTCTTCCTCCTCTCCTATAGAGTCCAATGTCTCCTAATCAGCTCCTTCCTCATTATCAGTTATCTTCCTCTTCCTTAAATATTTTTTAACAATATCATAATGAATAATAGTGTAATACATCAATAAAAGTCTAAGAAAAGAAAACTATATTATTTATATACCTTTTTTTACTTGTTCTTGAGTTGTGGTGGATGTAGATGTTTTAAGACCATCAAAAAAAAATCAACATTTAAATCTTCATCTTGTAATTCAGACGGCATCACTTCAACTTCATCATCTACAAACCACTCATCATCAGATGTCACATCCTCGGAAAATAAAGGATCTTCATCATCCATTAATCCTTTTTTCTTCAAATTCCTATCTCTGAGTCTCATATTATACAAAATGTATGCCAATGAATTCATCCTCAATGTAGACAAGCGATTTCTCCTCTTTGTATATGTACTTGATTGTAAGTACTCCAATTTCTTTCACAGCCAGATGAAGAGCATGTCAAGCCCAAAACTTTTACAGCAAAAAGATGAAATTCTAGAGTCCCATCACCAAATTAAATCCACCACTCAACTAATATTTATATAAGAGAGTTTAATTAGTGTGAAAAAATAACTTTTAAATAAGTGTTTAAACATTAAATAAAATCACCTGGAGATCATTTGGCAATTGTAACATTTGCTTGTTGTAATCCAAAAAAGCCTTCTTTGTTCCTAAAATGTACCAATTGTATGTCAGCAATTAATCTTTCAGTTGCATCACTTATTAGACGATCCATGCAATGATACAATCCCAACTTTATTTCAGGGTTTGTAGACTTGTTCTCTGCATATTGATACTGAGGGTTTAGGTAATAGCCAGCTACATGCAAGTGTCAGTGAAGCTGTAGCTCCCACCTATCATCAATAATATTTCAAATTTTCCTAAAACTTCCATCATTGCCTACTAAGTTGGAGGCAATCATCTCTTTGGCTTTATCCATGGCATTGTAGATGAAACCCATTGCAGACTTCTTCTCAGCATCCAACATCCTTAAAATATGAATTAAAGGTCTAGTGGTTGTAATGGCATATAAGACACTTTGCCAAAATCTGTCATTTAAAACAATCTTTCTATTCTCTTTTCCCTCAGCCTTCTTCGCCCAAGCACAACTCAACCACTATGTAGATGTGAACAAAGCCTCTAAAGGTTGTCTAGCATACAACATGCTCTCTAAGGTCAAGTAAGCGATGACAAATCTTGTTGCTGCTGGCCTTAGAATTTCTTTCTTCGAACATTTCCTTATAAGAGCTAGAACCTCAGAGTGGTTGTAAATAAACTTAGTTATTTTTTTGGCTTTAGTAAGTGCATTTTTATGTTGAGGTGGCTCCCCAAGTTTCTCAAGAATCAGATCTATCCAATGTGCAGCACATAGAGTCCAGTACACATATTTCCTCTTCTCCATAAGTTTTTTACTTGCAGTCTTATAAGAACTTATATTATCTGTCACAACTTGTACAACCAAATATTCTTCAATCTCATCAATAATGCTATCTAATAATACAAATATGAACTCAACATCTTTGACCTAGTCAGATGCTTCAATTAACCTTAAAAACACAGTACCATAAGGATTATTAATGAGGATGTTAATCAGACTTCTATGTTTGATATCAGATCACCCATCTGACATAATTGTTACTCGTGTTTGGGCCCAAGTCTTCTTAATTTCTTCGATGCTTTTATCAGTACTTTCCAACTCCTATTTCAAAATCCATATTCTTAAATCATATATGGTTGGAGGTTTGAACCCTCTCCCAAATGCTCCAACTGAACGAATCATGTTATAATAAGCAGATGATGTTGCAACATTAAATGGAATTACATTTTCGTAGAAGAATCTATCTATATCCTTACACACTCTTCTCCGTGCATCCCTTGCATTTTCTGGGGCCATCTTTTGGGGTCTATCCTCTGATGTGTCAACAATATAATGATCCATAGGCCCTCTAGCACCCCTAGATGAAATGGGCTTCATCGAAGAAGATGAATCCCTAACGCTGCGCTCACTCCCGTAGTAAGATCCAACATCAACTATGTCCTCAAATTGCTTCTATGCAAGATGTTTTGACGTGGTAAACTTATGTATGATTTTATCTCATCCCTTACAATATCAGGAACTTTAGAGCATGGAGCAACATTTTTATGAGAACCTAAAAGGTGTTCCTTCATCCTAGTCACACCATCTTTTATAACTTTATCATAGTAATTGCATTTTAGATAGACACATGTTTTATCACTTCCTCCTACATCCACCTGAGTGTTATGTTTCCATGTTGAATCTTTTCTATGACCTGGTGCAACTTTATCCTTATTTCTGACCATTCTGTATGAGAAAAATAGAAAGTAAACCCTAACTCTAACCACGAATAAGAAGAGCTTAAAGAGGTAGGTCAAAGGAGACAGCAGCCTCAGACAGAAGCGGCCGGACGGAGAAGACAGCAGCCCAACTCACAGTAAAATAAACCTCCAAGCAAAAGGCGAAGAGCAGCTCTTGTTGCTTCAACACTTAAACCCCGGTAATGGTTCAACTCGTATGCGCTGCGTCCTTATGAATATGTCGAGCCGTCGATGAAGTAGAACATTGCATATACTATGCATATTTTTGCGTATGTAATACGTATTCACTGCGTATTCCATGCGTATTGTAAAACTTTTTTTAAAGTATTTGTAAATTAGCAGTTGGAGCAGTTGTAACTTAATGTATGATTTTGTATTAATAGTTAATAAAAGATATGATTTTCTGCATATAGTATGCGTACTGAATGTGTTCAGTATTATATTGTGTAATATATGCGTATATTGTGCGTAATCTCTGGGTATATGGTGCGTGCTCTATGCGTATTATGTGCGTATTCTCTGCGTAAACATTGCGTATTTTGAAAAATAAAAAATCATTAAAAAAATTCTTTTTCCTTTAAACAATAAAGAATTTCTATGTACAAAATAAAAAAATATAAGAAACAAATTTTAAGAATATTTATAAATATAATTTTAATAAAGAACCTATGTACATTCTATTAAAAAAATTCAACCAAAATAATTACAAGAGAACATTGCTTTGATATTTAGATATGATTTTCAAACAGAAGTAATGCAGCCTTTGACAGAAAGAAAGGTTTTTTACTTCAGAAATAAGTCTAAGGCTTCTGGTAATTAGTGATTCATTTGAGGATAAGGATTATCTAATTTTTTTATTCTTACGATTTTTAAATGTACTTAGTTATCCTCGTCCTCAAAAGAATCACAAACTAACAGCAGTCTTAGACTTAGTTTCTGAAGTAAAAAATCTTACCTTCTGTTCAGACTGCATTACTTCTGTTTGAAAATCATGAGTTAACCTAAGCCAAGCGTTCTCGCATTATATAGTGAAAATTTGAATGTTAAACAATAGTAAGTAATAAAATGTCAATAAAGGCTCATAAAAATTCAACCAACCATCCCAACTATATCTGGCACCCGTTAGTCCACAGCTAACGAAAATTATTATTCATGTCACGGCCCCTCAGTCCATACAAATTTATCCACTAAAACATTTAATATAAATTTATAAATATGGATAACTGCGTAATGTATGCGTGTATTATGCGTACTGTATGCGTCTTTTATGCGTTCATTATGCGTATTCTTAAAAAACATTAAAAAAAATATTTATAACACTAAAATTCTTTGTACTTATGTAAATACATTCAATAAAATAAAAATTTATAATTTTATTAAAACATTTAATAAA
This sequence comes from Dendrobium officinale, assembly GCA_019514585.1. NCBI lineage: Eukaryota > Viridiplantae > Streptophyta > Magnoliopsida > Asparagales > Orchidaceae > Dendrobium > Dendrobium officinale. Next base: position 52,891,205 of record CM033684.1, read on the forward strand.
AATTTATAAATATGAATAAATGCATAATATATGCGTGTCTTTTGTGACTTTTTTTTGCGTGTGTTATGCGTATTATTTAAAAACATTAAAAAAATATTTATAAAATTATTTTTCCTTTAAACAAAAAAGAATGTCAAACACTAAACCTTAAACGCAAATATCAAACACTAAAATTCTTTTAAACATCATATTCCTTATTTCTCATCCTTAAATACTATCCACCAAGATTCTTAAATCCTTTGTACTTTTTTAAATACATTCAAAACTAGAAAATGAAATCATAATAATCATATTGAGTCTAAATTATAATAATAAATTTAATTTCATTGTGTAATACATATTTCTCATCATTTTAATGTAAATAACCTAAAAACAAAGATCTTTTATCTTAATTAAAACATTTAATAAAAATTTATAAATATGGATAACTGCGTAATGTATGCGTGTGTCTTATGCGTATTTTATGCATCTTTTGTGCGTGCATTATGCGTATTTTTTAAAAATATTAAAAAAATATTTATAAAATTATTTTTTCCTTTAAACAAAAAAGAATGTCAAACACTAAAGCTTAAACGTAAATTTCAAACACTAAATCCTTTTAAACGAATAAACACTAAAGCTTAAACGTTTTCAAACACTAAATCCTTTTAAACATCATTTAAACAAAAAAGAATGTCAAACACTAAACTTTAAACGCAAATTCCAAACACTAAAATCCTTTTAAACATCATATTCCTTATTCATCATCCTTAAATACTATCCACCAAGATCCCTAAACTTTTTGTACTTGTTCAAATACATTCAATACTAGAAAATGAAATTATAATAATCACATTGAGTCTAAAGTGTAATAACAATTTTAATTTCATTGTGTAATACATATTCCTCATCCTTTTAATATAAATAACCTAAAAACAAAGATCTTTTATCTTAATTAAAACATTTAATATAAATTTATAAATATGGATAACTGTATAATATATGCATGTCTTATACGTATTTTATGCATCTTTTATGCGTGTTTTATGCATATTTTTTAAAAATATTAAAAAATATATTTATAAAAAAATTTTTCTTTAAACAAAAAAGAATGTCACACGCCAAACACTAAAATTATTTTAAAAAATACGTTATGCGTACTCTATGCCTATGATCTGCTTACAATATGCATGATTTATGAGTACTATATGCTTACAATATGCGTACGATATGCGAGATTTATGCATATGATCATTAAATAAGTTCTTTTTTCATCAAATTAATGTAAATAAGATTTATACACAAAAGCAAAAAATATATTCTTCAGTTTCATGAAATAAACATTTTACAAACAATGTTAGAAACTATTATTTTTTTCAAAAATTTATAAATTATTTCATATGCCAATTCCGCCTTATACTTTGGCATGTCTGATTGCCAACTTGTACTATCAATCCAATCAGTGTTGCCTTCAAGACTTATCATTTTCATATATTTACAGATATATATTCCACAATCTACAAAGTTATTTTGTTTTGTCACATCTATAATGGTAAAAAGCTTCCATTTTCTGATATCACTATCAAAAGCACCTTTTGTGTTACAATATAGGGCTTTAATCTGAAAAATACGTAGAGCAAGAATTAGTTTTGTAAATTTTAAAAAAATTAAAGAGTTTATTAGTTTCATGATTTCATCTAACACTTGCGATTTTTGGAACAACAAGCCTATGCTCTTTGACGTGGTGGGGCAACGAGACATAAAATTTCCACCTTTGTTCTTTCAGCAAACCAACCAGAAGGGTCTAGTGCGAGGATTCAATGATTGGTTGTAATAAAATATTATTTGAAGTAACATAATGCTCGATTATATGGACGATTTGCACTCTGGACAATTTATCCCTTTGTTATTCTGCAAGTGCAAGAAGTAAATATAAGAAATGGAAAACAAATATTAAAACTGGTATTAAACTGATTAACTGAATACTAAGTTACTAACCCAATAGACTTGCGAGATGTATAAAAATTTACGATACTTGTCAGGCATAAGGTTACACTTCTCATTTAACAAAAGGGCGAAAATATCTATATGTTCATTATCTGAATAAACGTCGCTTAATAACTCATCAATGTCAACTCTAGAAATAAGAAGGGTACCAATAAAAAAGACACTATCGTCCCTGCAAAAAAAATAATAAACATAAAATACGCAAAAAATTTACATAGAATATGAATATCATACGCATACCATATGTAAAACTAATATAATTATGAGTTCCTAACAGTTGTAATTTTTAACTTAGCTTGTACTTCTTTAAGCATTCATACATAAAATTTCTCTTCTCAGAACTTAGATACAGAATACCTTTGTAATTTACTATTTCATTTGCATAATCAAGAATTTGTTGAATGTCATCAACTGATATTGGTTTATTTGGATTTATGTATGGAATTAATTGCATTTCAGCTTGGATTGGCTTATTTTGGGGGATTGGCTCATTTCTGGATGGGATTGGCTCATTTTGAGGGATTGATTTATTGGGGCTGGGGGGAGGAATATCTGATTTATTTTTCTTATTAGAAGATGAAGAGTAGCTAAGAGATCGTTTCTGAGAAAATATTTTGCTCTGATCAATGTGATTATTGAGCTTGACCTCAATAACTTCAACTCTTTCATCAGCTAGATCTTCAAACTTTCTGCTCAGCCTACCTTCAAATTCAAGAAAGAATTTTGTGCAGGTTACTTGACATAATTTGATTATTCTATCTTGGAGAGATTCCATTGCTTCAACAGAAAAAGCAGATATTTCTTGACATCAACCAGATTAATTTCAGCCTGGGAAACTAAAATGTGGTTACTGAGGAGATTGATGGGGGTCGTGATGAGAAGGTAGGGTATGATGTGAAGATTTGGGGGGTTTGATAGGTGGATATTTCATGAGGGGAATCAGGGGATGGAAGGCTGCCTGATGGATATTTCTTGACGTCAACCAGATTAATTTCAGCCTGGAAAACTCCCTGGAGGACATTAAAAATATGATTTTTTCTTAGATTACAAATAAATTAGTGATCACCTATGTAGTATATACAATATCATCAGCCCATCATAGAAAACGGAGCCTTTTGTCCGTATACATAGGAGCATGAAAAGAAGTATGTTCCAGGAACCAAATTACATAAGATGAAAGAAAATTTAAGCAAATGAATTATAAAAAGCAACTAAAATTTTGAATGAATTTAGCATTTAGCACCTAGCACTAACAATTAGCAGAGATACAAAATCGTTGATGTAACCTACTGGCTTCTTATTTGAAATCTTGGATGAGGCCTTATTAAACCCTCCAACTAAAAATTCCCTAATCGAACCACCCAGTTTATTGACAAAAAATCATCTGGATTATTTACTATTCTTTGAAGCAATCGAGGGATTTTAAAATTGTTAAGTTGAAAAAGTAAATTTAAATATAAATACATGATAAATATTTTTAACATAATCTAAAGGGGGTATGCTTATTCAACTCCAGCATGTCTGCCTTAATTTCCAATGATGTAACTGAAGTATGTGCTAAGGAAAGCCAGGATATTTCTTCTCTTTTATTTGGCAGACCAGTAAGAATGGTCACTTCATCAGCAGTGAAAGGAATGAGCTGACCTTTTAAAATAAAGTATTGCTTTAAAATGTTCCACCTTGAGATCAGCTCATAAATAAAAGGGACATTTTGCTCAAACCCAGAAAATTGCAAAAATTGTATGATCTTTAAACGTTTCAATGTGTCCACGACTTCAGCAAAAATTTGCTGAGCAAAATTATCACAGATGGTTCGAAAAGTCGGAACATAACATCGATAGGTAATTGGACGAACATATATCTGAAAAATAAAAAAAATAAAAACATATAAAATAAGTATAAAAGATACGCACAAAAAATGCACAGCATACGCATAAAGTACGCACAACATAAGCAAAGATCACGCACAACATACGCATAGAGTACTCACATCATACGCACAAGCACACACAATATACGCACAATATACGCATGAGTACTCAGTGCTTATGCCAGCGTACGCACATCCTATACATAAAATTGGCACAAACTACTCTATTTTAAAAGTTTAAGATTTAATTGTTAAAAACTTAAAATTTAGTTTGGGTTTAGATTTCAAATTTCAACATAAATTCATAAACCCTAAATACAGAGAAAATACAATGGCATCAAAGTATCAAAAATTTTAAGAGTTTCGAGAAGCATAGCGTAAGCATAAAGTACGAAGAAATTCAAAACCCTGAACACTTACGCATAGCATAACCATAAAATACGCAGAACTTGAACAAAAAGGCCACCAAATTACCTTTCTTTTTAAGGGTGACAACATCTGAGAAGGAACTGAGTGAATACTTGAAATTGCTCCGAAGTGAATGCTTGAAACGTTTGCTGGAAGTTGAAAACCAAAACGCCGCGTGTACTGTGAAATTTTTCTGTCTTTTACCTTTACCAAGGTTTAAATGTTGATGCCACGTCGACATATCACTAGGCAATCCAGGGCTCCACGTCGGTAATTAGGGGCCCGAACTTAAAAAAAATATATATATTAGGTTAGTTTTTTTATAGGCGGTGCCTAAAAAATGTGAGGCGAGGTGCGTCTTATGGCGCGCCTCAATAAACTTGAGGCGTAAGCCTCAAAACCTGAACTTATTGCATGGGCTTTAAAGCTTAAAAGGATCATATTATGCTAAGGCGCGCCTTTTATTGCTCAATTTTAAACCATGGTCAAACCAATGCACGAGTTGGCTCATTAACAAGCTCGAGCTCAAATTCGATGCATATATTATGTGACCTTGAGTTCAAGCGCAATATGACTCGACTATTTGGCTAGCAAGCCAACTCAAACTATGCTTAAACCAAGATCACCATTTTTTCACCTCCATCATTTGATTTAAATCAAACGTTCACGTGAACTCAATTCACTACAACAAAGTCCTCAGCCTCATCTAGTGGTGAAAACGAGTCGAGCCGAGCTCAAGTCACCCTTGGCTTGAGCTTGATTAATTAATCAAGTTCAAGCACGAGCTCGAACTTTATTTAATGAGTTGGAGTCGACATGTTTATTATGAAAGAAAGAAAATGATAATGATTTAAATAATTATTATTATAATAAAATAATAAAAAAATGAGAAATTCTAAGAAAAATATTAAAATAACCACTTAATATAAGAAATTGAGATATAATTTTCAAACATTTTCAATAATTTTGAACTTAAAATTCTAAATTTTATTATATTTTGAATATATTTTTTATATTAATATTTTTTTTAAAACTAGCCGACTCGCAAGCTAATAAGTCGAATTGGGGCTGGCTCAAGCTTGGCTCACAAACCAATTATCAAGCTGAGCCCAAGCCGGCTCACAAGTTGGCTTTGACGCACACCACTAGCCTCATCACATACTGCTGCTACTAATGATGCCTTCTCCAAAGAACTCTCGTCAATACCTTCTCCAACGAACTCCTCTTCAGCACATGCCTTTGATTGCAATGATGAAAATTCTCCAATGAAGCTCCCATCATTACATCCTCCAACGAACTCCTCTACTTTATCACATGTCGTTGGTCTCAAGTATGCCTTCTCCAACGAGCATTGTCATGTGAATAGAGTCCCAACAACCTTCGTCGCGACCCCCCTCATCCCGTAGATAACTTTCGAACCACGAGTTTGGCTTTAGCTCACAAATTGAACCTAAGAACATTGTTCCTTCGGCGACTAGAAATTAGCTCACCATACAAGCTCGACTAAGGCTCGAGCTTGAGTTTAAGCTTGCTTGTGGATAAATGAGTCAAGCTTCAGTTAGCCCCAAACTTAACTCAACACGCTTACGCCCCTACCAATAAGCGCCTTTATTAATGCAGTAAGATGTTCTTTTGGTTATTTCATTGTGTTTTGTATAGAAAAAATATGATAATGATTATACATTACTTTTCTTTACTTGGTGGACAAAAAATTACTCGCCCAAGTGCTTCAAGCACAAGTCATACACTTGTTCCAAAGCATGGTTAACTTAATTTAGGCACTCTATATATCTGTTGACTTGCTGGGCAAGAGACACACTTTAGCTACTCCTTTATAGAGGAAATGCATAAGAGCCACCCTAAGTTACTTGAAATTTTGCATTAAAAAGGAAGGTAGTGGATAAAAAAATGGTTAATAAGAAAAATGAATGCAAGTTTACAAAACAAAAAATGAATATGTTGCCTCGTAAAATGTGTAAAAATAGAACAACAACAACATCAAGCACGTATCCCAGTACGTGGGGTCGGCTACATGAATATTTTTTTATCCATTATGTCCTATTAATTAAGAGTCAAAGTCTCATTTTTTAAATCTGATAAAGAAAGATAGTGTCTAATATTTTCTAACCAAGTCATTTTAGGTCTACCTCTACCTTTTTTTAACATAAGCCAAATCTTTCCAGGCCGCCGCTTTATGTGACCAAACCATCTAAGATTACTCTCTCTAATATTTTCTTATATTGGAGCTACTCCAACCTTTTCATGTATATACTCATTTCATATCTTATCCTTAAGAGTAAAGCCACTCATCCACCTGAGCATCCTCATCTCTGCAACGATTAATTTAATATTATCCTTCTCTTTTATTAGCCAACATTCAACACCATAAAGCATTGCAGGTCTCACCACTATCTTTTAGAATTTTCCATAAAGTTTGAGGGGGGCCACACAACAAACATGATGCATTCCTCCACTTCAACCATCCAATTTGAATTATGCTAATAATATCCCCATGTTTTCACCGTCACTCTATACAATAGACCCAAGATATCTAAAATGTGTAATCTTATTAATAACTTGATCGCCCAAAATCACACTCCCCCCACTAAATCTATTACTACTAAAATTACACTCCATATATTCAATTTTAGATCTACTCAAACGAAAATCATTAGACTCTAATGTTGACCTCCATAATTCTAGTTTACATTCAACTCCCTCTCTAGTCTTATCCACAAGAAGATTATCAGCAAAAAACATACACTAGGGTACAACCTCTTGCAAATGTCTAGTGATAACATCCATGACTAAATAAAAAAGATACGGGCTTAAGGCTAATCCTTCATGTAATCCAACAGAAATAGGAAAATACTTGGTCAAACCACCTAATGTTTGAACACAGGTGACAGTTCCTGCATGCATATCCTTAATAACTTGAATATAAACATTATTAACACCTTTCTTTTCCAGAATTATCCATAGCACATCTCTTAGAACTTAATCACAGGCTTTCTCTGAATCAATAAATATCATATGAAGATCCTCCTTACTCTCTGTATACTTCTCCATCAAACCTCTCAATAAATGAATAGCTTCCATGGTAAAAATAGAAATGTTTCAAAAAAGAATTGATAGCTTACAGAACCTCAAAAAAATCTCATCATCAATAAAGTTCAAACGAAAGCAAACTTGTAAGAAAAAAAGGGTGCAAGCATACACCTAGTAAAGCACATCAATCAGCACATTAAAATAATGCATATATGTGCATCAAAAAACATGCAAGTCATTTTTAAAATGTGAGGTGATTTGTTAAAAAGAAGGTAATACACCAAAAAGTGTGACATATAGTAAAACACGCAAACCACTGCAAAAAAAATGATTAAAAGTATTGCATCATGGAATGCACCAAATAGTGCTCCAAAAGGTGCGGGTTACAAATTACTCACATGAATACTCACATGACCCATCACATTGCATGCACATGTGCTAAAGTGCATCGAGAAGGTAGAGAATGCTCATAGAGGCTATTTATTTTAACACTTTCAGGCTTCTAAAGGCAGCACAGAACAGAAAGGAGGTTCAGGCATTAGCTGCTAGTATTCCGGTCAAACAAATACACCAAGCTAAAGCGATAAAATAAAACCTATTGGGAAAACAAACAATGTCTCTCATACACCTTCCTTACTATTCAGCTCATACACCTTCCTTTTAAAAATAAAAATGAAAGAAAATTGTATTGCCCAATGAACATTTTTTTTTTCCGGAAAAAAATGATTGGATTGATTATAATAGTTCTATCTGTTAATTTTATATTTAGCATGAAACACCACCAAAAAATCCCTAGTGATGTGAAGTATCAGCCATTTCTAAGTCAGGCAAACTTAGGAATAATCCAACGCAATACATTTTCAAGATTATTCAAGAAAAATAGTTGAAATGAAAAGTTTCTTCAACAATAGAAATTCTTTAAAATATTAGAAATTCTATAATGGCATCCTCTCATCCTGCAGTCAAACCAAAAGTTACAAAAAAGAATACTCGCGAAATTCAGGGATCCTTCACAGCCTTTCAACAGCATCCCTGTTTATGAAACTCGCAAAAAAAAGTACACATCTCATGTAAATTCAACACATTTTTCGATGTAATAATGATTATTGAATCCAAATATCAAGACTACCTAGTAAACAACTCGAATAAACTACAGAGATGTAAATCAACTATTTATCATTATTGGAAGAAACAAGACAATTAATGCAGAGATAACAAACTCTACCATGAAAGTCCGGACAACTCCCAAGTTTTTCTAGAAGTGAGCAAGGGGTCTTCACGCAAAATTAAATTTAACCAAGATAAATAAATGGAAACATAATCTTTAATTGATTATTTAGAATTGAATAGAACTAAAATGAAACTTTACGCAAACCAAGTTCAAAATCTTCAAAATAAAAAATTTATGTAGTCAATTTTCACAAAAAACTAAGATAATCACAATAATATTGTTGCAGATGAAAGATCTTAATCGGTGGTTTAGGGAAGAAGAAAAATATTGAAATGAAATATATCAAAATAACAGGAAGATAAATATAGTTACTAGAAGTGGTCCGTTGAGCTGCCAGCAACCTTCCCAATCCTTGGAAAGAATTGCTTTGAAAAAGCATTTGAGTCATTAACCTCAAACTAAGCGAAACTTACGCCTTATTGTCACCAACAAGTTTACAACTTTTTCTAAGGGGTATGCCATGAGGCTTTACGTCTTGAGGTATTTGAGGCAACCCCTCAAAGAGATTATTTAAAAAAAAAAAAAAAAGATTATATTACATTACATTATATACTTGTATTTAATAAAACTAATACAACCATTGCCCCCCAACATTATGGTTGTGAAAACTACTGCCCAGGGCGAGAGTGTTGTTTTATTTGTGCGAGTTCGAGACCCAAGGGAGGAAGATCGTGCCGATCAAGAGTTTCCCAAGCAAGATCAAGATCTCTTTGATCGAGTATGAGATATACAACAACAACAACAACAACAACATCAAGCCTTTAATCCCACTACGTGGGGTCAGCTACATGAATCGTTTTTCTCCATTGGATCCTATTAAAAGTCAAATTCTCGTTTAGATCTAATAAAAAAAGATCATTTCTAATATTTTCTAACCAAGTCTTTTTAGGTCTACCCCTACCTTTCTTAACATAAGTCAAATCTAATACCTCTACTCTCCTAACCAGGTCGCCATTTTATGTGACCAAACCATCTAAGGTGACTCTCTCTAATCTTATATTCTACTAGAGCTACTCCAACCTTTTCACGTATATGCTCATTTTATATCCTATCTCTAAGGGTAAAGCCACTCATCCACCTGAGCATCCTCATCTCTGCCACACTTAACTTAGTATTATGCTTCTCTTTTAATGGCCAACATTCGGCACCATAAAACATTGCAGGCCTCACTACCATCTTATAGAATTTTCCCTTAAGTTTGAGGGGTACATTTCTATCACATAACAAGCCCGATGCATTCCTCCACTTTAACCATCCAACTTGAATTCTGCTGATAATATCCCCATCCATTTCACCATCACTCTGAACAATAGATCCAAGATATCTAAAACGTGTACTCTTATTAATGACTTGATCGCCCAAAGTCACAATCCCCTCACTAGGTCTATTACTACTAAAATTACACTCCATATATTCCGTTTTAGATCTACTCAAGCGAAAACCTTTAGACTCTAAGGTTGACCTCCATAATTCAAGTTTACCTTCAACTCCCTCTCTAGTCTTATCAACAAGAAGAATATCATCAGCAAAAAGCATACACCAAGGTACATCCTCTTGCAAATGTCTAGTGAGAACATCCATGACTAAAGCAAAAAGATATCGGCTTAAGGCTGATCCTTGATGTAACCCAATCGAAATAGGGAAATACTTAGTCAATCCACCTTGTGTATGAACACAAGTAATAGCTCCTGCATACATATCTCTAATGATTTGAATATAAGCATTATTGACTCCTTTCTTTTCAAGAACTCTCCATAGCACTTCTCTTGGAACTTTATCATATGCTTTTTCTAAATCAATAAATATCATATGTAGATCCTCCTTATTTTCAAAGTGATCAAATTGAGTGGAGGTGATTTTTGTCAAGAGGGTAGTCGAGTAAATAATTATGATTTTTTTTTTAATGGAGCAATTTTTCTAATTGATGACATTAGAATTAGTAGTCTGCAATGTTTTTAGTTTGCTTCTGATATTCGTGCCATCTTTGATTATTCAATTTGGAGGTTTAATAACATATTCGTGCCATTCTTCTTAATTTCTATCCATTATTTATACATCTAAAATCTTTTGAAATAAAATTTCACAAAATCTCAACTAAAAAGGAAATATGAAATTGAGGTGGAATGATTGTCCTTTTTTTACTTTGAAATGCTAATCGCAAAAGATAAGCACTTCTTATCTAATTGCTTTCAGTTAATGATTCAAAGAACATGAGCTTAATAAGCACCATCTTTTTTATTATTATTATTTAGTTTCAACTTTGTTTTTTCCTCTATTTTCATTTTTTTATATTTCATTTCTTAATTATCTTGTTAATTTTTTTTGTTTATTAGAATGGTTGATGGAGTAAGATGAAATTATCCAGCTTGAAACTGACGCTCAAGTTGAAGTGTCAGCGAAAGGTGCAAAAATCATGCTTAGTTGATATATAAATTTTGTGAAGAGCGAATTACTGGGGATGTTAAAAGACTAAAAGATCACTGGGCTAACACACATCCAAATGTTTGAGCATGTGAGCAAGATTAAGTTAAATAAATGTGTTGAATATTTAAAAAATTATAACACCTCAAAGTAAATAGATCAATGAAATATGGAGAAAATTATTAGGAATAGCACTTATTTTAATTCCAAACAAGAAAGTTCCAACAGGGCAAATCAATTTCTTTCTTCTGTTAAAGGAGCTCTAGAACTAATGGATATTTGTTATGAATTTGGATAAAAATTAGCAATAATAATAAATCTCAAGTAATTCCACCTCCAGCTTACAAAAGAACATGGAAAAATAATATGTTTAGATATTGCAGTGTGCTTTCATGAGAATGAAATTCTGATAACATTTCTAGGAGTGTTTTTATAAATTGATATGCATCACTCTTTTGGGAACTATGATTGAAAACTAGATCTTCCAAGAATGTATGAGCTTCAAACATGAATGTTAATGTTTTAGAACAACGATAAAGATAGTTGGAGTGAGGAAAACATAAGTTAAAACGGAAGTTATAACAATGCCAAATAGTTTGTCAAATAACTAATAAAGAAGCATTAAAAACTTCCTTATTAACAATCGTTATGAGATTACATTTTTTAAATTCTCTAATAAATAAACCTTTGTTAAAGATGCACACTTCTATTTAAAATGCTTGATGGGGCTATTAAGGAAGTAGAAGTGAGCTTTAGTTGTTCAAGTGATTACTAATAACTAAGTGCCTCTAAGATAGTAGGGAGAATGTTAATTAAAAAAGAAGACATCTTTATCGAACTCCATGTGCTGCTCATTGTCTTGATTTAAAGCTAAAAAAACTAAGACAATTGCCACAACACAAACATGCTTTGCTCAAAGCAAAAAATAGCCAGCAAGTTTATTTCCAATCATTTCTAAGTGTTGAACTTAATGAGAAAATTTACATATAAAAATTATCTAGCTAAACTTTTCAAGATATGACACTGCTTATTTGATTTTGCAAAGATTTAATAAGTTAGAACAACCTTTGAAGGCCATGTTTGCTTCTAAAGAATGAAATAGAAATTTTATCCACTGGTGATGGTGGGTACCAAATGTATCATGTGTATTGGCTTGATGGGTCTACATGTGGTGTCTCCTAAATTACTCCATATAAAGCATAATAGTTGTGCCAGGAACTATGTGACAAACATCAATTGAACAATACATTTTAGCCAAAATTGTCTAAGTGGAGTAGCATTGATGCCAAGTAGTGGACCCACTACTAGGATGCAGACCAAGAGAGCCACATTAGAGAGGTGGACCCTTTATAAAGAGCTAGATAAAAATGACATAGGAAATTTCATATTTCATTGAATTTATTATTGTGCTTGTGTTGTTGTTGATTTAGAGTGCACTTATATGATCTCATGTGAGTGTGGATGAATATGAGAGCCAACTAAATAGTGTGAGTGTATATTTTGTTGACTTAGGCTTCATTTTGGACTGTTTTTTTACTGCTTCTTGAAGCAGAATTTTTGTATTAGAAAGTTGCTTCAAGAAACAGTAAAAAAGCAGTCTCAAACAAAGCCTTAGTCAACATTATGGCTGGCCAAGAGAGTGGTTATTAGGTGTTTACCATGTGAAGTGACTGGCTAACTCTTTCCCTAAAATTTTCAATTTGAATATATTATATAATTTGAATTTAAGAATGCATTTGTTGATGAATGGAATTATTTGTTAATGCATTCTTAAAAAAATTAAGTTGAGAACTCATAGGACAAGACTTGATGGCTTGATCTAAATATATATTTTGGTGATCACATCTTCATATACTTGACTTGAATGAGTCTAAGTACTTATCTTTTGTTTTTTAATTTATGTTTATTATTTTCTGTAAAAAATTGTATGTGATGTTGATTTAATATTTAGTATTACAATTATGAGTTTTCAAGGAATTTTACCATAAATATCTTTCTTATAATAGTTGGTCAATGAAGTTTGAGTTTTCGACTTAGTTGAGCTCTTTTCAATATTTTGTGAACCAAATATAATCCAAACTTTTTATAAACTTCTAAAACTGATCTACAAATTTAATACATTAATTCTCTCGTAGTTTTATCACTTTCTTTTAATATTTATGTAATCCTAAGTCTTAAAACTATTTTTCCATTTTTTCAATCTTTTTCCAACCACTTTAAAATTCCCAAAATTAAAATATTAAAAAACTCTAAATATTATATAAATTTGTAGGAACCTAACTGGAGATATTTATTTTCATTGTTAAGTAGAATTTTAAAAATCTATCTTTTAAAATTTGGAACCACTTTCTCACAATTGGTCAGCTCTAAATAGAATTGACCTAGGTTAAGTCCAATGTCAAATTAAGCATCCTAAATTCATTCAATGAACCTCATCAACTCTAGATCAATGCTAAAAATAAATTGACCTTGGACTCAAACTAGGTTAATTCTATTCAGAATTGACCAATTGTAAAAAAGTGACTCTAGATTTTGAAATATTTGATATATTTTCAAACTTTCATTTGAGAATGAAAATAGACATTTTCAATTAAGTTCCTACAATATTTTTATAATTTTTTAAAGTTTTTGTATAATTTTATTTAAAGTGATTGAACAGAGGTTAAAAACTGAAAGAAAAAAAGTTCTAAATTTTGGGACAACACTAACATTAAAAATAAAGTAGAAAATATAGGGAATTTATCTACTAAATGTATTAATAAATTATATAGGTTTATAAAATGTTTGAATTAGATTTGATACATCAAATGTTGAAAAGAACTCAACTAGGTCAAGAACTTAGACTTTATTGGCCGATCACAATAAAAAATAAATTCATAATAAAAAATGCTATAAAATTTAATAATCACAACACTAAATATTGAAATAACATCCCACATAATTTTTATAGAAAAAATAAATATAAATTAACATAAAAGATAAACAATTAGACTCACCCAAGTCAGGTGCTTAAGGACATGATCACCAAACCATACATTTGGATAAAGCCACCAAACATTCTCTAATGAGTTCTCTGCTTAACATTTTAAAAACATCAACAGCAATCACCTTCATTAATCAACAAATAAAATTTTAAATACAAAACACAAAATTTTGGAGGAAATAGTTGGTTGGTAACTATATATGATAACCACCAAATAATCACTCCCTCCTCTCTTGGTCAACCCTCATATTGACTAAGTCAACAAAACATACAATAACTTATTGGCTAATCCTCACACTCATCCACACTCATATGAGATCACATAAGTGCATTTACTCCATACTAATGCACTTCAAATCAATAACAACACAAGTACAATCACAAATATAATGAAATATTTCTATAAGTACAATCACAATTTTTTATAATTTCCTTCTTTTTCGAGAATATCCTATTAAGACAGATCAAATATCTCTACAATGACTTTAACTTCTAATAATTTTCCATTGAAATTGAGACAGGTTTTGTGATTAAATTTTATGTATTAAATAATTTAGATTCGACTTATGTAAAAAAAAAGATAGAGATGAACTAAAAAGACTTAATTAGAAATAATTAAAAATGACTTTTTTATTAGATGTAAATGAGAATTTGACTCTCAATAGGGAGCAATGGAGAAATAATGCATGTAGTCAAGAATTTCCTATTAAGACAGATCAAAAATCTCTACAACAACTTTTAACTTCTAACAATTTCCCATTGAAATTTAGATAGGTTTTGTGATTAAATTTTATGAATTAGATAATTTAGATTCGAATCATGTTAAAAAAGATAGAGATGGAACTAAAAAGACTTTTAAAATGGTTTTTTTATTAGATGTAAATGAAAATTTGACTCTCAATAGGCGACAATGGAAAAAGAATGCATGTAGTCAACCCCTTGTAGTGGAATAACGGCTTGTTATTGTTGTTGTTGTACTTTCTCTAAACTTATATTCACCTTTGATCACAACCATATTAGATGTTCCACCCATCTCCTTAGAACTCCCTCAAAAACTCCACAGACCGAAGAATTGTCTTAATAATAGTTCAATAAGTATAATTTGCCAAATTAAAAACCCAAATTCAGCCCACAAGCAAGCTATCATGTTAACCTAAGGTAACAAAAAGGGGCTTCTAGGAACTTTTATATTCCCAGTATTAACTAAAAGTTGGTATTGATAAAGAACGTAAACTCTTCTTAACTTTGCAAAAAGTATAATCAATTTCCATCCATAAAATTGAATGTAGACTTTTACGCAGTATGATGTTATTTTATTTACTAGTGCATACTTAGTAACTAAACCTTGTGTGATTTTAAGAGTGTGTTGGGGTAGGGACATTAGAATTTTGCAAGGTAAGAGAAATCTAAAGAGATGAATAGTTTGTTCAATTTATAATCATATGTAATAGGTCAACATTGACAGAAGTTTTCATAAACATAGTCAAACTTAATCAATTTCTTAACATAATCAATCAAAAGTAAGCGCAAAACCTAGCCTGAAGCAAACCCAAAAATTCTTATGGCATTTAAGTCCTTTAACATAGTCAACCAAAATTGACTGCAAAAACTAGCCTGAAGCAAACCCAAGCAGTTCTTATAATATATATATCCTATTAGCATTATCTTAAAAGACATACTAAGCCAAAAAAAATTAAAAATAATAAGACCTTCAACACCTATATATCAAAAAGGCTACGTGAACTTTGTATTCTAGGAAGACATTGTTAAAGATGTTAATATGTAAGAGAATGTTGCGCTACATCAACCTGAAAGTTGTGCATAAGGAGACTTTCATGAATACAGACTTTGGGTGTTCAACGATTTTAAAATAAAATGCAAAATCAAGGGACAAGAATCATGCCAAGAAGTCCTAAAAAACACCCAATAAGATAGCACAGCTATGTACCCCATGCTAAAGGGAAACAAGAACCAAGTGTCAAACCAGCCTTAGGACGGCAAATAATGGGAATGTTAATAACATTGATAGTGATAAAAACTTGATGACAAATAATAAGCAAACCCAAGCCAAGTTGAGGGTCAAGTCAATGCAACCCTCTCTAATCTAGGCTACATTCTCTATAGCCATACAGCATCCCTAAACAACAGTCTTGATTTAGCAATAGTAAGGCGAGCACCGTATCAAGCTTAGCCAGAAGGGTGTTTGAACTTAAAATACATAAGATGAGTAAAGCTTTTTATGATGACAATTTGAGATTAGATTCAAAAGAGCATTAAAGTTGGATAAACAAGTATTAAGAAAAGTTAAATCAAGTTTAAATGTGCCCTACATCCTAGGTAGCAAGCACATGATTGATTATGGTCACCCTTCACCATGATCTCCTAACCTCTTACTTTGAACTTCACCACCACATGATAAGTTATAAAAATAGCCTTAAACATGCTCATGAGAGGTCACCTAAAAATTGCATTGTAAGTTTTTGATGTAATTGTGATAATAAAGTTAGCCATTGTGATGAACTAGTGCTACACACCCTCATTCTAGTTGAGTAACATGGTGATCACTCTTTCAGTTTCTCATCTTTTGCTATAGATGCCATAGAGAAGACTTGAGGTAGGTTCAACCTAAGTTTCAGATTGGGGCACTTCTAAATTGTTTCAGAATCCTAAGTGCCTCCTACTTCTCCGCTTTTGACTTTGGAAATAAGTGCTCAACATTGAACCAATCCCATTTGGAAATTCCTACCATTTCTCTCCCTTGATACCGATCTTTGGAAATCTTAAACAAAATTTCGCCACTATTTTAATCGAGAGTTTTCGTAGGGAACTTTGTCTCCCTACGATGTAATTAACTACGAGGGCTTGCGCTCGTAGGAGATTTAGAACTAAACACACCTGATTTTAAAAAAAATTGATTTTTCAAAACTCAATTGGATTTCTTTGGGGAAAACTTAAAATACTAGTGACTGTTATTATCACGATCAAAGAATTATCGTCGAATGGTATTTTCTCCCTTTGGGAAGATACACTTTTTTTTTATAAGGCTTTGTATGTGAAATCAACGATCATACTTCTTGAACATTGTGGCTGGATATTCTGTAGAATCTCATTTTGACCCTCCGGGGCCATATGAAGTTCTCTTTAGCATGAGTACTCAGTGCTTATGCCAGCGTATGGTTTATTGTAGGTGATTGCTTAATTCTTTCTTGATTGATTCTCTCTGTGTAGTAGTCAAGAAGGTGTATTGGGGATCGTGCTCTCATTTTCACAACCTCCCTCCTTTTAGTAACAGGAGTAGGGTGAAAAACATTTCCACCATGGAAGGGGTAGGTGTAAGGAGCGACGAATTCTCGATTGGCCTCAAATTTAGCTTGTTTCAAGGCTTCTACCTCAGCAGTCCTTTTAACCCTTTTAAGATATTTCTTCCACTTGCTTTTACTGGAAATAGGGGCGTTAGAACTTGACCCAATCTCAGGTTGAGATGGTGATTCTTCCATTTTTAATGGTTCTCGATTCTTATCCTCCTGAGTAGTAGAGGGCACAGTGGGCGAAGGGGCGACAACGACCTCCATCATGGAGATGGGGGAGTCAACTCCTGACCCTAAAGTAATCTAGACTAAGGGGACATCCCTTTGTATTCCAGCAGAGAGATCAATCATTTCTTCTTCGTTGACTGATAACTTAAAGTTTTGAAATTCTATCCCAAACTGGATCAAGTTGACATAGGTAATTTCTTCTGAATAGGTGGTTTAACTTAGTCAATTTTGGATTAAAATTTGAATTTTAAGCATGATTAATTTTATCTAAATCTTGGACCTCAGCATGTTAGGTCTCACCCAACAAAAGAGTTTATAAAATTGATTAAGAAAATTCAGGGAACCTGGCTTGACTCTTTTTCTCTACCAATTAACTTGGAGGCAAAATGTCAAAGTCCGGCTTAGACAAAGATTTCATCACTCACCTCTCTATTTGAAAGGTATTTTCTTTTAGATGTTGGCCATACTCACCCAAGAAAGAAATGGATAGAGGGACCAACGGAAAAAAGGTAGTTAAGACTACCAATGAAACAAAATTTTGCCATTATTAAAGATGTAGAGAGAAATTTAGTCCCACCGGGCGTGCCATTTTTTACTGGTGGAATTTTGAAATCAGGTTTTGAAAAATATTAGCTTTCTTTGGGACTTGAAATTGAATTCTAAAATTGAATTGTCTCATTAGAAAAAGTATATCACCTTGAGAGGTGAAAATAAAATTTCATAATGGTATTCAGATTTAGAATTATGAAATTCATCTTGAATATCGTGACCGGATGCTAAAGAGAACTTCATATGGCCCCGGAGGGTCAAAATGAGATTCTACAGAATATCCAGCCACAATGTTCAAGAAGTATGATCGTTGATTTCACATACAAAGCCTTATAAAAAAAAAGTGTATCTTCCCAAAGGGAGAAAATACCATTCGACGATAATTCTTTGATCGTGATAATAACAGTCACTAGTATTTTAAGTTTTCCCCAAAGAAATCCAATTGAGTTTTGAAAAATCAATTTTTTTTAAAATCAGGTGTGTTTAGTTCTAAATCTCCTACGAGCGCAAGCCCTCGTAGTTAATTACATCGTAGGGAGACAAAGTTCCCTACGAAAACTCTCGATTAAAATAGTGGCGAAATTTTGTTTAAGATTTCCAAAGATCGGTATCAAGGGAGAGAAATGGTAGGAATTTCCAAATGGGATTGGTTCAATGTTGAGCACTTATTTCCAAAGTCAAAAGCGGAGAAATAGGAGGCACTTAGGATTCTGAAACAATTTAGAAGTGCCCCAATCTATCTTAAGTGTAATTGTGATAATAAAGTTAGCCATTGTGATGAACTAGTGCCCCAATCTATGCCATCTTCTCTATAGATGCCATAGAGAAGACTTTCAAACAACTTAAGCCAAATTTAGGTACCAGAACTTCAAGTTCTGAAGTAACAAATCTTATGGGTCGCAAATCTTGAGTTTGAAAGGAACTCAGGGCCACATTAAATGTATAAAGTGTAAGAATCACCTAATATTCACCACCACCTATTGCGTCTTTCTCATCATGCTTGCTCTCCTCTCTATAATTGATTTGATGCAAAAATATCCTCCTCTATTGTCTTAGGCTCAACCTCTTCTTCATCAAATAACCTACTCTAGAACTTTAAATTCTTGCATGTATATAGTATCTCCAACACGAAAGTGCTCAGCTCATCTCATCTCATGTTGACTTATCATTAGCAAAAACTAACCCAACTTTAACATTTTAAGCATTAGCAATCATTTTTAAGATCAAAACAACATGCACACCTCACAACCTAATGCCTAAGTTAAACACTCTCCAAGTCCTGTATTAATAATAGATATGTGATTAATTGTGACCTCACCTCGCTAGAGCACTTCACTCCATAGCAATATTGACAAATAGCATATATTCATTATTGTCATTCCCAGTGTACATGCTTCTAAAAAATGGCACAAAATGATAAATCCATGAAGCACCATTAATTACATTGTTAGTTTCTCCTCAATTAATAATAATCGACATAGGATTAGTCTGAGTAACTAGTGCAAGTAAACACACCAACAAATGGGACATAAGTTTATATAGGAGTATTCCAATAGGAGATGTTAGAATATAGGCAGATACCAAAATAAGTTTCTGACTTGATCTAATTCTAATATGTGCTATGCACAAGGATAAAATCTTTCTTTATTCTGAAATTGGCATTATCCAGACTAAAACACACATCATGTAGATGGAATTCATTTTATTCATGAGAACAAAGAACTTTAATCAACTCATGGATGAGGATATGTTCGTGGAACTGTCTTTTAAATAGAGACCAATGTCAATAAAGAATAACAACAACAACAACAACATCAAGCCTTTATCCCACTACGTGGGATCAGCTACATGAATCCTTTTTCTCCATTGTGTCCTATTAAAAGTCAAATTCTCGTTTAAATCTAATAAAGAAAGGTCATTCCTAATATTTTCTAACCAAGTCTTTTTAGGTCTACCCCTACCTTTCTTAACATAAGTCAAATCTAATACCTCTACTCTCCTAACCGGGTCATCGCAAGGCCGCCGTTTTATGTGACCAAACCATCTAAGGCGACTTTCTCTAATCTTATCTTCTACTGGCGCTACTCCAACCTTTTCACGTATATGCTCATTTCATATCCTATCTCTAAGGGTAAAGCCACTCATCCACCTGAGCATCCTCATCTCTGCCACACTTAACTTAGTATTATGCTTCTCTTTTAAAGGCCAACATTCGGCACCATAAAGCATTGCAGGCCTCACAACCATCTTATAGAATTTTCCCTTAAGTTTGAGGGGTACATTTCTATCACATAACAAGCCCGATGCATTCCTCCACTTCAACCATCCAACTTGAATTCTGCTGATAATATCCCCATCTATTTCACTATCACTCTGAACAATAGATCCAAGATATCTAAAACGTGTACTCTTATTAATGACTTGATCGCCCAAAGTCACAATCCCCTCACTAAGTCTATTAATACTAAAATTACACTCCATATATTCCGTTTTAGATCTACTCAAGCGAAAACCTTTAGACTCTAAGGTTGACCTCCATAATTCAAGTTTACCTTCAACTCCCTCTCTAGTCTTATCAACAAGAAGAATATCATCAGCAAAAAGCATACACCAAGGTACATCCTCTTGCAAATGTCTAGTGAGAACATACATGACTAAAGCAAAAAGATATGGGCTTCAGGCTGATCCTTGATGTAACCCAATCGAAATAGGGAAATACTTGGTCAATCCACCTTGTGTTTGAACACAAGTAATAGCTCCTGCATACATATCTTTAATGATTTGAATATAAGCATAATTTACTCCTTTCTTTTCAAGAACTCTACATAGCACTTCTCTTGAAACTTTATCATATGCTTTTTCTAAATCAATAAATATCATATATAGATCCTCCTTATTTTCTCTATATTTCTCCATCAAACCTCTTAATAAATTTATGGCTTCCATAGTCGACCTACCCGGCATGAATCCAAATTGATTTTGAGAAACATTAGTATCACGCCGCAACCTATGCTCCATAACTCGCTCCCATAGTTTTAAAGTATGACACATTAACTTAATACCTCTATAATTCGCACAATCTTGTGCATCAC
The DNA here is from genome assembly GCA_019514585.1 of Dendrobium officinale. Classification (NCBI taxonomy): domain Eukaryota; kingdom Viridiplantae; phylum Streptophyta; class Magnoliopsida; order Asparagales; family Orchidaceae; genus Dendrobium; species Dendrobium officinale. The sequence goes on from CM033684.1 coordinate 52,912,329, forward strand.
CTTATTCTTAAAAATAGGAATTAACACACTCATTCTCCACTCATCTGGCATCTTCTTAGTCTTCAAAATAGTATTAAAAAGTTTAGTAAGCCATGAAATTCCTTCATCTCCTAAGCATTTCCACACCTCTATTGGAATGCAACTAAAAAAGTAATTAAGAAAGAATATGTTATACTCCTCTCTTGGCAAGCCACAACCTAGTGAATCTAACGATTTAGAGGGTTAATGAAGATAGGCAACCTTAGTTTTGTCTGCCATTAGAGAAGCTGATTGTGATCAGAGATTCATGATCAACAAATAACACTTCGGAATTCTTAAAGTCAATCCCAAGTTACTATTACATCACTTGCTGAGATATTAATTGCAACTACATCTCCAAACCAGAATATCTTATTGCTTATGGTATTTCACAATCATTATCAGAAATGAATGGGAAAATGGTGAAAGGTGTCAAATCAAATACCCTAATAGACAACTATTATCCCGTGCAATGCATCATATCACATATAAGCAATAAAGCATATGATCACATTGAAACAAGATTTAAAATTGTGCAATTAGGTAATGAGACGTTCTTTGATCATGAGACGAGGCATGAGCCTCAAGGTGTTTTGAGGCTTAGCTGGTTTGCTCCATTCGAATGGCAAAAAAATCGCTAATTGGTGGAGGGTGAACGGTGCGACGCCAATATTGGCTTTGCACTATTCACATACGCAATTTTTCTATCTCAACCGGATCTGCCGAAGAAACACGCGAAAGAGGAGAAAAACGGTTACATTCGCCAAAGCGCGCAAAATGGAGTTCGATTGGAGATGAATCACAACATTTTTTAGTTTCACTATATTTTGGAGTTAAAAATGGGATTTTCAGTTGGAGATGCCCTAAGGACGTCTCTAGCCGAACTCCAAACAACTATAAGGCGTAGCTTGTTTGCTCCATTCGAACGGCAAAAAATTGCTAATCGGTGGAGGGTGAACATTGCGACGTCAATATTAGCGTTGCACTGTTCAGCTACAAGATTTTTCTGTCTCAACCGGATTTGCCGAAGAAACACGCGAAAGAGGAGAAAGACCGTTACCTTCGTAGAAACGTGCAAAATAGAGTTAGATTGGAGATGAATCACGATATTTTTGAGTTTCATTGTATTTTGGTGTGAAAAATGGGATTTTTGGTTGGAGATGCCCTAAGTCAAACATTTAGATGCCAAATACCATCAAGTCAAAGAATCTACGAACTAAGAAACACAGCCGAGTGATGGGAAAGTAAAAAAGAAAATAAAATGATGAACAAACGTTGAAAACCATGTTAATACCATATATTTAACTATTACTTACCGACAACATGAAACTAAGCAGGCCAACGAGCACAAACCTCATTTGATGGCGAACGCTTCTCCGATTCGTGCCGCACAGCAGGCTGGGCCATTACCGCCGTTGTTTTCTTCGGAAGCAGGTGAGACGAAGATCGATCACGAAACGCGAACTCCGCAGCATCCTGCGCAATCCCACGCCCTAGAGACGCAGCAACCCCTGCCTCTAAAGAGTACGGCTTAAGGGGGGTTTTTGCGTCTGGCGATCGCCATGCATCACCATTCCGCTGGTGCCGGCAAGCCCCGGCCACCTCTCCATCTGCAACCTCCTTAACTCAATAATGCGTTCCATCGCAATCTCCCTCCTCACTTCCTCCTCCAGAATCCTCCTTTCTACCATCTCCCTCGCTAGGATTTCCTCGCGAATCCGCTCCTTCATGATCTCTCGCTCTATTGCTATCCGGCTTGGGTTGGATAGCGGTAATTTGTTCATAGTGGCGCCTCCAATGAGCCCGGCTGAACGGGAAACAAAGATATCAGGCAACACTGACCTTGACAGAAATTAAAAGGGTTTCAGCCCACTTAGGGGCTGTTTGGTATCGAATTTACAGCGGGATTTAAGTCGGATTTACGCTACATCCAGCCAAACGGTTTTTTGATATCGCTTAAATCCGATGACTGTTAAATCCGAGTAAATCCGCCTAAATCCAACTCCCGTCGTTCGGCGGATTAGGATTTGGCTGAAGAAGAAGCGCGCAAAGAAAGAAAGATGGCTACCTTGGCTACGAGCAAGAGCAAGCTCCCCTAGTCGTGCTTACTTTCAAACCAACAGAGGACGGCAAGGAGGTGTGGTTTCAGATCTGATATGAAGGGAACGTCGCCGAAGGAGCGAAGCAACGAAGGAGCCCAAGAAGTGATTCGTGCAATCTCTACACTGCGAAGCAAGAAGCAGAACAGCAACGATGAAAAATAAAAGATGAATAGCATACCCTAGACGGCTCTAAGCTATTTTGAATTCTCTTAATAAAAAAAAAAAAAAAAAAAAAAAAAAAAAAAAAAAAAAAAAAAAAAAAAAAAAAAAAAAAAAAAAAAAAAAAAAAAAAAAAAAAAAAAAAAAAAAAAAAAAAAAAAAAAAAAAAAAAAAAAAAAAAAAAAAAAAAAAAAAAAAAAAAAAAAAAAAAAAAAAAAAAAAAAAAAAAAAAAAAAAAAAAAAAAAAAAAAAAAAAAAAAAAAAAAAAAAAAAGAAAAAAAAGAAAAAAAAAAAAAAAAAAAAAAAAAAAAAAAAAAAAAAAAAAAAAAAAAAAAAAAAAAAAAAAAAAAAAAAAAAAAAAAAAAAAAAAAAAAAAAAAAAAAAAAAAAAAAAAAAAAAAAAAAAAAAAAAAAAAAAAAAAAAAAAAAAAAAAAAAAAAAAAAAAAAAAAAAAAAAAAAAAAAAAAAAAAAAAAAAAAAAAAAAAAAAAAAAAAAAAAAAAAAAAAAAAAAAAAAAAAAAAAAAAAAAAAAAAAAAAAAAAAAAAAAAAAAAAAAAAAAAAAAAAAAAAAAAAAAAAAAAAAAAAAAAAAAAAAAAAAAAAAAAAAAAAAAAAAAAAAAAAAAAAAAAAAAAAAAAAAAAAAAAAAAAAAAAAAAAAAAAAAAAAAAAAAAAAAAAAAAAAAAAAAAAAAAAAAAAAAAAAAAAAAAAAAAAAAAAAAAAAAAAAAAAAAAAAAAAAAAAAAAAAAAAAAAAAAAAAAAAAAAAAAAAAAAAAAAAAAAAAAAAAAAAAAAAAAAAAAAAAAAAAAAAAAAAAAAAAAAAAAAAAAAAAAAAAAAAAAAAAAAAAAAAAAAAAAAAAAAAAAAAAAAAAAAAAAAAAAAAAAAAAAAAAAAAAAAAAAAAAAAAAAAAAAAAAAAAAAAAAAAAAAAAAAAAAAAAAAAAAAAAAAAAAAAAAAAAAAAAAAAAAAAAAAAAAAAAAAAAAAAAAAAAAAAAAAAAAAAAAAAAAAAAAAAAAAAAAAAAAAAAAAAAAAAAAAAAAAAAAAAAAAAAAAAAAAAAAAAAAAAAAAAAAAAAAAAAAAAAAAAAAAAAAAAAAAAAAAAAAAAAAAAAAAAAAAAAAAAAAAAAAAAAAAAAAAAAAAAAAAAAAAAAAAAAAAAAAAAAAAAAAAAAAAAAAAAAAAAAAAAAAAAAAAAAAAAAAAAAAAAAAAAAAAAAAAAAAAAAAAAAAAAAAAAAAAAAAAAAAAAAAAAAAAAAAAAAAAAAAAAAAAAAAAAAAAAAAAAAAAAAAAAAAAAAAAAAAAAAAAAAAAAAAAAAAAAAAAAAAAAAAAAAAAAAAAAAAAAAAAAAAAAAAAAAAAAAAAAAAAAAAAAAAAAAAAAAAAAAAAAAAAAAAAAAAAAAAAAAAAAAAAAAAAAAAAAAAAAAAAAAAAAAAAAAAAAAAAAAAAAAAAAAAAAAAAAAAAAAAAAAAAAAAAAAAAAAAAAAAAAAAAAAAAAAAAAAAAAAAAAAAAAAAAAAAAAAAAAAAAAAAAAAAAAAAAAAAAAAAATGAAAAAAAAAAAAAAAAAAAAAAAAAAAAAAAAAAAAAAAAAAAAAAAAAAAAAAAAAAAAAAAAAAAAAAAAAAAAAAAAAAAAAAAAAAAAAAAAAAAAAAAAAAAAAAAAAAAAAAAAAAAAAAAAAAAAAAAAAAAAAAAAAAAAAAAAAAAAAAAAAAAAAAAAAAAAAAAAAAAAAAAAAAAAAAAAAAAAAAAAAAAAAAAAAAAAAAAAAAAAAAAAAAAAAAAAAAAAAAAAAAAAAAAAAAAAAAAAAAAAAAAAAAAAAAAAAAAAAAAAAAAAAAAAAAAAAAAAAAAAAAAAAAAAAAAAAAAAAAAAAAAAAAAAAAAAAAAAAAAAAAAAAAAAAAAAAAAAAAAAAAAAAAAAAAAAAAAAAAAAAAAAAAAAAAAAAAAAAAAAAAAAAAAAAAAAAAAAAAAAAAAAAAAAAAAAAAAAAAAAAAAAAAAAAAAAAAAAAAAAAAAAAAAAAAAAAAAAAAAAAAAAAAAAAAAAAAAAAAAAAAAAAAAAAAAAAAAAAAAAAAAAAAAAAAAAAAAAAAAAAAAAAAAAAAAAAAAAAAAAAAAAAAAAAAAAAAAAAAAAAAAAAAAAAAAAAAAAAAAAAAAAAAAAAAAAAAAAAAAAAAAAAAAAAAAAAAAAAAAAAAAAAAAAAAAAAAAAAAAAAAAAAAAAAAAAAAAAAAAAAAAAAAAAAAAAAAAAAAAAAAAAAAAAAAAAAAAAAAAAAAAAAAAAAAAAAAAAAAAAAAAAAAAAAAAAAAAAAAAAAAAAAAAAAAAAAAAAAAAAAAAAAAAAAAAAAAAAAAAAAAAAAAAAAAAAAAAAAAAAAAAAAAAAAAAAAAAAAAAAAAAAAAAAAAAAAAAAAAAAAAAAAAAAAAAAAAAAAAAAAAAAAAAAAAAAAAAAAAAAAAAAAAAAAAAAAAAAAAAAAAAAAAAAAAAAAAAAAAAAAAAAAAAAAAAAAAAAAAAAAAAAAAAAAAAAAAAAAAAAAAAAAAAAAAAAAAAAAAAAAAAAAAAAAAAAAAAAAAAAAAAAAAAAAAAAAAAAAAAAAAAAAAAAAAAAAAAAAAAAAAAAAAAAAAAAAAAAAAAAAAAAAAAAAAAAAAAAAAAAAAAAAAAAAAAAAAAAAAAAAAAAAAAAAAAAAAAAAAAAAAAAAAAAAAAAAAAAAAAAAAAAAAAAAAAAAAAAAAAAAAAAAAAAAAAAAAAAAAAAAAAAAAAAAAAAAAAAAAAAAAAAAAAAAAAAAAAAAAAAAAAAAAAAAAAAAAAAAAAAAAAAAAAAAAAAAAAAAAAAAAAAAAAAAAAAAAAAAAAAAAAAAAAAAAAAAAAAAAAAAAAAAAAAAAAAAAAAAAAAAAAAAAAAAAAAAAAAAAAAAAAAAAAAAAAAAAAAAAAAAAAAAAAAAAAAAAAAAAAAAAAAAAAAAAAAAAAAAAAAAAAAAAAAAAAAAAAAAAAAAAAAAAAAAAAAAAAAAAAAAAAAAAAAAAAAAAAAAAAAAAAAAAAAAAAAAAAAAAAAAAAAAAAAAAAAAAAAAAAAAAAAAAAAAAAAAAAAAAAAAAAAAAAAAAAAAAAAAAAAAAAAAAAAAAAAAAAAAAAAAAAAAAAAAAAAAAAAAAAAAAAAAAAAAAAAAAAAAAAAAAAAAAAAAAAAAAAAAAAAAAAAAAAAAAAAAAAAAAAAAAAAAAAAAAAAAAAAAAAAAAAAAAAAAAAAAAAAAAAAAAAAAAAAAAAAAAAAAAAAAAAAAAAAAAAAAAAAAAAAAAAAAAAAAAAAAAAAAAAAAAAAAAAAAAAAAAAAAAAAAAAAAAAAAAAAAAAAAAAAAAAAAAAAAAAAAAAAAAAAAAAAAAAAAAAAAAAAAAAAAAAAAAAAAAAAAAAAAAAAAAAAAAAAAAAAAAAAAAAAAAAAAAAAAAAAAAAAAAAAAAAAAAAAAAAAAAAAAAAAAAAAAAAAAAAAAAAAAAAAAAAAAAAAAAAAAAAAAAAAAAAAAAAAAAAAAAAAAAAAAAAAAAAAAAAAAAAAAAAAAAAAAAAAAAAAAAAAAAAAAAAAAAAAAAAAAAAAAAAAAAAAAAAAAAAAAAAAAAAAAAAAAAAAAAAAAAAAAAAAAAAAAAAAAAAAAAAAAAAAAAAAAAAAAAAAAAAAAAAAAAAAAAAAAAAAAAAAAAAAAAAAAAAAAAAAAAAAAAAAAAAAAAAAAAAAAAAAAAAAAAAAAAAAAAAAAAAAAAAAAAAAAAAAAAAAAAAAAAAAAAAAAAAAAAAAAAAAAAAAAAAAAAAAAAAAAAAAAAAAAAAAAAAAAAAAAAAAAAAAAAAAAAAAAAAAAAAAAAAAAAAAAAAAAAAAAAAAAAAAAAAAAAAAAAAAAAAAAAAAAAAAAAAAAAAAAAAAAAAAAAAAAAAAAAAAAAAAAAAAAAAAAAAAAAAAAAAAAAAAAAAAAAAAAAAAAAAAAAAAAAAAAAAAAAAAAAAAAAAAAAAAAAAAAAAAAAAAAAAAAAAAAAAAAAAAAAAAAAAAAAAAAAAAAAAAAAAAAAAAAAAAAAAAAAAAAAAAAAAAAAAAAAAAAAAAAAAAAAAAAAAAAAAAAAAAAAAAAAAAAAAAAAAAAAAAAAAAAAAAAAAAAAAAAAAAAAAAAAAAAAAAAAAAAAAAAAAAAAAAAAAAAAAAAAAAAAAAAAAAAAAAAAAAAAAAAAAAAAAAAAAAAAAAAAAAAAAAAAAAAAAAAAAAAAAAAAAAAAAAAAAAAAAAAAAAAAAAAAAAAAAAAAAAAAAAAAAAAAAAAAAAAAAAAAAAAAAAAAAAAAGAAAAAAAATAAAAAAAAAAAAAAAAAAAAAAAAAAAAAAAAAAAAAAAAAAAAAAAAAAAAAAAAAAAAAAAAAAAAAAAAAAAAAAAAAAAAAAAAAAAAAAAAAAAAAAAAAAAAAAAAAAAAAAAAAAAAAAAAAAAAAAAAAAAAAAAAAAAAAAAAAAAAAAAAAAAAAAAAAAAAAAAAAAAAAAAAAAAAAAAAAAAAAAAAAAAAAAAAAAAAAAAAAAAAAAAAAAAAAAAAAAAAAAAAAAAAAAAAAAAAAAAAAAAAAAAAAAAAAAAAAAAAAAAAAAAAAAAAAAAAAAAAACCCCCCCCCCCCCCCCCCCCCCCCCCCCCCCCCCCCCCCCCCCCCCCCCCCCCCCCCCCCCCCCCCCCCCCCCCCCCCCCCCCCCCCCCCCCCCCCCCCCCCCCCCCCCCCCCCCCCCCCCCCCCCCCCCCCCCCCCCCCCCCCCCCCCCCCCCCCCCCCCCCCCCCCCCCCCCCCCCCCCCCCCCCCCCCCCCCCCCCCCCCCCCCCCCCCCCCCCCCCCCCCCCCCCCCCCCCCCCCCCCCCCCCCCCCCCCCCCCCCCCCCCCCCCCCCCCCCCCCCCCCCCCCCCCCCCCCCCCCCCCCCCCCCCCCCCCCCCCCCCCCCCCCCCCCCCCCCCCCCCCCCCCCCCCCCCCCCCCCCCCCCCCCCCCCCCCCCCCCCCCCCCCCCCCCCCCCCCCCCCCCCCCCCCCCCCCCCCCCCCCCCCCCCCCCCCCCCCCCCCCCCCCCCCCCCCCCCCCCCCCCCCCCCCCCCCCCCCCCCCCCCCCCCCCCCCCCCCCCCCCCCCCCCCCCCCCCCCCCCCCCCCCCCCCCCCCCCCCCCCCCCCCCCCCCCCCCCCCCCCCCCCCCCCCCCCCCCCCCCCCCCCCCCCCCCCCCCCCCCCCCCCCCCCCCCCCCCCCCCCCCCCCCCCCCCCCCCCCCCCCCCCCCCCCCCCCCCCCCCCCCCCCCCCCCCACCCCCCCCCCCCCCCCCCCCCCCCCCCCCCCCCCCCCCCCCCCCCCCCCCCCCCCCCCCCCCCCCCCCCCCCCCCCCCCCCCCCCCCCCCCCCCCCCCCCCCCCCCCCCCCCCCCCCCCCCCCCCCCCCCCCCCCCCCCCCCCCCCCCCCCCCCCCCCCCCCCCCCCCCCCCCCCCCCCCCCCCCCCCCCCCCCCCCCCCCCCCCCCCCCCCCCCCCCCCCCCCCCCCCCCCCCCCCCCCCCCCCCCCCCCCCCCCCCCCCCCCCCCCCCCCCCCCCCCCCCCCCCCCCCCCCCCCCCCCCCCCCCCCCCCCCCCCCCCCCCCCCCCCCCCCCCCCCCCCCCCCCCCCCCCCCCCCCCCCCCCCCCCCCCCCCCCCCCCCCCCCCCCCCCCCCCCCCCCCCCCCCCCCCCCCCCCCCCCCCCCCCCCCCCCCCCCCCCCCCCCCCCCCCCCCCCCCCCCCCCCCCCCCCCCCCCCCCCCCCCCCCCCCCCCCCCCCCCCCCCCCCCCCCCCCCCCCCCCCCCCCCCCCCCCCCCCCCCCCCCCCCCCCCCCCCCCCCCCCCCCCCCCCCCCCCCCCCCCCCCCCCCCCCCCCCCCCCCCCCCCCCCCCCCCCCCCCCCCCCCCCCCCCCCCCCCCCCCCCCCCCCCCCCCCCCCCCCCCCCCCCCCCCCCCCCCCCCCCCCCCCCCCCCCCCCCCCCCCCCCCCCCCCCCCCCCCCCCCCCCCCCCCCCCCCCCCCCCCCCCCCCCCCCCCCCCCCCCCCCCCCCCCCCCCCCCCCCCCCCCCCCCCCCCCCCCCCCCCCCCCCCCCCCCCCCCCCCCCCCCCCCCCCCCCCCCCCCCCCCCCCCCCCCCCCCCCCCCCCCCCCCCCCCCCCCCCCCCCCCCCCCCCCCCCCCCCCCCCCCCCCCCCCCCCCCCCCCCCCCCCCCCCCCCCCCCCCCCCCCCCCCCCCCCCCCCCCCCCCCCCCCCCCCCCCCCCCCCCCCCCCCCCCCCCCCCCCCCCCCCCCCCCCCCCCCCCCCCCCCCCCCCCCCCCCCCCCCCCCCCCCCCCCCCCCCCCCCCCCCCCCCCCCCCCCCCCCCCCCCCCCCCCCCCCCCCCCCCCCCCCCCCCCCCCCCCCCCCCCCCCCCCCCCCCCCCCCCCCCCCCCCCCCCCCCCCCCCCCCCCCCCCCCCCCCCCCCCCCCCCCCCCCCCCCCCCCCCCCCCCCCCCCCCCCCCCCCCCCCCCCCCCCCCCCCCCCCCCCCCCCCCCCCCCCCCCCCCCCCCCCCCCCCCCCCCCCCCCCCCCCCCCCCCCCCCCCCCCCCCCCCCCCCCCCCCCCCCCCCCCCCCCCCCCCCCCCCCCCCCCCCCCCCCCCCCCCCCCCCCCCCCCCCCCCCCCCCCCCCCCCCCCCCCCCCCCCCCCCCCCCCCCCCCCCCCCCCCCCCCCCCCCCCCCCCCCCCCCCCCCCCCCCCCCCCCCCCCCCCCCCCCCCCCCCCCCCCCCCCCCCCCCCCCCCCCCCCCCCCCCCCCCCCCCCCCCCCCCCCCCCCCCCCCCCCCCCCCCCCCCCCCCCCCCCCCCCCCCCCCCCCCCCCCCCCCCCCCCCCCCCCCCCCCCCCCCCCCCCCCCCCCCCCCCCCCCCCCCCCCCCCCCCCCCCCCCCCCCCCCCCCCCCCCCCCCCCCCCCCCCCCCCCCCCCCCCCCCCCCCCCCCCCCCCCCCCCCCCCCCCCCCCCCCCCCCCCCCCCCCCCCCCCCCCCCCCCCCCCCCCCCCCCCCCCCCCCCCCCCCCCCCCCCCCCCCCCCCCCCCCCCCCCCCCCCCCCCCCCCCCCCCCCCCCCCCCCCCCCCCCCCCCCCCCCCCCCCCCCCCCCCCCCCCCCCCCCCCCCCCCCCCCCCCCCCCCCCCCCCCCCCCCCCCCCCCCCCCCCCCCCCCCCCCCCCCCCCCCCCCCCCCCCCCCCCCCCCCCCCCCCCCCCCCCCCCCCCCCCCCCCCCCCCCCCCCCCCCCCCCCCCCCCCCCCCCCCCCCCCCCCCCCCCCCCCCCCCCCCCCCCCCCCCCCCCCCCCCCCCCCCCCCCCCCCCCCCCCCCCCCCCCCCCCCCCCCCCCCCCCCCCCCCCCCCCCCCCCCCCCCCCCCCCCCCCCCCCCCCCCCCCCCCCCCCCCCCCCCCCCCCCCCCCCCCCCCCCCCCCCCCCCCCCCCCCCCCCCCCCCCCCCCCCCCCCCCCCCCCCCCCCCCCCCCCCCCCCCCCCCCCCCCCCCCCCCCCCCCCCCCCCCCCCCCCCCCCCCCCCCCCCCCCCCCCCCCCCCCCCCCCCCCCCCCCCCCCCCCCCCCCCCCCCCCCCCCCCCCCCCCCCCCCCCCCCCCCCCCCCCCCCCCCCCCCCCCCCCCCCCCCCCCCCCCCCCCCCCCCCCCCCCCCCCCCCCCCCCCCCCCCCCCCCCCCCCCCCCCCCCCCCCCCCCCCCCCCCCCCCCCCCCCCCCCCCCCCCCCCCCCCCCCCCCCCCCCCCCCCCCCCCCCCCCCCCCCCCCCCCCCCCCCCCCCCCCCCCCCCCCCCCCCCCCCCCCCCCCCCCCCCCCCCCCCCCCCCCCCCCCCCCCCCCCCCCCCCCCCCCCCCCCCCCCCCCCCCCCCCCCCCCCCCCCCCCCCCCCCCCCCCCCCCCCCCCCCCCCCCCCCCCCCCCCCCCCCCCCCCCCCCCCCCCCCCCCCCCCCCCCCCCCCCCCCCCCCCCCCCCCCCCCCCCCCCCCCCCCCCCCCCCCCCCCCCCCCCCCCCCCCCCCCCCCCCCCCCCCCCCCCCCCCCCCCCCCCCCCCCCCCCCCCCCCCCCCCCCCCCCCCCCCCCCCCCCCCCCCCCCCCCCCCCCCCCCCCCCCCCCCCCCCCCCCCCCCCCCCCCCCCCCCCCCCCCCCCCCCCCCCCCCCCCCCCCCCCCCCCCCCCCCCCCCCCCCCCCCCCCCCCCCCCCCCCCCCCCCCCCCCCCCCCCCCCCCCCCCCCCCCCCCCCCCCCCCCCCCCCCCCCCCCCCCCCCCCCCCCCCCCCCCCCCCCCCCCCCCCCCCCCCCCCCCCCCCCCCCCCCCCCCCCCCCCCCCCCCCCCCCCCCCCCCCCCCCCCCCCCCCCCCCCCCCCCCCCCCCCCCCCCCCCCCCCCCCCCCCCCCCCCCCCCCCCCCCCCCCCCCTCCCCCCCCCCCCCCCCCCCCCCCCCCCCCCCCCCCCCCCCCCCCCCCCCCCCCCCCCCCCCCCCCCCCCCCCCCCCCCCCCCCCCCCCCCCCCCCCCCCCCCCCCCCCCCCCCCCCCCCCCCCCCCCCCCCCCCCCCCCCCCCCCCCCCCCCCCCCCCCCCCCCCCCCCCCCCCCCCCCCCCCCCCCCCCCCCCCCCCCCCCCCCCCCCCCCCCCCCCCCCCCCCCCCCCCCCCCCCCCCCCCCCCCCCCCCCCCCCCCCCCCCCCCCCCCCCCCCCCCCCCCCCCCCCCCCCCCCCCCCCCCCCCCCCCCCCCCCCCCCCCCCCCCCCCCCCCCCCCCCCCCCCCCCCCCCCCCCCCCCCCCCCCCCCCCCCCCCCCCCCCCCCCCCCCCCCCCCCCCCCCCCCCCCCCCCCCCCCCCCCCCCCCCCCCCCCCCCCCCCCCCCCCCCCCCCCCCCCCCCCCCCCCCCCCCCCCCCCCCCCCCCCCCCCCCCCCCCCCCCCCCCCCCCCCCCCCCCCCCCCCCCCCCCCCCCCCCCCCCCCCCCCCCCCCCCCCCCCCCCCCCCCCCCCCCCCCCCCCCCCCCCCCCCCCCCCCCCCCCCCCCCCCCCCCCCCCCCCCCCCCCCCCCCCCCCCCCCCCCCCCCCCCCCCCCCCCCCCCCCCCCCCCCCCCCCCCCCCCCCCCCCCCCCCCCCCCCCCCCCCCCCCCCCCCCCCCCCCCCCCCCCCCCCCCCCCCCCCCCCCCCCCCCCCCCCCCCCCCCCCCCCCCCCCCCCCCCCCCCCCCCCCCCCCCCCCCCCCCCCCCCCCCCCCCCCCCCCCCCCCCCCCCCCCCCCCCCCCCCCCCCCCCCCCCCCCCCCCCCCCCCCCCCCCCCCCCCCCCCCCCCCCCCCCCCCCCCCCCCCCCCCCCCCCCCCCCCCCCCCCCCCCCCCCCCCCCCCCCCCCCCCCCCCCCCCCCCCCCCCCCCCCCCCCCCCCCCCCCCCCCCCCCCCCCCCCCCCCCCCCCCCCCCCCCCCCCCCCCCCCCCCCCCCCCCCCCCCCCCCCCCCCCCCCCCCCCCCCCCCCCCCCCCCCCCCCCCCCCCCCCCCCCCCCCCCCCCCCCCCCCCCCCCCCCCCCCCCCCCCCCCCCCCCCCCCCCCCCCCCCCCCCCCCCCCCCCCCCCCCCCCCCCCCCCCCCCCCCCCCCCCCCCCCCCCCCCCCCCCCCCCCCCCCCCCCCCCCCCCCCCCCCCCCCCCCCCCCCCCCCCCCCCCCCCCCCCCCCCCCCCCCCCCCCCCCCCCCCCCCCCCCCCCCCCCCCCCCCCCCCCCCCCCCCCCCCCCCCCCCCCCCCCCCCCCCCCCCCCCCCCCCCCCCCCCCCCCCCCCCCCCCCCCCCCCCCCCCCCCCCCCCCCCCCCCCCCCCCCCCCCCCCCCCCCCCCCCCCCCCCCCCCCCCCCCCCCCCCCCCCCCCCCCCCCCCCCCCCCCCCCCCCCCCCCCCCCCCCCCCCCCCCCCCCCCCCCCCCCCCCCCCCCCCCCCCCCCCCCCCCCCCCCCCCCCCCCCCCCCCCCCCCCCCCCCCCCCCCCCCCCCCCCCCCCCCCCCCCCCCCCCCCCCCCCCCCCCCCCCCCCCCCCCCCCCCCCCCCCCCCCCCCCCCCCCCCCCCCCCCCCCCCCCCCCCCCCCCCCCCCCCCCCCCCCCCCCCCCCCCCCCCCCCCCCCCCCCCCCCCCCCCCCCCCCCCCCCCCCCCCCCCCCCCCCCCCCCCCCCCCCCCCCCCCCCCCCCCCCCCCCCCCCCCCCCCCCCCCCCCCCCCCCCCCCCCCCCCCCCCCCCCCCCCCCCCCCCCCCCCCCCCCCCCCCCCCCCCCCCCCCCCCCCCCCCCCCCCCCCCCCCCCCCCCCCCCCCCCCCCCCCCCCCCCCCCCCCCCCCCCCCCCCCCCCCCCCCCCCCCCCCCCCCCCCCCCCCCCCCCCCCCCCCCCCCCCCCCCCCCCCCCCCCCCCCCCCCCCCCCCCCCCCCCCCCCCCCCCCCCCCCCCCCCCCCCCCCCCCCCCCCCCCCCCCCCCCCCCCCCCCCCCCCCCCCCCCCCCCCCCCCCCCCCCCCCCCCCCCCCCCCCCCCCCCCCCCCCCCCCCCCCCCCCCCCCCCCCCCCCCCCCCCCCCCCCCCCCCCCCCCCCCCCCCCCCCCCCCCCCCCCCCCCCCCCCCCCCCCCCCCCCCCCCCCCCCCCCCCCCCCCCCCCCCCCCCCCCCCCCCCCCCCCCCCCCCCCCCCCCCCCCCCCCCCCCCCCCCCCCCCCCCCCCCCCCCCCCCCCCCCCCCCCCCCCCCCCCCCCCCCCCCCCCCCCCCCCCCCCCCCCCCCCCCCCCCCCCCCCCCCCCCCCCCCCCCCCCCCCCCCCCCCCCCCCCCCCCCCCCCCCCCCCCCCCCCCCCCCCCCCCCCCCCCCCCCCCCCCCCCCCCCCCCCCCCCCCCCCCCCCCCCCCCCCCCCCCCCCCCCCCCCCCCCCCCCCCCCCCCCCCCCCCCCCCCCCCCCCCCCCCCCCCCCCCCCCCCCCCCCCCCCCCCCCCCCCCCCCCCCCCCCCCCCCCCCCCCCCCCCCCCCCCCCCCCCCCCCCCCCCCCCCCCCCCCCCCCCCCCCCCCCCCCCCCCCCCCCCCCCCCCCCCCCCCCCCCCCCCCCCCCCCCCCCCCCCCCCCCCCCCCCCCCCCCCCCCCCCCCCCCCCCCCCCCCCCCCCCCCCCCCCCCCCCCCCCCCCCCCCCCCCCCCCCCCCCCCCCCCCCCCCCCCCCCCCCCCCCCCCCCCCCCCCCCCCCCCCCCCCCCCCCCCCCCCCCCCCCCCCCCCCCCCCCCCCCCCCCCCCCCCCCCCCCCCCCCCCCCCCCCCCCCCCCCCCCCCCCCCCCCCCCCCCCCCCCCCCCCCCCCCCCCCCCCCCCCCCCCCCCCCCCCCCCCCCCCCCCCCCCCCCCCCCCCCCCCCCCCCCCCCCCCCCCCCCCCCCCCCCCCCCCCCCCCCCCCCCCCCCCCCCCCCCCCCCCCCCCCCCCCCCCCCCCCCCCCCCCCCCCCCCCCCCCCCCCCCCCCCCCCCCCCCCCCCCCCCCCCCCCCCCCCCCCCCCCCCCCCCCCCCCCCCCCCCCCCCCCCCCCCCCCCCCCCCCCCCCCCCCCCCCCCCCCCCCCCCCCCCCCCCCCCCCCCCCCCCCCCCCCCCCCCCCCCCCCCCCCCCCCCCCCCCCCCCCCCCCCCCCCCCCCCCCCCCCCCCCCCCCCCCCCCCCCCCCCCCCCCCCCCCCCCCCCCCCCCCCCCCCCCCCCCCCCCCCCCCCCCCCCCCCCCCCCCCCCCCCCCCCCCCCCCCCCCCCCCCCCCCCCCCCCCCCCCCCCCCCCCCCCCCCCCCCCCCCCCCCCCCCCCCCCCCCCCCCCCCCCCCCCCCCCCCCCCCCCCCCCCCCCCCCCCCCCCCCCCCCCCCCCCCCCCCCCCCCCCCCCCCCCCCCCCCCCCCCCCCCCCCCCCCCCCCCCCCCCCCCCCCCCCCCCCCCCCCCCCCCCCCCCCCCCCCCCCCCCCCCCCCCCCCCCCCCCCCCCCCCCCCCCCCCCCCCCCCCCCCCCCCCCCCCCCCCCCCCCCCCCCCCCCCCCCCCCCCCCCCCCCCCCCCCCCCCCCCCCCCCCCCCCCCCCCCCCCCCCCCCCCCCCCCCCCCCCCCCCCCCCCCCCCCCCCCCCCCCCCCCCCCCCCCCCCCCCCCCCCCCCCCCCCCCCCCCCCCCCCCCCCCCCCCCCCCCCCCCCCCCCCCCCCCCCCCCCCCCCCCCCCCCCCCCCCCCCCCCCCCCCCCCCCCCCCCCCCCCCCCCCCCCCCCCCCCCCCCCCCCCCCCCCCCCCCCCCCCCCCCCCCCCCCCCCCCCCCCCCCCCCCCCCCCCCCCCCCCCCCCCCCCCCCCCCCCCCCCCCCCCCCCCCCCCCCCCCCCCCCCCCCCCCCCCCCCCCCCCCCCCCCCCCCCCCCCCCCCCCCCCCCCCCCCCCCCCCCCCCCCCCCCCCCCCCCCCCCCCCCCCCCCCCCCCCCCCCCCCCCCCCCCCCCCCCCCCCCCCCCCCCCCCCCCCCCCCCCCCCCCCCCCCCCCCCCCCCCCCCCCCCCCCCCCCCCCCCCCCCCCCCCCCCCCCCCCCCCCCCCCCCCCCCCCCCCCCACCTCCCCCCCCCCCCCCCCCCCCCCCCCCCCCCCCCCCCCCCCCCCCCCCCCCCCCCCCCCACCCCCCCCCCCCCCCCCCCCCCCCCCCCCCCCCCCCCCCCCCCCCCCCCCCCCCCCCCCCCCCCCCCCCCCCCCCCCCCCCCCCCCCCCCCCCCCCCCCCCCCCCCCCCCCCCCCCCCCCCCCCCCCCCCCCCCCCCCCCCCCCCCCCCCCCCCCCCCCCCCCCCCCCCCCCCCCCCCCCCCCCCCCCCCCCCCCCCCCCCCCCCCCCCCCCCCCCCCCCCCCCCCCCCCCCCCCCCCCCCCCCCCCCCCCCCCCCCCCCCCCCCCCCCCCCCCCCCCCCCCCCCCCCCCCCCCCCCCCCCCCCCCCCCCCCCCCCCCCCCCCCCCCCCCCCCCCCCCCCCCCCCCCCCCCCCCCCCCCCCCCCCCCCCCCCCCCCCCCCCCCCCCCCCCCCCCCCCCCCCCCCCCCCCCCCCCCCCCCCCCCCCCCCCCCCCCCCCCCCCCCCCCCCCCCCCCCCCCCCCCCCCCCCCCCCCCCCCCCCCCCCCCCCCCCCCCCCCCCCCCCCCCCCCCCCCCCCCCCCCCCCCCCCCCCCCCCCCCCCCCCCCCCCCCCCCCCCCCCCCCCCCCCCCCCCCCCCCCCCCCCCCCCCCCCCCCCCCCCCCCCCCCCCCCCCCCCCCCCCCCCCCCCCCCCCCCCCCCCCCCCCCCCCCCCCCCCCCCCCCCCCCCCCCCCCCCCCCCCCCCCCCCCCCCCCCCCCCCCCCCCCCCCCCCCCCCCCCCCCCCCCCCCCCCCCCCCCCCCCCCCCCCCCCCCCCCCCCCCCCCCCCCCCCCCCCCCCCCCCCCCCCCCCCCCCCCCCCCCCCCCCCCCCCCCCCCCCCCCCCCCCCCCCCCCCCCCCCCCCCCCCCCCCCCCCCCCCCCCCCCCCCCCCCCCCCCCCCCCCCCCCCCCCCCCCCCCCCCCCCCCCCCCCCCCCCCCCCCCCCCCCCCCCCCCCCCCCCCCCCCCCCCCCCCCCCCCCCCCCCCCCCCCCCCCCCCCCCCCCCCCCCCCCCCCCCCCCCCCCCCCCCCCCCCCCCCCCCCCCCCCCCCCCCCCCCCCCCCCCCCCCCCCCCCCCCCCCCCCCCCCCCCCCCCCCCCCCCCCCCCCCCCCCCCCCCCCCCCCCCCCCCCCCCCCCCCCCCCCCCCCCCCCCCCCCCCCCCCCCCCCCCCCCCCCCCCCCCCCCCCCCCCCCCCCCCCCCCCCCCCCCCCCCCCCCCCCCCCCCCCCCCCCCCCCCCCCCCCCCCCCCCCCCCCCCCCCCCCCCCCCCCCCCCCCCCCCCCCCCCCCCCCCCCCCCCCCCCCCCCCCCCCCCCCCCCCCCCCCCCCCCCCCCCCCCCCCCCCCCCCCCCCCCCCCCCCCCCCCCCCCCCCCCCCCCCCCCCCCCCCCCCCCCCCCCCCCCCCCCCCCCCCCCCCCCCCCCCCCCCCCCCCCCCCCCCCCCCCCCCCCCCCCCCCCCCCCCCCCCCCCCCCCCCCCCCCCCCCCCCCCCCCCCCCCCCCCCCCCCCCCCCCCCCCCCCCCCCCCCCCCCCCCCCCCCCCCCCCCCCCCCCCCCCCCCCCCCCCCCCCCCCCCCCCCCCCCCCCCCCCCCCCCCCCCCCCCCCCCCCCCCCCCCCCCCCCCCCCCCCCCCCCCCCCCCCCCCCCCCCCCCCCCCCCCCCCCCCCCCCCCCCCCCCCCCCCCCCCCCCCCCCCCCCCCCCCACCCCCCCCCCCCCCCCCCCCCCCCCCCCCCCCCCCCCCCCCCCCCCCCCCCCCCCCCCCCCCCCCCCCCCCCCCCCCCCCCCCCCCCCCCCCCCCCCCCCCCCCCCCCCCCCCCCCCCCCCCCCCCCCCCCCCCCCCCCCCCCCCCCCCCCCCCCCCCCCCCCCCCCCCCCCCCCCCCCCCCCCCCCCCCCCCCCCCCCCCCCCCCCCCCCCCCCCCCCCCCCCCCCCCCCCCCCCCCCCCCCCCCCCCCCCCCCCCCCCCCCCCCCCCCCCCCCCCCCCCCCCCCCCCCCCCCCCCCCCCCCCCCCCCCCCCCCCCCCCCCCCCCCCCCCCCCCCCCCCCCCCCCCCCCCCCCCCCCCCCCCCCCCCCCCCCCCCCCCCCCCCCCCCCCCCCCCCCCCCCCCCCCCCCCCCCCCCCCCCCCCCCCCCCCCCCCCCCCCCCCCCCACCCCCCCCCCCCCCCCCCCCCCCCCCCCCCCCCCCCCCCCCCCCCCCCCCCCCCCCCCCCCCCCCCCCCCCCCCCCCCCCCCCCCCCCCCCCCCCCCCCCCCCCCCCCCCCCCCCCCCCCCCCCCCCCCCCCCCCCCCCCCCCCCCCCCCCCCCCCCCCCCCCCCCCCCCCCCCCCCCCCCCCCCCCCCCCCCCCCCCCCCCCCCCCCCCCCCCCCCCCCCCCCCCCCCCCCCCCCCCCCCCCCCCCCCCCCCCCCCCCCCCCCCCCCCCCCCCCCCCCCCCCCCCCCCCCCCCCCCCCCCCCCCCCCCCCCCCCCCCCCCCCCCCCCCCCCCCCCCCCCCCCCCCCCCCCCCCCCCCCCCCCCCCCCCCCCCCCCCCCCCCCCCCCCCCCCCCCCCCCCCCCCCCCCCCCCCCCCCCCCCCCCCCCCCCCCCCCCCCCCCCCCCCCCCCCCCCCCCCCCCCCCCCCCCCCCCCCCCCCCCCCCCCCCCCCCCCCCCCCCCCCCCCCCCCCCCCCCCCCCCCCCCCCCCCCCCCCCCCCCCCCCCCCCCCCCCCCCCCCCCCCCCCCCCCCCCCCCCCCCCCCCCCCCCCCCCCCCCCCCCCCCCCCCCCCCCCCCCCCCCCCCCCCCCCCCCCCCCCCCCCCCCCCCCCCCCCCCCCCCCCCCCCCCCCCCCCCCCCCCCCCCCCCCCCCCCCCCCCCCCCCCCCCCCCCCCCCCCCCCCCCCCCCCCCCCCCCCCCCCCCCCCCCCCCCCCCCCCCCCCCCCCCCCCCCCCCCCCCCCCCCCCCCCCCCCCCCCCCCCCCCCCCCCCCCCCCCCCCCCCCCCCCACCACCCCCCCCCCCACCTTAAAAAACCCCCCTAACAACCCCCCCTTCCACCACCCCAATACGACCAACACCAAACGCCTACAACTCCCTATCCCTCTGTCGGAGAGGACGTACCTCCAATTCCTCGGACCGGTAGACCATTCACACCGACTCCACAGACAATCACCGACCAGACAGACACCCACACTAACCACCACTTAAACCCAGCCATAACACAGACCCCCCACAACCCTCTGTAGGATGCTCCCCAAACCCCGACCACCCCCAAAACCATAAATACCACCAACCTAACACAGAAAGATAGTCTATCACGCCAAGGGCAAACCAATGCACCAAACCACCAACAAGAATACCCCACCTACCCTGATGTCCTTAGCCACCTACAATTACCTCAATAAACCCATTAAGTCAGATCCCCTACACCTCTGTTGACTCCACACCAAGACTAGCATCCTAAAACCGGCACCAGTAACACAAAAAAAACAATATATCACCCACCATCCATCACAAACCCCCCACTCACCCCAATCCACACAGGCCACCAACCATCAACCCCACCCAAACCCCATGCCAAGGCCACTCACCGATCTCGACACATAACGATAACATCAATGCGCACGTAACGAGAAACATAAAGCAAATTACTAAAACAGAGGGGCCGGCCGAATATCAATCATAACATCAGCACACAGCCCTCACACGCCCCATACTAGACCCCAGGTCTCGAGACACCCCTGCATTCCGACGTCACACAATCCCACAAACCACCCTCCCGGCACCCCCCCCAACCCCACCCCACTCACGCACCCCCACAAACCCTCCTAACTCGGACCCTCACCACCACCGTTATCACCCTAACCTCCCTGTCACCCGCACTACAAACCCCGCCACCATCGCTTTAACAGGTGGTGCGGCGTAACTACCTAAAAACACCCCTCTTCCTCCACAACACACGGCAACTAAACCCCACCCCACACTACCACACCCAACACTACCAATTAAACGAACCACGCCCAAACACCCACTAAGAACGCTACCCCTATCTGGAGCCCAGAGGCCGTCAACCCTTAAATACTATATTTGACAACCCACTAACCCGCCCACACCACCCCCGCGCCATCCCCCCCCACCCCCCATACACCAACAGTACGTTTGAGATACCCCCCTCTAAACACAGCCCACACTCCATCGGGGTGTTAACGCACAAAACCCCATCTACACCAAAGCAACAACCCCACCCACCCCCCCTAACACCCAATCTATCCCAATTCACCTCTATCCACTCGCCCCCGTCCAGCAAAATCAACCCACCACGACCACGGCAACCCATTCGCCGCCACCACCACACCTCCCCCACACTACGCACTTACCCCCCCAGAACTCCCTCCAACCCCCACCCCCCCCCACCACTCCCACCACCCCCACCCACCAACCCACACACCCCACCCCCACCTCTCACACACTCACTCACCATAACCCAACACAATCACCCTACACATCTCACTCTACACACACTATAACACAACACCCAATACATCAACAACAATATTCCACTAACCCCCCCCCCCCCCCCCCCCCCCCCCCCCCCCCCCCCCCCCCCCCCCCCCCCCCCCCCAAAAAAAAAAAAAAAAAAAAAAAAAAAAAAAAAAAAAAAAAAAAAAAAAAAAAAAAAAAAAAAAAAAAAAAAAAAAAAAAAAAAAAAAAAAAAAAACCCCCCCCCCCCCCCCCCCCCCCCCCCCCCCCCCCCCCCCCCCCCCCCCCCCCCCCCCCCAAAAAAAAAAAAAAAAAAAAAAAAAAAAAAAAAAAAAAAAAAAAAAAAAAAAAAAAAAAAAAAAAAAAAAAAAAAAAAAAAAAAAAAAAAAAAAAAAAAAAAAAAAAAAAAAAAAAAAAAAAAAAAAAAAAAAAAAAAAAAAAAAAAAAAAAAAAAAAAAAAAAAAAAACAAAAAAAAAAAAAAAAAAAAAAAAAAAAAAAAAAAAAAAAAAAAAAAAAAAAAAAAAAAAAAAAAAAAAAAAAAAAAAAAAAAAAAAAAAAAAAAAAAAAAAAAAAAAAAAAAAAAAAAAAAAAAAAAAAAAAAAAAAAAAAAAAAAAAAAAAAAAAAAAAAAAAAAAAAAAAAAAAAAAAAAAAAAAAAAAAAAAAAAAAAAAAAAAAAAAAAAAAAAAAAAA